>CP130735.1:31885115-32279696 GCA_030553155.1 Nippostrongylus brasiliensis | reverse complement strand
GCATTCCAAAAGCTACACCTTTTTTCTTGCTGCTACGAGAGTTAATGTAGCTATAGAATTTCATCGTATCTTCCTGTTCTAGAATTTTCTTCTCCTTGTAGAGTTTGTATCGGTAGAGAGTTTTCTCCACCTTGGCATTGAAGGTCTTATAATCAGCCCATTCCTTTGATGCATTTTCACTAAATTTTAGCTACTGTGTTCAACCCAATGATACCTATGGTTCTTGCGAAAATTGTATTCCGCAATATTTCCGTTTTTGAGCAGTAGGTACACTCTTTATCGATATTTTTAAACTTTCACGTACATGATACAGAACTGGAAATTTGCTTTCATTTTCAGCCATATGCTTTATATTTAAGAGATACATGGAATAACGTGAGTGTTTCAGCACAGTGTTCCTGCCCTCCAACTATCGCTTCTCCTCCTTTTCAACATTTACCTGATTATTATAGCAAGTATAATAGCCTACACAGCGTTCAAGATCAACGCTACTCTTCGAGAAGGTACCATAAGTAGCAACCTGCAAAAAATGCATCGGCAGATGTTCACGATGCTACTGCTCCAGGTGAGGTGTCATTCACCATTCATTACCGAGACCGTAGAACGTAGTTCATCCACTTAAGATATAATAGATTAGATAGATGATAATAGGTCAGTAAACTTGTTTGAATGTGATCGCGTACTTATACTAGCACCGTATTTAGAAGGGACACTCGTCTACTGTACCAGATATCTCTTCTGTTCAGTTAAGCGAAAAATCGTTGTATTTGAAACGTTCTCTGATATTTGAAGGACGAAACATATAATAATACATATGAACAACATGTACCCAAACTGCTAGATTTACCTCGATCTGGAATCTACCTTTTATCGTTTATTATGTACATTGGAAAAAGTGTAGATATAAAACAGCATAAAAAACGCATTTGATTGATAGCACATTACGCTTTCAACGCCTGTTCAAGCTGTGGATCTTCCAAAATCTGACAATGAGTGGTGCTTCCAATGAGGGTTTGGCAAAGATGTGAACAAGAGTCACGGCTTTCTTCGACAGTTCTCCTTCATGAAGCGTTCCCAACCCGTTAGTGGCGAAGCTAAGTGGTGTGACCACAGATGGCGGATCGTGGACCCAAAGCCATTTTATGTATAATTGACGTAAGACACAGGATCATTGTTGAGCATGCTAATCTTTTAATTTTTATGGAATGATGTGAACAATACGATAATGTCTCACCTGATCCGGTTCACTGTTCTCATTCAGTTCACTGAAGATGTCCTGCGTGCCTCCGTAGACGCGTTCTTTAAGAGACTTAGGGCCTGTATTCGTGCGAAAGGGGGTCACTTCGAAACTTATTGTTAGATGCTTTTTTATATGTGTGTGTGGTCAATGGCAATAGATATTATGAATTTCATCTCATTTGCTTGAGACGTGCCGTTTAGCCGGCCAAGTATCTGTGTCCAAGAAATTTTGCCGCAACCTGTAGTTTCATCAACTGATTTTCACAGCGCTGACACAGAGACTGTTTCTTTTGCTTTTAAATACCTGCATACGAGTTGGAGCGCCGTGCGTGTGGCAATTGATGAAGTCGTTCTGCTGGATCCACTATTCAAATGACATTATCTCGAAAATGTTACTGATAATGACAGAAGTCGCGATTTATAAATTTCTTGCCCTCGCAAAATTATGCCTTGCTCCCATTTTGACAACCTTTTTGAAGTGAAGCAGGTTGGAATTCTTCGAACGTCAAACGCTGGCATACTAATGAGAAATCAGTTTCTGGAGACGATTAGGTTGTACTTGCTAGCAAAGTGGTCTGTCGTGCATGCTGGACATCGCTCAGTTTTGAGGACTTCAAAAATGGAGTTTTTATGAAATTTCGTTTTGATTGCTCGAACGCTGTGCAGCAATATCTTGTTCTGATCCTTGGTATTCTCACGTATTCACCTATTTGTTAAGCATGGTCACACCATCCGATACTAACACCAGGAAATTCTCATTGACTGTTGAAGCTTATTGGCTCATCTGGTCAACGTTAATTTCCATGCAACAGTTGTGTCACTGCAATAACGTAGCAATCCTTGGAGTTTATATATAATGTTTAAAACTCTATGAAAAAGAGAACCACTGGAACTTTACTTTAGGCAGCATGTCCGTTCCTATTTCTTCATACACCAACTTTCGCCCCCATGGTCTTCGTCTTCGCAGGTTGGAGCACCCCTTCGTGGACATCGTACACAATCAATACCTTAGTAACATTGTTTCCGTTATCAAACGCAGCGGTCATCATTGCCTTCCTGAGTGAATATCGTAATTATACTCTTTCGATGCTGAAAATTCGTCGGACGACTTTAACGGGCGAAACTGTGTTTGTAGCGGAGGCGAAGAGGACTGCTACCGTGTAACGAGCAGCTGTGCTATGATATTTCAAGTCATCCGTCAAACTTTTCCTAATTTGGAAATGATATCAACACTTTTTTATGTATGTTGTAATCAGCCGTAGTTGAATAAACTTGCTCATTTTGTTCATCCGAATAAATAGATGAGTTCTACGCAAATCTTGTAGAACTGCTGAAGTAGTTGAGTTTATTATCGAACAATATAAACAACTGCGATTGCTCGGTGTCTAGCGTAACTTTCTAGAACCACTTCGCTCAAGCTTGAGGACACGCATTATCAGCGCATCACATGAAGGCCGGGTCGGACAATACCCGCTGGCGTGGAAAGCAAACGGAATGTTGACATGTTGACAACAAATGATTTCGAATTGATCTGCATGACTCTGAATGAGTGAGTAACCCAATTGATCTCAGGCCATTTTAACAGTTCGGACACAACAACAACAATTAAGAAGAAGTGTTTCCCGTTCGCCTCAGCGTGCACTATGTTTTATGGAGCTGACGGTATCGGCCAGAAGTAAAGCTCAGCTTTGAGTCTTTGGAAAGTGACACAAGCAGAAAACATCTATTGAAAATTAGAATACGCTGAATGACAGCATACGTGCGAACGAGCAAGCAGAGTTGAATAGACTTTAAAACCACAATTAAGGGCGCAGTGGCATTATTAAGGGGCAAATAATGGTCGCAGTTAGAGATTGTCGGCGTGTGTATCAGAGCAGGGGGTCGTTACTAGCTCTCGATCACCTCTAATGTACTCAATCAATGGTGTATCTGGTGTAACTTTAATGTGAGGCTCACCAATGAAGCGGTGCACTCTTCGAACAGCGAAGATGAGTGTAGCCAGATCTGGCTGCGGTTCCTCTGAGACGCGACACAACACCTGGCGTGATGAGCAGCAAAGATTCGGGAACCTGTGAGGTAAAACTGTTACTAGCATTCTCCATACGGATATCTATAACTGTTACTAGCGCCTATTCTGGTTTTGAAGATGGACTGTAGTTAGGAACTTATTATCCTAGTCTTTCTAGAGTTTATATACCCTCTTATCGTAATACCACACAATGTAAAACACACTCATCATGTTTGTTAGGTCTTATCACGTATAGCTGACCCTAGAGAGCGGTGAATGCTATTGTGTTACCAGCCGTTCATCGGCCTGTCGGCCGCCGTTAGCTGGCCATCAACAATGTCGAATTGGATCAAAATCAAAGTTTGACTAAAACTTCGTTTAGGTAGGTTATTCTGAATGCTGATCACAAATCCGAGGTCTAGCTGCAATCACTCCTCTCCTCTCAGCCCGTCGTGACCTCGTACGATTAAAGGAGTCTCGGCTCCGATCACGCCGCGGGTCCTGCCACGAAAGCGAAGCTGCGTATCAACTTGGGCGTCACGCCGATGCGCATGCTTCTCGAATGAACTAGTCAGTGTCGTCTGTGCTATCGTCGTGTCCGGTCGTCCTCTTGTCATCCTCCGCACGTGAGTGCGGTTCGCACCGGATCAGGCTCTCGTCTCGGAGTCCAGCCGTCTCCACCGTAGCAGGATGCTTCCAACCAACGCAGGAGAGGAAGAAGAAGACTGGTAGAGCGGTGTCATATCGCTTGCGTGACTGTCCGACATGACACACGTCTGAGGACCGCAAGTGGAGTTGGGTCGCTCTCTCATAACCTTTCCCTATAGTTCAGGTAAGTTAGGTTTGGTTGGCAACTTAGGTGCCTAAGAGTTTTGTGTTATTTTTTATATTGTAGTGATGTGTATTTAACTGATGCGTATATAAAGTGCAGGAGGCACTCAGTGTTCGTGTTCTATATCGACAGTAGCGCTGTGCATACTTATTACATGAGTTGGAGATAATATCCCAAATTATCTGTTGTATCTCTCGCAAGTGTAGCGAGTGACAATGTGCTCAGGTATTAGGTCGGTTAGAGCTCAGCCCCTTAATGCTTGGAGGTTTGTCGCAGGTGAGGGAGCGGGCACGTAGGGCGTCTTAGCGTGTACACCTTCACCGCGTCCTATGGGCAGCGGGGTCTCCCGCCTAGTCCACCTACATAAGTCGCGCGTGGCAGGTAAGACATATAGCAAGCGAGTAAGTCCCCACTAAGGTTGCGCTAGGTAAGCATTTAACTATAGGGCGCGGCGACATGGTGCATCGGACTGGACTTCAGCGTAAGGAAACCTACGTTTGGGGTTTAGTGATCGAACCTGTCCCACTTGCTCTCGCTCCCAGGTCTAAGGGTTAGGAGTACTTGGCGCACGGGACACTGGGCACACGGCTTGTACAGGGTTAGGTCTGCTCGTACGCTAAGACTGAGTGATTCCTCAACGTCCGCCTAGAGGTCTCTTGACTCGCAGTCGCGATGCCCCGAGTGGCACGGGCTCAAACCGACGAACGTAAGTGCTCGTTGGCGTTCAAGCGATTCAAAACACAGACCAAGACTGTACGGATAGGAGACGTAGTGTCCTACCACAATTGGATTGAGCGGATCTCCTGCACGACTCGCAGTGTCAAAGAAGCATGGCAAGGATAAGGCGACTTTCCTTCTCAACTTCTCTCGTCGCAGAGCTATCGGCAAGCTATCGAGGAAACGGCTAGCCTCCTACGCAGTCGGTGTCAAATACCAGTATGACTCTCCTTTCTTCTTTCGCAGCCCAGTCAACATCATACGCGCACACGCTAATTCCATCCCACATGTCCGCAAGTTCTCCATTCAGATCCTTATGCCACCCGTTTAACTTGTATTGTCTTGCTCCTTTGCCTTCGACATTCCGGACAGCTGTTACTCGCCCTTTTTGTACGCGCGCTGCTTCGCCGTAGATAGCCCTGGCCAGGTTATCCGCGGCACGAATACTCTGTGCTCACTCTCTTTATTACAGATTTGGGTATTTGCATTCACTGCAGTGTGAACAATGACTCTGAGTCCTACTCTCAACCTCACCAAATCTTGCAAAGCACTCATACAGGCGCAAGGTAAGATCCATGCCGACTTGCTTGGCTCTATCGATCCTGCAGCACCCGACAGTCTGCAGCAGTTGAGTGTTCGTAGGGACCTGCTTACCGCTCACTCGGTGGACCTCCAGTCGGCCATTGATAATGTCACATACCGCCGTAATGCCTTTTTCGATTCAGCCTACTCCACGCAAGATCAGGATGAAGACCAGGCCGCCATTGATGCGTACCTCCGCGAGGCGCGTATCGATGAGACCTTGGTTGAAACTCGTTCTGCCTTATCTACGGTGCAGTCGCAGCTCGACATCGTGAACAGGCTCACTGCAAACATACGCACGTCGGATCCGCTTGCGAACCCGACTCAGCCTGGAAACGTTGAAGAGCCGTCGAACAGATCCGTAGCTCCTAATTCAGATACCGGTACCGCCATGCGGTCGTTCGCTCCCACCTCGACAACTGCCTACAACTATCAATCGCAATCTTACGGTATCGCACCTGCGCCTCCTAACAACATCTCCGGTACCGCCACGCAGTCGTTCGCTCCCACCTCGACAACTGCCTACAACTATCAATCGCCATCTTACGGTATCGCACCTGCGCCTCCTAACAACATCTCTGCGCCACAGGTTCAGGCTCCTTATAATTCTCAAGTCTATCCCGATAGGCTCACGTTGGGACCGTTGACGTTACGCAGTTTCACAAGTTCTGGTGTGCTTTCGAACTCGCTGTGCACAACGACCCAAATATGAGTCCAATACATAAATTTTTGTATCTCCAGAGCCTTCTCAAGGGTGAAGCCGAGATAGTGTTGCAAGATCTCGACCCGGAACGTCCAAATTATTATCAGCTGGTTAGTTTGCTGCGCAAGAGATACGATTGTCCTCACAAGATTCTTGCCACGTTGCATAAGCAACTCCAGCAACTTTCGCCTTCTCGTGGTTACGGATCCGATCTTGGAACACTTGGTTTCGTATTTCAGGTATACTACACGGCCTTCGCAAGTACGAAGACTTTCGCACGGTTCCGCCGTTGCTTGATCTCGTCAGAGGCAAGTTTCCGGTAGAAATCCGCCAAAAACTTCACGATCTCGAGTTCCAGACAGGAGCAAGTTCGACCTCGATCAGGTCATGCAAAAACTCGACATCATCACTCGACATCGTCTCGCGAACGGTACGAAAATTCACTCACCCTTGGAGAAAGCATGAACATAAACGTTTCTACCCGTAAGGGCGGCCCATCGCGCTCGGTTAATCCTTCAAACTCGCAAAGCTATCAAACTCAGTGTTGTTTCTGTAATTCCACATCACTTGTTTCAGCTCGTTGCAGACTCGAAGTTCCAGTGGTAGTACGTCGAAATTTGGTCAAAGCACGTAGTCTCTGTTGGAAATGTCTCCGTACTGGTCACTCTACACATTCTTGCCATCTGGATGTCGCACTTGCGGAGGATCGCATCATAAGATCCTTTGTGAGAGCACATCGCAAAACAGGGCCAGACGTAGCACTCCCGGCAGAGTTTGCACACTCACAATGAACGACGCAGTTGCGATAGAAGTCGTTCACCAACTAGACGTGTTTCGTTTTTCCAGTTCGACAGCGTTCACCGTCTCCATCCACCGTATCCGACTCGCAACCGTCAAGGTCGCGGATCGGATCAGGTTCACCATTACGCATCTGCAAACGCTGCTCACGAAGTATCAGACAACACTTCGCTTATGCTAGTCAAATGTAAAGCAACTAACTGTGTTTCCGACAAATGTGAGGACGTAGTCTTAGTCCTCGACTCCGGCGCAAAAGTTTTATCGCTAATAGTACTGTGCAACGTCTAAAAGCTGTCCCTGTAGATCCTAAACCGTGTACCTTCGTAGCTTTCGGTGGTCACACCGTAACTGATATTTCAGGTACTGTCGGAATCCGCCTTATTGACGCGTTCGGTAAGATCATTCAGGTCCAGCTTCTCAATAAAGAAGTCATCACGTTGTCGCAGGAACTACCGACTCTAACGAAAGCCGACAAGAATTTCATCCATACACATGGTTTACAACTGCCTTTCTGCCACGGTTCTGCGGTTGTGCCGAGTATCTTAATTGGAGTTGACCATTTCTAGGACATTCTGTCTCCCGTAGCGCCGATTTGCCTGCCTTCGGGCATGGTTTTGTGTCATACTCGCTTTGGAACAGTTATTTCAGGTAATACGGTTTTTCAGTCGGGCTATCGAAAAGCGCAGATGCCATCACCACCACCCACCTCGACGACGAAGACACAGTCGAGCGACTTTGGACTCTCGACGCGTTAGGATTAGCAGACGATTACGATTCGACAACAGGCGGTACGATTAACGACCAACTTTTAGATCAGTTCCGCGCAAGTTCACGGTTTGTTGATGGTGTCATTTATGTCAAATTTCCATGGAAGAGCCCTAGTCCTCTATTACAGGACAACAAACGTGTTGCGTATTGTCGACTTTTAGAACAATTTCAGCGTCTGAGTAGTACTCCACTCTGGGAACAATACGCTAAGTCGATTGACGACCATTTAGCCGCAGATTTCATCGAAGAAGTCGATGAATTCGTGTTCGATGATCCACGAGTTTATTACATTCCTCATCAGGCTGTCGTCAAGGAGTCATCTTCGACTACGAAGCTACGTGTTGTTTTCGACGCAACGTCGAAAGCACGTGGCGCATGCAGTGTCAATGACTGCCTTCATCAGGGTCCTGCCCTCCTTCCGGAGTTGGTTGGGATCTTGTTGAGGGCTCGATTGCATCGCTTCTTGCTCATCGCAGATGTCGATAAAGTCTGAACGTGACGCATCCAGGTTCTTATGGTTACATGACCCATCGCAGGTTCCAACATCAGCCAATTTGCGTATTTTTCGTTTTACTCGTATTCCGTTTGGCGTCAAGGCCTCACCATTTTTATTGTCTGCTTCTATTCATATCTCCAACGCGAAGCAAGTCCGCTGAGTCACGAAATTCTGCGAAACACGTACATAACTTTACTGCAGGTGCAGCAACGAAAATGGTTTTGGCGATCTTGTATTTGCTCAGCAAATACAAGGTCGCCAAAACCATTTCCGACAACAGGCGAATGAACCTAAGGGAAATTCTTAGCAACTCAGTTGCGATCAATTCACAGATTGCTCCTCCAGATCGCGCTATCAATCCTGCCAAATCTCTTGGCACTTTGTTCAGGATCACCTCACCATCCACATCAAAACGTCGCAAGCGACGGTGAACACAAATTCTACGAGCATTCGCACGTACGTACGACCCTTTCGGTTTGTTCACTCCCTTCCTTTCGCCAGTTAAGGTCTTTATACAAGACCTCTGGGCTACAAATCTAGGGTGGGATACCCCATTCAATCAAGAGCTGCAGTCGAAATGGTCGCACCTCATGGACGCTTTGAAGTATCCGTTACCATCCATCGCACGTTCCGTCACCCCGCAGAGTCTTTCAGCTCAATCACACAAGCTATGCGTTTTCGGTGACGCATCCAAAAGACTCTATGCCAGCTGTGCTTATATAGTTGCACCATCAGCCTCGGTAACAACATCTAACCTTCTTATGGCTAAATCACATCTCAATGCAACTAAACCTCTCACTATTTCGCGTTTAGAACTCTTAGCTACCCTAAGAAGTATTCGTTTGGCGCAATATCTGGTTCAGCAGTTAGACATCCCATATCCACAGTTAACATTTTTTCAGACTCACTTATCACTTTGCATTGGATTTACACGCGCAAGTTGCTCCAAATTTTCGTCCATAACCGTGTCACAGCAATTCATAACGCCGTGGCCGCACTTGAACGACGTAACATCTCGGTTCAGTTCCACTATGTAGCGTCTGAAGATAACCCCGCAGAGTGCGCTACCCGCGGTCTTGCGACGAAGGACGCAGGTGATCACATCTGGTGGAGTGGCCCGTCGTTCATACGAAAGGATTGCTCAAGATGGCCGAACGCGTATGTGAACTTCGGAACTCTGCCAAAGGATAGTGATAACAATTTGGAATTTGTGAACTAGGTTATCGTAAGTGAAGATCGTTCAGTTCTACCATTTTCAGTTACTAATCGTTATCTTCGTTTGGTTCGCATAACAGTGTATGTTTTGAAATTAATCCGTCGGTCCATTTTTGACCGTGTCTCGCAAGAGAAACGGAAAATTTTGGGAGGTAAACTACGTTTCGTAGCCACATGTTTACCATCGGGTACCATGTCAGCATTAGACGTTCAGGCAGCAGAACATCAACTCGTGCTTGCCCACTACAGCGAAAGTTCGTCGGAGCTTCAGCGTATTCGATTAGCACCTTTCAACGCTAGTCGAGACGCTGAAGGGTTGATTCGATATCCCTTCCGTGTAGGATCGTTCCAAAATGCTCCAATATCTCTTGTACCCGCGCTTAGGCTCACTACCCTAATCAATTGGCACTACCATCAATTACAGCTTCACCAAACTATTGCCGCCCTTCGGACAACTTACTTTATTCCATCTATACGTAAGTTTGTCAAGCAGGTGCTTCGCGATTGTGTTATATGTAAAAAGGTAGGTGGGCACTCGTACAAATATCCGCATATTCCGCCGTTACCTCAGGTACGTACGACACGGTCACGACCTTTTCAGAACATCGGTGTCGACTATTTAGGTCCATTTCCATGTATTCGCAATTGGGTGTCAGGTAAAGTCTGTATATACCTCATCACTTGCATGGCTACACGGGCGATCCATCTCGAAGTTGTCCTAGACAACTCGGCCCAACAATTTCTTTTAGCCTCCAGAAGATTCATTGCAAGGAGAGGCACGCCGACGACCATCTACAGCGTCAATTCAACAACGTTCTGCGCAGCTGAGAACACGCTCAACTCAATGATTGACGGATATCGATCATCGACGACCGCTAACGATTTCGTCGTCAATCACAAGATCAAGTGGAAGTTCATCACCTCACTTTTCCCATGGAAAGGTGGATTCTACGAAAGAATGGTCGCATTGGTAAAGTCCGCGTATCGTAAGTCCATTGGTCGTACTTCGCTAACATTGTCGCAGCTGTAAACGACGATCGCTGAAGTCGAAGCTGTACTAAATTCTAGGCCAATAACACCTTTCAGGAATAGAGACGTGTTTTTCACTGTTTTACGTCCTATAGATTTCCTGCGCCCGCAAGCAGACGTTCAATTACCTCCAACATCCCAACGTCCAGGGGAATTTGCCGACACTCAACATCATTTCTCACAGTGGTATAAAGAAATGTTACAGCTCTTGGACCACTTTTGGGAGATTTGGCACTCGGACTACTGCGCGAGCAACATCAACAACGTTCAAGAAGATCACGCTCGACGACGTGTACTCCGCAAATCGGTGACGTAGTTCTGATTGCCTATGATAAGATTCCTCGTGGACAATGGCCTTTGGGCTTGTGACCAGATTAGTCGCAGGTAAAGACGAAAATATCCGTTCTGTCGAAGTGCGCACGTCCAACGGAAATCTTCTCACTCGATCATTGCGCCGTTTGTTCCAGTAAGAGTTAGCTAATATTGCTTCGGAAGACGTTCCAACGTCTTCAAGTTCAAGTCCTAGCTGTTCATTAGCTAAAACACCTCCTAAATCCACTCGGAGCTTCAAACGTTCATTAAAAACAGCAGCTGCTTTCCGTCAACAGCAGCAACGGGAAGTCCCGCAGCGCTAGGACCAAGCATAAATATATTCTTCATCACTAGGTAGTCGTTTTCTAGCATTTTTAACATTCTCGTCGCCTATATCATCCATCACAGCTGCCGGTTTACCATAGAGCGCACTTGCGTAGGTCAAGCCGCTACGCGCACGCACGCGTCATCTCAACCCCATCCATCTCGTTTGACCTCCATTCAGATGCACAGGTACGCTCCGGTCGCGCTGAGTACGCAGACGCGCGTACGCACGCGTCAGCCCCTTTCGACACCACGCCGCGTATTTCGAAATTGCGAACACTGCGGCACTCGTCGACCGTCCTGACCGGTAGCTCCGGTTTTCTATCCTGTGGAGGTCGCATCTGTGACTAATTCCTTTTCAAATTCGACGACGCAGCTGCTCAAACGACTATCCTATATATTCTATATGCCTTACAAGGCGATGAATCCTTCATCTGGTCAGGTAACCCCTTTTCGTAAAATTATTGTTCCTGTGCGAATCCCTCATTTTGTGCAATCGCGTATTTCGCTTCTTAATTTTCTTGTTCGGTATTGTTGTTGTGTAATTGTTTGTTTTTGTCCCCCCGCAAGTGAAAACCGCGGCGATGAGCTCATTTTGTTTTGCCCTTGTTCTCTACGCAAGTGCGGGAGCTATTCGCGCATTAGCGCAGCCTTGCGGAGAACATAATCCCCGCCACGTTTGACTCGAGCTCATCGCATCCAAATTATGATCCGCTCAGAAGGCGCACATGCGTAAAATACCTGATCAGGTGAGTGATTTTACTTTCCTAAAATGTGATTGAAATTATCTTCTCGTATTAAGACGCGTCAACAAGCTCTATCGCACGTTACCGCGTAATAACGAAATTAACATTTTGCCCCTTTCTGTAGTTTTCTCTTATTATTTTGTCTCTCTTTCATTTCTCTCATTGATACATCTCTTCCTCTCTCTCTCCCTTTCTCATTTGCGCTCAGTTCATATTTCATTCTTCCTTCTCATTTCCTTTTCTCTCCTTTTTCATTCCTATTGGTCGATATTATTTTAAAATAGTATAATCATAGTATAATTCATAATTTACATTAGGTTAATTAATGTCAGATTCGAACTCCTTTTAAGTTTTCGAGCCTTTACTAGTTAGTTTAGTATTTAGCATTTCATTTAGTGTTAGTTGTTATAATCGTAGTATTTGAAACATTAGTTTATTTCTTTACTTAGCTTTCGCACGTTAAAATTGCCATGCAAATATGCATGTGTATAAGGTGTTCACCCTATTTAAATTTATTATACGCACGTGTATACATTGTACACAAATATAGTTCGTTCTATACGCATGTACGTAATTATAATTATTTGAGTTTTAGTATTATATTTCCGTCTAATTTATTAAGTACTGTTTCTGATATAGACCAATTTCTCCTCCTTTTCTTTATTCATGTTGCACTCTTCCTTGTCTCTTTCTCCTTCACTTTCAAACATTCTTTTATCTTCCTTTCTTATGTTGGACCTTTATAATTGTCCTCCATTTAGCAACATCCTTCCTATTTTAGATTTATTATTCTCTATCTTCTACCTATTGGTTTTTTATTATAATCTCTTCCTGTTGAAGTCTCCTATTTCCATTTTTATCTTTATTCTTCTATTAGATCTGCCCTTTCCCTTACTTTCGCTATCTTATCTTTCATTCAAGTTCTCCTTCTTCGACATCTCTCCTTTCTTATTTAATTATAGTATCCTTTCTCTTTAAGCTCCCTCCTCATTTTAATCTTTCCTTTCACTTTAAATTTCAATACTTCTCCTTATTTCTATCGCATGTACCAATGCTCTTCTTCCTATTATGTTTCATTCTATTCTCTCTCATTCCTCCCACCTTTCATGTTGCCTCCTTATCTTCATCTCTGTTCCTCTTATGTTGTCTTCTCGTCTTCATCTCTTTTCTCCTACTCTCCCGATCAAACTAACATATCGTAGTAGTAGTTAGTAGTTAGAACGTAGCACTTAGTTTTAGATAATCGCATTCGTTTCGTTTTATTACTCATGCTCATACTCACGAACTTTAACTCATGCTTTAACTCTTTAACTCTTTTAACTCATGCTCACGCACGTCATAGTAGTTGCTTAAGGTAATTGTTGTCGCAAACGAAAATGCAACACTCTCATGAACGTGCTAGTGCTAGTGAGCGTCCAAACAGTCCACGTGATAGAGAGGGAGACAATGTGTCAACGTCAGGCAGTTCATTCATCATAGTTCACAGGTAGCAGCTTCTGCTGTCACCTGTGCTGTCTGTCACAGCACCGACCACCACACGGCGTTCTGCTTATATAACATTCACGCACGCGCCGAACTTAACATCCGTGACCATTTGGCGCTCATGACGCAAGCTCGTCGCTCAGCTCGAATGGTAAGGCCTTCGTTATAGTCTCGCTCGTGCTGAGCGCCTGCGATTTGCGGGCGGTGACCGCGCGGCCGCGACGCACGTACGCACGCGCCGGAAGCATACAAGGCGACCCTCATTGCGATTGGGTCATGCCGCGAAGCCCATAATAGCCCGTGCGCGTCCCGCGACGGCGTCACCCCGTTAACTCGTACGCGCGTGTCTGACCCCACGCGCGTCTCATGCTTAATGGACGAGTTTCGCTCGGTTCGAGCGAACCTATAACGAAGGCCTAAGGCGTCACCGCCCTGAAAACCAGGTCGCACGCGCACTTGCGAACGTAAGTCTCGACGGTCGGCGCCATTAATAAGGTAGGTTACCAGTTGAGCTAAAGCGCACTTGCGCATGAGTGCAGTTACTAACCGTTTTATCCAATATTCAAACTAACCGTTTTATCTTATTATCTAAGCGCATATGCGCACTACTAACAGTTTAATCACGATTATCTTCTTCAATTAATATAGTTAATGCCTTGTAGTGTTGTTGATACAGCTTGAAGTCGGAGCTTTAGGTTCTATGCTTCGCACGTGCAGATGTTCGTCGTGGCCCCGAGGGTGCGTTCCGCACAATGGATTGGGGAAAATGTTTGATTTTTCGCATTAGCAAAATTGGGAAACCGGCTTTGCCTTTTCTGTCCCGCCTTGTTTTTGTCGGATTCGCAAGGGAAAAACCTCGCCTCAGATCGTGCCCATTTTTCGCAGGCAAAACTGCAAGTAAATGTGTCCCCATTTTCGCTTTCGTCTTATCTAAAACTCAAATAAAACGCAACCTCCATCACCAACTTCGCCAACGACTTTGCCAACGAACTCGCCAACAACTCCACCGCCGACTTCAATTCCATGACTAACCACAACTCAACAACGTCCAACTACTGCCAGCGCACTTGCGCACGATAACCACCACTCATGAAGAAGATTATTCGCACGTACTAACGATATTCATGTATATATCTGTATATTAATTGCCTCCTCGCGCGTGTAATCAATTCTTTTAGTATTTTTATCATCCTCTCTTCTAACTCGTAGGCCCCAAGAGCCATCGACAAGGACGCACGCGAAGACCAACCTTGACGTTGCCAACCGTAGGTCCCCTGACGTAAGTCTGCAGCGGCCGCAGTAGGTCGCACCTCAGCCTGTCCCGGTAGTCGTCGTTGCTAACTAAGCATGCGTGCATCTGTGTATGTTTAGTGTGCAGTCCTAGGTAAGCAGGTTGCGAGCTAGGTCCCACCTGCCGTCGTCAGTCTTCGCTTTCGGCGCCCCCAGCGTCGTGATTTCGCACGATTGAAGGAGTCCCGGCTCCGATCACGGCGCGGATTCTGCCACGAAAGCCATATTAACTTGGGCGTCACGCTGATTCGCATGTTCTCGAATGCTCTAGTCAGTGTCGTCTGTGCTATCGTCGTGTCCGGTCGTCTTCTTGTCATCCTCCGCACGTGAGTGCGGCTCGCTCCGGATCAGGCTCTCGTCTCGAAGTCCAGCCGTCTCCAGCGTAGCAGGATGCTTCCAACCAATGCAGGAGAGGAAGAAGAAGGCAGGTAGAGCGGTGTCAGACCGCTTGCGTGAGTGTCCGACATGACACACGTCTGAGGACCGCAAGTGGAGTTGGGTCGCTCTCTCATAACCTTTTCCTGTGGGTCAAGTAAGTTAGGTTTGGATGGCAACTTAGGCGCCTAGTTTCGTGTTATTTTTTATATTGTAGTGATGTGTATTTAACTGATGCGTATATAAAGTGCGGGAGGCACTCAGTGTTCGTGTTCTATATCGACAGTAGCGCTGTGCATATTTATTATACGAGTTGGAGATAATATCCCAAATTATCTGTCGGTATCTCTCGCAAGTGTAGCGCCTGGCAATGTGCTCAGGTATTAAGTCGGTTAGAGCTCAGCCCCTTAATGCTTGGAGTTTTGTCGCAGGTGAGGGAGCGGGCACGTAGGGCGTGTTAGCATGTACACCTTCACCGCGTCCTATGGGCAGCAGAGCCTCCCGCCTAGTTCAGCTACATAAGTCCCGCGTGGCAGGTAAGACATATAGCAAGCGAGTAAGTCCCCACTAAGGCTGCGCTAGGTAAGCTTTTAACTATAGGGCGCGGCGACACAACCCAAATAGCACCTAGAATCGTGGTCAGCACGCAAAATGACCCACCTGGACGAAGGTTAAGTCTGAATTTTAGACCTGACCACCCTTATGGCCGACTTGTGTGGTCCTCTTCGTAAAAATCAGATAATCAAAATGAGCATCACATTCGTGATCAGCAGTCTAAAGCCCCATTCAGAGGCTGCGTCAAATGACGCGAAAATTTGCGTCATTTTGACGCAAATTTCTGCGTCATTTGACGCGCTTGACGCATTCGCGCAAGGACCCTTCTCACGTTTGGACGTTTGCCAAGTGAAGCTATCCGATCGATAGCTTCACTTGCCCTTCCATTGACTGGGGCGCTATGCCGTCCGTGTCGTGCACTGGCTGCAGATGCACCGCGCACAACTCAGTTTACGGTGCCGCCGTTGACGCCGTTGACGCCGCGGAAAATGACGCCAGAGTGGCAGAGTCTGCGTCTCTGCCCTATCCTTAAGCATTGACGCGCCGCAATGCCGCAGCCTCTGAATGGGGCTTAAATAACCCGTTCATATGAAGTTTGGGAAGATCGATTCAGAAAATTTTTATCTGAAGTGCAGTAAGCGGAATAGCGGCGAGGTTTTCACATTGTTTGGGTCGACCGCTAAGCGGCCAGAAAATGAAGTGTGGAGGTATTCTTGTAGAATATGATAGTCAAGATTTGACTTTGACCGCAACGATGGGCAATGATTGCAACGCGTTTGGCAACGTAGAGTATTGAAGCGGAAAAACGTTTGACTGTGTAGACCGCAAAGTTCTCCGAACGGAATATTGAGACATAATGATCGCTCGGAACTGGTATCGAATTGCGACTTCCTGAAAGTTTCCAAGATTTTCTTATTCGGTTGATTTTTTAAAATCTTTTCTCAGTTCTTTTATTTATTTATTTATTTCTTATTTGTTTTATTTTTTCACTATTATTTTTCTTGCTGTCCTGGGTTTTTTCGCTTTTTTCGTCTTCCAATGTTGGATCTTTCATGTCGTTGTAACTGTAATTGTCAGTGTTTACTGCATATTTGTAATGCAAGCATAATTAGCAGCCCTCATTGGTTATAGGTATTGTTGACAGAAGTTACCCTATCACCACTCGGCTAAGTGGAGTGAGCAAAGTTGGCGGACCTACTAAGATGGTATCCGGAGCCCTCAAAGCGCTCTCATGGACTTCCGGTGTTGGCGGCTACCGCCCTTCTGCGCTCACAATTCCACATCCCGTTTTAAGACCCCACATACCGATTGACTGACGTATCGTGTATGCTGGCTAGTAGTGTTAGGTTTGTTAAGCTATCATTGGATGTATCTTTTCGTTTCATTTTTGCTGTCATCACTTGTGCCATTGTGTACCTCCGAAATAAATGTAAATGTAAAGATAATTTCGTTGATAAACAGCCGTACAACCACCTCCAACCGCTCTTATTTGGAAAATGAAATTGACATCCATCAATGTAAACAAATGGGTTTCGCTTATTATATTGTGAGTATAACAATTCAACCTGCACAACCTGCTTTGTATTGGCGCTCCTGCCAATATTATGCTAAAAACGACCAAAAAGTACTCACTAAACTGGACACGAAAAAACTACGACGAACTATCAACGTCAACATCAACACCATCAGTACGAATCTAATACGAGTGTAACGTCTCCTGGTAGTGTCGTGCTACCTAGAGCACTATTCCTCTTCCTCGTCTTTTTCAACTTTGTACTTTCATTTGTGTTGCGCGCAACTAAGTTCTGCTCGGCAAAATCCTTGCTTTGCGATTGCTGAGTATAAGGAATTCTCTGAAGCATGGTTGTTCTCAGAAGACATACAAAAGGCTCATTTGTCAATGGCACAGGATTAAACATCGCTACTACATTTACTTCCACAGCTATTGCATTTCTTACAATCTCGAACGTTTCTAGAGCACCTTTTCTGTTTTCTAGCAACGGTGCCTCACCTCGAAGGCCCGAGATAGCTAAGGTTTCCCTCCACGGCAAGCAATTGTCGCCATCTATTAGCCTCCGCCACTGTGCTGACCTGTGGCAACTACTTCTTCCGAGATTGCTGTTTGCCGATCTATAACATCTCTCATTTTATTTCTCCGCGGATCTGTAGTGCTGAAACATTCATTCAGACCCTCTCCCTTGGTAACAGTGAATTCGACCCTTCCGCAAGTGAGATGAAAAGCATTTCATCCGTGTAGTCCTTCACGAAAATACACTGCACACGACGGTGTTTTGCCTACTATCCGACGGATTTGAGTTGACAGCACTGCACCGGATACGGCGATCTTCACGGTCCCAGCCGTTGTTTGCGTCCTCTTTGACCGACGAGGCCGACCGGGCAAGGTAGCTCCCCAAATTACCTGGACTTGTCCTTGTTCTGCCGGTCGACTGTAGTCAGGAGCACCTTTCAACGGTTTCAAAGTTGAAGGCAGGCACAATCAGCGTTGAGGCAGACACAACTGACAATCCTACTCTTTCTAGGATTATATAGCCCCCTATCAAAATACTACACTATGTAAACAACTATTGTTATTGCTAATGCTATCATGTAGGGATGTTATTCTATTATCGCAATTCATTCTGCACAAACTTCGCCCCTGTAGTCTTGCACTCCAAGCGGGACCAGCATAGTCAAACACAAAACTACACTATCCAGACACACACGACAGCAAAGGTTGAGTAATAAAAACACACGACCTATTAGCCTATTACCAGCACCAATCTACTACAGCAGAAGACGAACATTTCTGCTTTAAGCACACGACCTACTCACAATAATGTAAAACGAACAATGACTAGAACATAAGATTCCCCTCTGCTTTTCAATACCTGCCGATACCTAGTTATCCTTCATTTAGCACATGTGTACACCCTAACACACATTTTAGATACTTCAGCGCCACAACGTCACTTAGGATCGACTAGAACTGAGACGTTGCTGACGGATTCTCTGAAGGAACAGTAGGTCTCGTGACACCCAATCTAGCACCAGCAGTGAAAAAGTATTGCGACCTAAAATCAGCAGCGTGAAGCCGATTTCAGAACTGAGACGCTTTTTTGTGTTTCATCGGCTGGTGTATACATGGCGACAATATTTGTTCTGGTTGATATGGGCGGCTAGGTGCAGAGCTGCAGTCCTCGGTCGAATGGTGACCTCCGCAAAGCATGGTGATGGTGATAGCTTTTCGTATCTTCTTGTTAGATTTTCTTTTCGTCGTTGACTTTCCAAGCACGATCAAGTCCTGCTGGATGTGATGGAAACCTGATTTTCTTGGCCAGCACCTCTGAACGGAGATGGTCCAGATATTCATGCGAGGCGATTCACCTGCCTTGGACTGACGTCGTTCCATTCATTTAGTCAATTGCCGGGTGCTGTGAAGTTTCGAAGACGATACATGCCGAAACATCTGAGGTTTTGCATATGAGGAGAACGCAGGTTGCGTTCTCACTACGAGCTAACGATATAATGAGTCGTGCGTCCGACATCAGCTGCCTTATCGGTGTGCCGACGTCAACGAGACGATGTTCCCGGGGAACCTGGAGAGTGAAAAGGGTCGGCCCACCCATTGGGGTTTCGTGGATCGGTGTTGTCGTAGGCCTGATTATGAGTTGTTGTGAAGCTGACAAATCAGTCCAACTATTCATTATTGAGCTGGAAAGAATTGCACCAACTATGAATGGAATGTGGTCAGTCCACGTGTTCGTCGCTGGCGATCGCTATGCCTTTATTGAGCAAAGGCGCATTCAAGATAATGAGACCACCTAATTTTTTTTTGACGACACAGTTCAAAAGTCAATTTCAAGCTTGCAGAAATGAATTCCACACAGCGAAAAACTTGTGTGGCCTAGAAAGGGTCTAAAAAGGGGGAGGCAAAAAAAGTTCGGTAAGGAATCGAGAAAATGATCTGAATGAAACCAACCTTCCACTGACCAGAAAAGGTAAGGACACATACATAGTAGATCCGGCTGGTGACAGCTTCAGAACAAACCATGGTTTCTAAACTGGCACAAAAAACAATCGCTATTCTTTCGAAAATTTGGTTGCTCGACAGAAGAAGCACGGGTACTGCAAAGGAATACGGTTCTTAAAATGGAGATCAAGTTATTTCTGTGATGTCCTAGAAACGTTTTCTTTTCCGACTTTTTTAAGTCGTCCAGAAGCACGAGAACTATGGATCCGATACAGGTCGTCAAGGAGCATATCTCCTCAATGGTTTTGCCTAATAGTCGTTTTGACGGAATCAGATTTGAAGTTGTTTTCCCCTGTGCCAGGCATGAAAATAGTAGTAACAGATTGTAATACCTCGACAACACTGCAAACAATTGGTGCTGGAAATTGAATGATCTCTGAGGTCAAATCGGAGAAAAAGGCTCGCAGGCGATGACTGCATGTAGGCACTTCTTGTTGATTCTCGCAAAATCAGTGGATTTGTTTAGTTTTTGAGAGTGCTGTGCTTATTTAACTTTATCTATTTTCTGTTAGTGTGGAGCGCAATAGAAAACATCTCCTGGATGAAGTCCAACGTAGCTCAACCTCTTTCTTTTTATGCTTTGAATCGTTTTACATTCACTGTCTGAACTCTGCGTAATTTTTATCGTACTCTTTCAATTTCCGTATTTTTGATGAACTTTGCGGTCAAGTTATTACGGTAAAGCTCGAAAACTTGCAGTGTCTGCATAGATTGTCCTACATAATATCGTAGTTGATATGAGCAAATGGTAAAACGGGATTAACTACCTTGTGCGTTATTTGTCGTTCAGAGGCCAACGATACGGTGTCGTGTCGTACGATATGAGACAGCTTACAGGTCGCACTGTTCAAAGTACTCGAATTCGGTATGTATGCACATCTTATCCTTGTTCTCCAGAATTCCTGATTGTGTTGTTCGAAAAAGCTTCAAGGGGAATGGTGAACGAAAATGGACACGGTGCATTTCAGGTTTCCATAATGAGTGACCCGTTTTCGCTATGTTCTCATATTATTTCTCTCCTGTCAGTGTTTATCAATGCCTACCTGCTCTTTGTTTTCTTCCGTTGCCCTCTGAGAAGGATAGGCTCGTACAAATACTTTTTTCCGGTGGCTGCGGTAAGGGATATTTTGCTCTCTGTCTCGATAATCCTGGCTGTTCCAGTGAGTTTGGATTTTCAAAGTTTTCATCCAAACTTTGTACCAACAACTCGGTCAACTGCGCAATTACAGAGAGCTGTTGCCCACGACTATTCCTTTGTTTTTATTGCAACTGGGCCTATTCATGATATGACGGGCGGCAGTGTTCTCTTGTTACTGTATTTACTGATATTCGAGAGCTCTCTACTGCTGGTCACGGACAGCTTTCTCTGCCGATATCTTCAAGTATGCAGGTGAATGAATTAAACGCCGATTATTATGTCGGTTCTAATTGAAGCCATTTGCTCGGCACCCCAGTCTGAGTGCTATTACTATGTATTTCGTTACTTATGGATCACAGAGGCTAGATTTCCCGTCTACGATTTCCTTTCGAAGCTCTAAGTGTAACGAATTTATAAAAAATTTAGGAATAGGTGTGGATCAACACGCTGTAGGTAGTGGTTATCCACAAGCATATGAGCCACAGAGGAGTTGGATCGTTCCTTCGTGCCGCCGACCTCGCGTCCGATCGTAGCCTGCGGCTCTCGTCGAGCCCCCCGCCAACCGGCTCGATTTATCCCATCGAATGCGCCTCTCCGTTCTGAAATCATGCGCATCAGCGCACTCATAGAAAAATCACTCCATATCACTTCGCCAACAACTGGCTTTAAACTCTGAATCTCTTGCATTCGCTCCCGGAAGGATATCTTATATTTTATATTTTTGCTTCGGGTTTTAATTGTAAGATCTACTTACAGAACACAACTGCATGGATCATATTTCACCAAAAGAAACGTAGTGCTTGTTGTAGCCGCCAATCTGCTTCTTCTAGTTATTTGGATGCTCGCGATTTATATAGTATTCTGGCCAAGCACTCAATTCATAGAATCACAAAGTGCCGTGGTGACTTTGATCACAGGAATTAACTCCTCTGAGTGCGGGCAGCTGGGATTCTCGTTCAAGGTATGACGTGATTGTTGTCCACGGACTATAGCAAATAAACCAGCTCTTATAACCCCAATCTCTGTTCCATTTTCTGATAAGCTTAGATTTCCAGTCCAGAGAACAACGAAGAACAGTTATCCTGTTTAAAAAATGTGCAATGAAGATTGCAGCTGAAAATTTGCGATCCGTTTAATGTGGGCAGCAGCAAAATTGTGTTTCATACGTTTGCAGGGCAGTACATTGTCGATGATTCTTAATGTGTTTCGTTCACCCGAAATAATTATTGACTCCATAGTTCGTACCAATTTTAGCAACCGTTTTATCGGGTAAATGAAAGGATTTGATAGTCAAGAGACTTGGGATTTGACTGCCCGCTCGACGAGATTGGTGGTGGGTTTAGCCCTGATTGTGCGACCGGAGATTAGGTTTGATAAGAGCGAGGATATAAGCACCCTTATTCGTGCGAGGTTAATAGCGAAGTACGTAGGTATAGGGTGAGGCACGAAAATCAAATTTTTCTATATTTCATTATTTGGGGTCGGTAGCTATGTGATTTAACGGTAATTGTTCTGAATTTTCACGCTCGCACAGTGAAGCACCGTAGGTAACGAGCGGCGGTTCTCATCGTCAGTCACGTATTGTTCATGTTATACACGTCGTGTTAGTTGAGAGCTGAATATTTGTTACTTTAGCTCAAAGTTTCCGCCGTCGACCTATCGCTTCTTCTCGCCGCCAACGTCTACATGTTAATTATAGCACTTATCATAGTCTATGCAGCACTAAAGATCAATACTTTCCTTCGAGAAGGTACTATCAGTAGTAATCTGCGGAAATTGCATCGACAGATTTTTACCATGTTGATGCTCCAGGTGGGCTTGCACTTGTCATCAACCACTTATTAAAGATGTTCACTGTGGGAGTCATTTCACTGTTCTTCTGGTTGAAACACTATCGCTGCTCGCGCGATTTCTTAACAGCTGACAAGTGACGCATATCACTGATAAAGCGAACTACAGCTCTGTACCCAGCCGCCCATAACAAACAGATCAAATAAGTCGCCATGAGTGTGCTGTATTTGTTGAGTTAATCCATAGCCGAGAGAGGCTTCGGCTCGAATCGCAGTCTCAGCTAAAATTAGCTCTAGAAAGCTCGTCGAAGCGAGAGCTCCATTTCGTTCCGAAGGGTCCTCCAAAGCTTCACATTTTTCCTCGAGAGGTTGAAGTTTACTGGTTTACAGGGTATCCCAAAATAACGTGGTTAAAGTTTTTTTTATTGTAACTAACGAACAACCAATAATTCAGGATAACAAAAAGTATGCAACAATAACATAAACACTTGGTAACATTATACTCCGACAGTTTCGAAGTAGTCCCCTTTTGAACGGATACAGAGGTTCAAACGCTTGACGAAATTTTCGGATGTGGGCCGCAGGTCTTCGGGAGATAATCGGTCCCGACGTACCATTACTTTAAGGACTCGAGACTGCAGTGACGTTTCACTTTGACCCTAGCCTTCAACATAGGCCACACGTTGTAGTCCAACGGATTCAAATCCGGAGAAAACGGTGGCCATTCTGAAGACGTGATCAAGTTGGGGAAATTGGCCCTACACCATTCCTGTGTTGTCTTCGCAGTATGAGCAGGAGCAGAGTCCTGTTGGAAAGTCCATGGTGCGTTGCAGAACTGCTACTGGACCCAGGGAAGTACCACAGCTTCAAGAATGTCCAGTCTATATTCATCTTGATTGATTATCACCCCTTGATCCACGGGGACAAGGGGAGTTTTGCCGCTGGCGCAGACTCTGCCTCAAACCATGACGGACTGCGAATGTTGACGACGGCTGAGAGTGGCAAAAGTACCTGGAGCTTATGTAGGCCAGAATCTGTCATTCTGGTGACTGTACACCTGCTCCACGGTGAACAGCTTCTCATCAAAGAACAGCTTCTCATCCATCCGTGACCGGCGGCCCGCTCCCGGAGTTGTTGGCATTGTTCGAGTCGTACCTGCTTGTTTTTGTCCGTCAGAAGCTGTGCTTTCTGACCCTTGTAGATGTTGAGTTCGAGTTCCTTTCTGGCTACAATGCGCAAAAGTGGAGCTAATGCCGATGTCACGGGCGATTTTCCTCATGGAGATCTTTGAATTTTGTGTCACCCGCGTTCTGATGATTTTGCGGATCCTGGACGTGTTGGCGCTGCACTTCCTACTTCGTCTGTACGCTCGCCTTCATAGTCAAGCTCTACGAACCGGAGAATCGCTTTGGAAACGGTCGACTGTGCGACACCAAGCAAGCGAACAATGTCGCAATGTTGCTTTCCCTGGCGGTGGAGCTCCAAAATCACAGCTCTTTGATTTAACATTTTCGGAAAATTATCGTGCTCGTCCGGTCGAACTCAAACCTCATTCGTAGAACTGAGGAGATGTGCGGAGAAAAATGGCGCTATTATCGTTCTATTTTCCATCCTCATTTTCACACAGAACAACATCAAAATTTCACCACGTTATTTTGAGACACCCAGTATATGTCCAGCCCATGATACAGTTCTATTACTTGACGAAGCGATGATATACAGAGCTGCAATGCTAATCTGCATAGATCAAATCTCACAGGGAAAGGACTGCATTTGAATAAACGAAACTTCAGTTTTAGGCTGCGTGCCCGTTCCTATTCCTTCATATGCCAAATTTCGCCGTCTACATCTACGTGTTTGCCGGCTGGAGTACTCCTTCGGAAGTATCATTCATGCTCACTATTTTAGTTACGATGTTTCCGCTATCGAACCCAATCATAATTATAGCCTTCCTCAGCGAATATCGTAAATACACTTTGTCCACACTGAAATTCAATCAAAAGACTGTCAAAGACGGATCTGTGTTTGTAACGGAGGTGAAAAGGGTGACAACCGTACGAGGAGCAGTTGAAATGGAATAGATCCAGACGTCTTCTTGCTAAAATCGATTCCCTAACAATGCAGTGCAAATCTGTCGATATTTGATTTTCATTTCATGGAGGATATAAAAACGAGAGTTTCTCCGAGTTTACTTTGCTTGCAGCAATCTGGACTCTGTTCTCCTCAATCCTCAAGAAATTCGCTTTGTGGTTTACATCGAATTTTGCGGTACAGCAGTATAAAATTTATCACATCTCACGCTGTTCAAGCTTCTCAAGCTGGCATCCTTATGCCCAAGAAGGGGGCTACAAGTTGAATAGGGAGATCATACATCTTCACGGCATCTTATCTGAACCAAGTTGATGGACTAATTAATGTAGCCTACCGACATGTCTGCAAACGATTAATGTTCTGACTAGATTAAAAAGGCTTACCCAAGTAACACATCTTTACTTGTTAAGAATGGTGAGTTAATCGCGGTATAGTTGGTAGTTATCAGCGCACTTTTCAAAAATGAATCTGTTCCCACAACGCCCTCTTTGGCTCGCTTAGCAAGACTTCAAGCCACGATAGATTCATACTCTACAGGAATGCTTTGACAACCTCTACATGTGTATGCACTAGTGCCGACAGTCGCCTTAATATTTACTTTTTTCCCCGCAATGTCGAAATCATATTCATAATTGCAGCTTCGTTCCGGTTTAAGACCTTATCTGGAAGGTTTAAGGTGGATTTCAGAACAGCGGAGAGCAACCGAGGGCTGGTGATGGAGGACGACGAAACGCAAGAGGAGGTAACTCGATCGATCAAGTAGGTAAAGGAAGAGATGGCACTCTCATACTACAGGGCTGGATGAAAGAGAGTGTTAGTGCTTAGGGTCGTAATGTCGATGATCAGGGTTCAATCCCAGGTAGAAAACATTGCCTAACTTAGAAATAGCTGAAAAGGTCTCGGTACCAGCGTCAGAACCAGAACGTCAGAACTGACAGGTCTTCTGTGGCAGGAAAACTATCACAATCTGAAGATTAGTAATGAAAATTAGATAGTAGCATGGAAGGAAACGACGCTGAAGATCCTGCGATCGAGAACGATATGGCTACATGGAGCTCAAGGCCGAGACAAGATGGCAGTGTAGCACCTCAGCAAAACGCGGGAGCAGCACCAAAGAGAAAGAAGACGAGGCCACTATGGTGGTAGATGTACCCGTAACCGATCGAGTTGAAAACGTTGTGGAATAAAAGTCCCTGTAGATATAGTCCCTATAGAAAAAAGGACCCTATAGAAGATGAGGTCATCTTGGGTTAGCAACCCATGACATCCACCGGCGATCCTTTTTCCGATACAAAGTTGCAAGGTTGGGGCTAGCTTCTGGGACAGTGCAATCCACCTTTCCATTGATTACAGGATTTCTGAAAGCGATCCGCAACGCCTTGAGTGTAGTCTGCCGCGCGCTTTATGATGCCTTAGACCATAAAAAACGGAGGCGTTTTGGAAGCTTGTCGGAACACTAATAATGAGCGGTACTGTAATCCATGCGATATAATATTGGATTTTCACAGAATTGGCAACGTTTATTAGAATAAAATTGAAATAGGTAGCTCAACAAACTAATCTCCAATAAAAAATCACACTCTAATTTTCCCCCGCAAGCAGTCCAACTTGATTTGTCGACGGTGCCGCGAGAAGACACGTTCGACTGCCGTCACGCGTCGTTTCATTTTGATGGAGACGTCCTGAAAGTTGTATTGTTCATTTTCGGTGTTGTTTTCTAGCCATCAAGGGAATGTGCCATGCATCAAGTACGTTTCTGTTGTTGCGCATGTATATTTCAAATTCAACTGGAAAATGTAACTCACGTTGAAGGACGCGTACAAGTTGTTTAGCTGACCATCCAAGTCTTTTATCTGGTTTTTCATTCGACTCAACTGTTCTTCTAGCGACAGCATCGACAAAGGCTCATCGCTGGACTCGACCGCGCCTTCTGATAGAAGATTCCGCGAACGAAGCATGTCTCGCGCTGAAGCTCGTGGTTTTGGCGAATGACCATAAGATGACTTTGGTCTGAGAGCCGTAGGAAATTCCTACCGTTCAGGATGAGCCGCTCTCGATCTGCAGGGTACTCCTGCAAAATTGTGGACACATCGTCCTGGTTCAAGATGTAAACGTCCGAGTAGCCTTCAGAGCGAAGTGATACGGCTCGGTGGTCGCCAAGCTGGTTGCCAGCGATCAAAATCACTGACATTTCACCGAACGTCGCACCATCAGTGAGGGTCTGAACTCATTGGTACATCGGATCTACCTCTTCTTTTACATGGAATTGATTTATATATTGCACAACCAAAATGTAGGCTTCGAAATATGTAGACAACAACTGTCGCGATAGTTAAAATGGGGTAAAAAACATGGGTAGAGTCATGAAAACTATGCTACACCATTGAAGAAAGGGGCCAACTCTACGTTGTTGTAGTGTGAAAGTCAACGGGTAGAGAGCCTCCTTGCCGACACTAGAGCTGTAACTCGCTATGCACCGCAAAAATGCATAAATTAATTTGGAATTTCACTACTGTCCTTAAAACATGTATAACCAGCCTGATTGGAACAATGCTGAATCCGGCTTACTCGCCCACTCTGTTGCTGTTGTCCAGTAGTGGAAGCAAAGAACAGAGAAAGGTGCTAGGCGTAGACGGTCACCCTAATCCTCAACTGGGTAGAAAGCCAACTCAGTTGAGGAGGAGTGTGTTGAAGGAGAAAAGTGTGCCTTTCCGCAACATTGGTGTCACGGTACTCCTGATAGGTACGAGACGAGAGTTTGAATCACGCTTAAGCCGCGACTTCGCGATGAAAAAACTGCAAGGATTAGCGGAAGCTAACGCTCTCTATCTTGCTGTATGAAATTCGCCACTTTTCGATAGTTCTCTGTCTTGTCGTATCTATCGTTGACTACACCATTGAAAAATGGACAATGAAGCAAGAACAGCATTTTCAACAAAGAGCAACACCGTCAACTTCTGAGGGATCTAGCTCACAAAGAACTTGTTTTAGGAAGTGCTTACTTTTTAATTTTGATAGCAGTAGAAATGCAGTTCTCCGATCAAGAGAGGGAATAATAATTTCTGCACAGTTACCATGACGAAAAACCACTTTCATTCATATCATTGTTTTCCGTAAATGAGCGCGATATAATAGACCACATTTCATGTTACGTGCTCAAAAATTACTGGAGCTATTAGATTACTTACCACTGTTGGAGTTGAACTGTCTTCGTCTATTACTCGTAACGTTCCGCGTTTCACTATGAACATTTCCTGAAATTTTGAAAAGTAGGCGTAGTAAACAGTAACTAAGCACATATCTTTTTGAACTGCAAACGGAAAGCTTTTCTGAAGAGCTGAAGTGACCTCCTATTTTTCTACAGAGCACTGTGTAAATTGAACGTTTGAATGCTCTATGTTCGCTCACCTTAGCTCTTTCCCCTGCTCGAAAGAGGTAGTCATTCGGGCTGTAGATTTGCTGCTTGATTCGCAACACAACTTCGTATAGGAAACCGGCGCTGCACTTCTGCAAATGAAATGATCGGAACGTAACTGCTACATGTGAATGCATCACGTCATTTTTTGAAAATATTTTTTTACAGTATCATACATCCTACAGTCTATGTTCACCAATTGGTTCGTGCAGGGAACCAAGTGGTGAACATTTTGTTATCGTACGTACGATCTGAAGTTGCGCCAATTCCCTTGCAGGTTGTCTAAAGGGTTTTGTTAAACCATTTCGTAAGTCTCAGTTTTATTCTCTCATCGTCATAGTTATTCCTCCCTTCATCCCTTTGTTAAATGGTTAGCCGTGCTTTCCCAGAATGATTAACCCATCCGTGCACCTATCCGCTCAATTTACCGGATTAACAGTTCAAACACGACGAACTGACCCTCTCGACCGACTGCGAGTTGGCCTGCCACCAATGGTCGCAGGCCCACTCTGACAACATTCTCGTCGCCTGTCCACGGTCATGGGCGTATCGCGCCGACGTCACCTGGGGCCGTCACTCTTCTGTTTTGACAGAGTCGAAGACCTCCTTAAGATCAATGAATGTGAGGCAATAACGGCGTCTTGTACTTTCGGGACAACTCAATCTAAGCCTGGTCACGGTGTGGATATGATCGATTGTGCTAAACCCTGTTCGACTGGCGCGTTCACACGGCTGTCCTTCGTCTACATATCGTTCGGTTGATCCTGTTCAGAGTGACACATGTAAATAACTTGTAGACTCCAGATAGGATGATTGTTGCCGATGTCGAGCGAGTTCCCCTTCATATACGCAACTCAGTTCTACCAGTTTTCTAAATAGCTGGTACTTTGAAGCCCGACAAGTAGCACGTGAAGAGCCTGACTGGGGTGACGATGAGGACTGGTGGTAGGTTCAGATGTTCGTGTGGATCCTGTCACTATCGGGTCCTATGCGATTCTTCATCCATGAAACCGCATGACGAACCTCGGATGGAATAGCGGTGGAGAAGTCATATACATACATCGAACTGGGTACTCGGGAAGATGGACGTGGCTATTAAAGAGATCGGAGTAGTCGTGGATGACCTTCTCTATAGCACTTCTGCAAGACATGAGGGTTCCATAAGAGCGCAGGAGAGCTGTGATCTTGCTATTGTAGTTATTGAGCCTCGAAGAGCGTTGCTCCTGCCCGCTTCAGCCGCCTCAACCAACGCAGCTGCTCTTCTCTCCTTACAGCCTTCCTTTATCGCTTCTCTGCAAAACTTCACGCGCTCGAACGTTCGCAAGCTTCGATTCTCGCCACTCCACTTGGCGAATCACCTCGAGAGTATCGTGGGAAAAGCGTTTTCTGGTATTCTTTGGATGTTGTCTTCGGCTAAATCTCCCGAGGAGCTAGTCAGCGAGGAAAAGAGCTCCCAACCCACGAAAGTTCTGGGAGCTCTCTTCTGCAAGTTCATGGCTTTTTCTTGCTACCGTGTGAAATGGAGGCTCGTACGAAGGAGGCGGCAGTCGGATCCCGTAATGAATTTCGGAACAACAGCCGGAATTCCGGAACTGCTGGTTATTCATACAGTCTTGCACTCCGTTCGTTCCACTCCGGACCATGGAAGCCGATATGATGCTCTTCCTACGACCTTCTAGGCACGATCTTCGCGCTGACATCTCCAATGAGGACCATGTAAAAGGTACGATCCTCCTTGAACAGCTTCTCCAACTCCATGTAGAATGCCCCAACATCATCATCGTAGGCCGATGTTGGTGTGAAGACTACGAAGACCGTCAACGCCAGCATTGATTCATGAGCCGTTAGCATTCGATTCGGGTTCTAAGTTGAATCGATGTATATGGCCAAGTTCGTGCTGACGAGGAGACGACACCACCAACGCCTCTGCGGTGGCATGTTCCGAGAAACGGTTCTTCTCCAGTGTCGGACACGGCGTGTAGTGGGCGGTGTCTTCTCATCTCGGTTAGTACGATGACGCTGTACTTGACCTTCTTGCATCATCAGGTCTTCGAAAGACGCATCCGATTCAAGCTTTCGCGCGTTGTAGATACAAGTCATCATCCTACTAGTCCTTCTTATTGGCAGTGTTTCTAGGGCCTGATATTTTAGAAGCATCTCTGTACCTGTTCCTCCCAACGCTGTTGTGTTGGGGGCTCTTTCTGGGTCCGAGGAATGAGGCTCTTTATTGTTACTGTCTCTGAAATATGAGGGGGAAACGGGTAGCTTGCTCGGCTAGGCCTGGATACAGCGGGCAGCCAAGCTATACCGCTGGAGCTAAGGACTTATCTATTACAGGCAACCCTGATCCACCTCTCTTAAACTTCAGTGTCTACCGGATGCGAGTTTGTAGGCCACACAGATAGCCTCCGTGAGGAGGTGTCACCGTCTGGCACAGTAGAATCAGCTTCCTCGACACTGATTCCGCCCTCGTCTCATGGCAAGTATAAGGTGGCTTTTGGGCCGTGATTAATCCACTATCTGCCACCTGGAGTCGTGCCACGTAGCCTGGCCACCAACTGGCTGGGAACCGTTCTTAAAGGAGAGCCTTCAAAGAAGGGGATACGTGAGCTAGATTTATAAACACTAAAGATCACTCAACTCGTGATCCAATGCAAAACGAACTCATCGTCAGATCCAGATCTTGTCTTTTACTTTTTTGCCACTTCACGGCTGATATCGGTCTGTAGTTTCACGGTGGCGTTAAGGAAAATGCAATTTTATTCAAAAGTTAGTAAGCGAATTGATTCACTGAATTAACGAATTTCAAAAGAATATTTTCACTATGCCTATAACAATATTGTTACAATAATACGGAACTAGAATTTTCTTAACTGACCTTGAACAATTCCACCTTCTTCAGTGTCTCCATGTGTAAACTGACGGCGATTTGTCCCTGCAGGCGAGGTGGCAAGACGTAAAGAAGTTCCTGCAAATCAAACCGAGAAGTAAAATCTTAGGTGGATCTTATTGATATGATGACTATTATGACTTTCGACATGTTGTTTGATATTTCGGAAAACGACAATAATTCCCGCGCATTCTGATTCTCATGCCATTCCAGTGCATTGGAATAACGCTGCGTAGATACGAAACTATTATAGCAATCTCCTGTTTGATAGGTGAAAGGCAGAGGTTCATTCCCAAACATAGTAAGATTGGATCAATGCAGAGAAGTTCAGCATGGCCTGTGATTTGCGTTGCGCATGGTAAGAGGCGCCACTGACACGCGCATGATGCAGCGTCGTTCTCCGCCCGAGCTAACCAAGCCTGCAATCTCTCCGGGTTGGTACCAGCCTTGCCTCGGAAGGTAAAGACGCTGACTTTGCGTAGTAGCTGCTGGCCCCACAAGTCATTAAATAATCCAAATGCGCATTCACTGCGCCTCTACGATTCTAAATAGAACACAAATGCGGTAGTGCGTCATCAGGATAATGATTAACGCCGACACCTTTTTCTTTCACCTTTATCTTGTCACCTATGATCTTCATTTTCTTCCAGGTATGACAGGTATGATTATAACCATAGAAACAGAATTATCCCAAGTGAATATGGAAGAGCCAGGGAACCCCGAGAAGTAACTGCCTGAGGTACAAGAATTTTACAAGAAAAAAAAAAGACTCACCTGTTCGTCATTCAACTGGTGCTGTGAGTGCATGTAGGTGAAGCAAGACACCACCCTTTCCTGGATCGCCGGAGTTACCATCCTATAAAAGACGCCAATACTATGACTTTCAAGGAAGGCTCAAATGAAGTGAAGCACCGGTATTTCATGTAGAACTTTATGCCGTCCATTTTCTGACGAAAATCGTAGACGTCTTCGTTCATATGCGTGACAACGCTACCCACACCTCCGATGATCGTAGCGAACACGAGCACTCCGATCAACGTGTCGATCACTTCGAGCATGTTCTGCGGAGACGACGATGGGTAAGGCTGAAAAACGATTTGTCAAGGTAACCGATCAACAGTAGTAAATATAATAATGCGTTCCCGGTTAAATAAGAGTATAGAACACTGATATTTCAAAAATTCCAACAGGAAAAGATGCACCGTCCCGAAATAGCGAGACAAGCATGTATGTACTTAACTTCAACATTTAGCTTTCTTTAGCACCACCAGAGGCTAAAATAAATGTTTTAACCCTATAATTTCTGGAACGTATAGTTTATAAAATTTCTGTAGGCTTATAAAGCCCTGACGAAACGATGCTTAAGCGGAGGTTAATGCTTTTCCAGGCTCTGACGAAGGCGAAGCGTCGAAACGTGGGCCGGATAAAAAGTTTCATATCAATCCCGGGTGCCTCATAACAACTGAATACTGAAGTTACTGCAACGACAAGATTTATCGGAAGTCGCTGGTTGAGAATGCTTCAGTGATATTTACACAGGTTATCAGATGTGTACAGGATCTCTACTGCTAACTTTTTTCCTTATAATATTACTTTTTACTTCATTTTTATTTACCAGTTTTCCTACTTTCTTATTAGTCTCATGCTCCTCGTGATTTTCGCTGGCATGTTCATTCTCAGGTTTACTCAAAATAAAATTTTTCATTCGTTTTAGGGCACGTGTTAGGTTCTTTGGCTTACTGTTTTTGTTTTCTCTTATTTTGTGATACGAGAGTTTATTGTTTACGCTTTCATGGTTGTTTCAACACTCATGTAACAAGCATTGGGACTAGAGGATATAAGATAGAGCTAGGATAATTGTAAAATTCGAATTCGAACTCGAGTCTCGGACTTATACGGTACACCGTGATGTTGGAGCAATACAACGTCTACTTCTTGTGCATCTAGTAGTAACCCTTGCTGAGTAATTATGACAACAAACCCTGAAACAGTGGAACATTATGCGATTTTCAGTTTGAAACTACCTGTTGTCCGCAAGTTGTGATTGTGAGCGCCGACCAGTAGATGCTCATGCTGTATTCACGCGAGAAATTACCCATTTCCCATTTGACGAACCTTAAATGAAGCGATTCAGAAAAAACTAGACGACCATTTCGACCTATTGAAGGCTTCTTATAATGTTTTCATGGTTTCAGTGTCCTTCCTATCCATTCCACAAATTTCTTCGTCTTCTGAATATGCTTCTACTACCTTGAAAACAAGGCAAGATTTTGTGTAGATAAACTGAGTAACATATTTAACGTAGAACAGATAAAAATTCGTTCCACTTTGAGCCTTGAGATACAATTTGAATCGATGGTCGGATGAAAGCAAGACTACTGCTGGCGTGCCAAACACTTACTTCCCGGACCAAAACGAATACATTGCTTCTTTGTAGTTCCATCGATGGTCATCGATATCGAGTAGAGTAAAATTCTCTTCATACTGACAATTTTGGTCGTTGAAGACCTAAATTCCTCACGCTTAAGAAAACTGACCTAAGATTCGGGTGCAATATCTATTAAAGTAAGGAACTAACCGAACATGTAGGCACTCGTGGATCGAAAACTTTGTAATAGGAAAATCCAAAGGCGCCCTGGTCATCCTCTACAATGTGCTACTATTAGAAAAATCAAAGGCTCTGCTATTTCTGCAATCGCGCAAAGATTATAGCGGAGATTGGAAACGAAATCGTGAGAGAGAAGATTTGAATTCTGGCTAATTTTTAGTAAAATCCTTCTAAAATTACTTGAAAACTGTGGAATGCTTCCTTTGGTTAATCGGATTCGAATTGATTTCAGAATGAAGGGAGCGCCTAATTCTAGCTATTTTCATGTTCTCATGCTTGTTCAGCATGTGCAAAAATTTGGAAGAAATACTCGTTGAGAGTGATGGGCAACTACATACAGGGTTGCACTTCAATTTTCATAGGAGATTGTACAGTTGGATAGCCTAATTTGATACAGGATTACGTATGTCCACAGTTGACAATCTGGTAGTAAGTCCAGCAGGAAATGGTGAGCTTTACCTGACAATCCTTCGGAGAGACTGAACAGAAAGTAAACGCAAGCGTTCCAGTGGAACAATATGTAGCAGGCCGTAATGAGCAGCGATATCTTGAATGCATGTGGAAACGACGTTCGCTTCTGTGCTCTCTCGATAAAGTCGTTGATTCGGTAGACTGTAATAGCTGTTATTTTCTCTAATGAATATTTTCGATTTTCAATAGCAAACCAAATATCGAGTCTCTCCGGGGTCCCCTAGAGTCTCGACTTCTCTGTGAGGTAAACACCGTGACCTGAACACCGGACTCCAAGAACCAATCAAACCCGACCACTGAACTTTCAAATTTCAAAGGCGAGGATAAACCCCCTGAATGAACGTTTGCGTGGTGCAATGACTCGAGGGATGTGTCGCGGTACAATTCCAGTTCAATTGACCAGAACACTGGTTGTCGTCAGGATATGACCAATTTTGAAAATTTGACTGTTTTTTTTGTTTAAGTAATGGTAGCAGAGTGGCCGTCGTACAGTGAAAAAAGGCGGACACCCACTGTCCAGCGATCGATCGATTCCCGATTCGGGCTAACCAAGCATTCCATCACTCCGGGGTTGGTAAATTTGTTCCAGACTTGTTTGGGGAGGTTAAAAGACTAGCTTGGTCTAACGGCTTGCTCGGTCATTGTGTAGGCAAAATACGAATTCACTACACCGTCACGATTCTAACAAGAAGTCGAACACTAATGCGGCGGCATGTCCTTAAGACACTCAACACCTTGCCTTGTGCAGCCGCTGGCCCCTGTGTGCCGTGGTATAAGCCGGGTCCGTACTCATCAGCCCCTACAATTCTGAATGGAGTATAGGCTTATTTACTGAACATTCACTCTGTACAATGAGTTGAGGGTCCATCGAGGTACAATTCTAGTCTAATCGACCAAAAATGAACGAATCACTCGGTTATTCCGGATTTCACCAACTCTGAAAATTTGCTGCAGATTTTTCAACCAGAGCCTACTTTGGAATAATGGACAAGTTGAGCATCGGTTTTTCAGTCGAATGGAGTAGGAAAAATCTAGTTATAACTGCATCAATATTGTCGACGAATACGTCTTAGGAAACCCCGAATGTGCGAAGAACTGAACGACAGGAAGCCTAGCGAAAGGATTGAGTATATTGAGTATTTTGAGAAATACTAATGGACTGGAATGTTTTAGGAGAACGTTAGTTGAGACTTGTAGGGTTACTTAACGATGGGCCTGTAATAAAATTTCCGTTATGGATGAAATATTGATTTGTCACTCACTTTTGAAAAGGCGCACTGTTCGCACCAGCGAGATGGACCGGTAAAAAATCAAAAAGAAGTCTGTGGGCAGTAGCGAAGCCAAATCGAGGTAAATCCGATAGCTGAAATGGTTGCTGTGAGCTTTCAGATAAATTTCAAAAGTGCTAAAGTATGGAGGTTCAAGAGGTGTCAGGGAGCAGAGGGGATTCAGACTAAAGATTCATGATTGACAGGTCCGCTATTAACCTCAAAGTGCACTCCGATTGCGCAGCCACCTCAAACCGCTTGCCAGATTGTCTCAGGTATCGGACACCCCAATCTTCACAAATCAGAAGTCGTGGCAAATAAGTGAGAATTGTATGGAAAATGATATACATATATTTCTTGAGAGCATTGAGGAGAGAACGCCTGTTTTAAAGTGCCGGTGTATTAATCTGAGGTTATCGAAATTCTTTGTTTCTTACGTAAATCTGCGCCAGTTGTACTCCATGATTCATCAAAGCACAAAAGGTTTATTCAGGGTTTATTCAGAGTTTATAGCCCTCACTTCTTCAAGGTTTACGAGCCTTCGCCGGATCAGTGACTGTCGCTGTTGAATAACGGCTTATGCACCATTCAAAGTGAATTTTAGGTTTCATCGCGGATACGTTACTCATGAATCTGAGGCAAGCCCCTTCTTGCATCTACCTCAACTGAGGCTTCATAAAAGGAAAGATGAGGTAACAAATTAATTCAATGAAAGAAATGAATTCAAAAAAAGGCGATTCCTGAAACCTGTGATGTATTGATAGAGCTGGCTTTTGACATTTTTGCTGTCACACGTGGATGAGTATTCGCGAGTTTGAAACCTTTCATCAAAGCCTCTTACTTTTGTAAACAAATGACAGCCAGCACTAGGATGTTTTTCTTCTCACTAGTTGCTTACCGTTGCTCACAAAGGGGCAGCCACATCTCCTCATTCTACACACATAAGGATTCTTTTGCCACTGAAGTTGGTAATGTTTTTCTCTCCGATCGTGTTAGTTTCCCATAATAAAAGCGATTAACGAAAAAATGACAATGCGCACCTCTTATAGTAGTTCTTGGAAGTCATTTTTACATTCTTCACTTCGCTGCCATCGAATGTATATGCTGAAAATAAATCTAGCATTTGTTATAATTGTTGTGTCAACTGAGTGAAGATTTTTTTAATATGAGCATCGCTTCAGAACGATCAGTCCCTCCATACTTAAAGGAACTGTGCCACATCTTCGCTGCGCAGTCGCGAGGTTGGGGAGAGAATAAGTGACATGAGCGTCTTTTTTACGGAACTATTTTAGTGAGTTGGGCACTCTTTGCTGTGTTATATTATAAATTACATTAAATGCACAGTACTATATGCATAGGTAAGATACCGTAAAAGTACTATACAGTATGATCCTGAATTCTAAAGAAGTCGAAACAGTCTACTGCTGGAAAGAGTAGAATATTAATAGAGAAGTTAATGACAAGCTTATCCTTTTAAAATATTTCAAAGTAATTCTCAAAAAATCAGCGCTTCAGAGGAAAAAACATTCGTACTCACTTGTTCTGGACTGAATGAGAATATCGAGCAGAAATATACAGTCAAAGAACAGATTCATATAAAGCCAGTAGAAAAAGTAGCCTAAGAACACGTCGTCGAATATGAAGATCACCATCGCCATCATATTGTACAGCAAACCAAGCGACACAACGCATGTCCAATAGTAGTAGAAATATCCGCTCGGTGATACGTAGAAGTAAAAGCATTTCCTAAATTTTTTGAAGTGCGAAGATGTTGTAATGATAGAGGAACGATTTCCAAAAAATCCTCATCTCTTAAACAATAACCAGAATCAAGAAAATTCAAAACAATAGCCTAAAGCAGTGAAGAAACAAAAATATAATAAAGAAAAAAGCAGACAAAAATTGAGAAAAATTGACGAAGGGAAAATATGGGATAGTTATCGCAGCAGTCGGAGTATCACAAAGCTACTAGTAATGTAGGTGCTGTTAGTGTTCCGTAGAGTGTTATGTCGCAGTTTTTGTGAAATACCCAGCACCATAGGTGCGTATAGTGCTCACAAATCAATGCTTGGAGTGCAACGTTTTCAGATGGTCCAATAAATACTACAAGCAAGTTAGAAACAGCGTTTTTGAACTTCCACGTAATTGAACGCAGAATCCGCTACATCGATGCCAAGGCATCGATCGTTATCCAAGTTAACCAGGGCCCAGATTCATCATGGATATCCTCAGAGCATGCCCCAACATCGCCGCACACAGGGAGCCACGACGAGACACCGGCACCAGGACGACAACCGAATCGCCTTCAAGATGCCGTTCGTCTCAGATGAACTAAGCGCTGAAGTGCGCAGTTCCATACGTAAAGCCGGTCTTGACAACATGGTAAACTTAAGACCCGTCTTGTTAGGAATTTGGCGATAAACCCCGAGTTGCGTAGGTGCGATGTATAGGGGAGCACAGGTTGCGGGTGCACGTAGCGGTGATAGAGGTGACCGAACGCGAGCGAGCCACATTTGTCTACTTATCCCAAACTTCCTATGCTAAATGCAATCTCTCATCCACTCTGCCGTATGGTTCTGGCTGAACCGTGGTTTCGGAGACCGCTCGTCTGTTCATGAATCTGGGCCCAGGGCTACGATCTTTCCGGAATTGAACAAATTAGCTCCAAACTTGTCTTGGAAGGTGAAGGTGTTGATTTTGGACAGCGGTTAGCATCATCACGTCATTTTCTACACCAAATTCTGGTTCACCATGCTCCCATGGTTCGAATTAAGGACGAGTGATGTTAGGGGACTGAATAACGCCGACGCTTTGCCGTTTTTCAGCTGTACCGAACTCCATCAATACATGAATCACTTCTGGTACTAGTTCTGCCATGCAATTCGAGGCCAAAAAGTCAGGCATACCGTGTCTTGCTATTAGGTCGAACCAGAGATTCGAGCAAAATCATTTCAAGCCAGCTTTTCTTCACAACGTGATAAAGAATTAATAACCGCTGCGAGTACCTGCTCCACTCTGCCGCCTTCGCTTTTAGGATGTCGAATCCAGTTGTCTCCGCTTCGAACACGTCTTCGGTGTTTGTCAGGATCGGTTCATTCTCAGGTCGAATCGGCTGAATATTTTAGATGTAGCCCAGTTGCTAACAAACATTGACTTCTTTTGGTGAATGTCACCGAGCAATCTATGTGGCCTTGTTTTTTGCCCTCGCAAATCAGCGGTATTGAGCGGTCTACAAGTAGCTGTAAAACTGTTAAGCTTTGAGACACACACGATGTATCATGAAACTGCAGGTATACGAAAAGTAAGCAGAATCGTTGAAGGAATACGAAGATGTTGTGGAGTTCGACTTACCGGCTCAAAAACTAGAGATGAGTTGACGTCGGAGGCTCGATCCTCCTCATTCGTCGACATCATCCAATTTCGGACAATCTGCAAATCAAGCAGCAGAAGACAATGGTTGCATTGAAGTTAAATGATGGAGTTGCGAAAATTTTTTGTCAATTTTGTCACAAACTAGAACCACGAAAAGCTGCGCGCGGCTGAAAGGTTTCTTCTACATATGTGGTAGCTGTTATGGAATCCGTTGAACATATAAAGAGAAAAGAAACCAGGGCCTAAATTCACGACGGGTATCGGTACAATATACCTGAGAATAAACCCCGGTCGGCGCGATTATTCGCATTCATGAACGCGCCGCGGAGTTTATTTGGGGGATATCGCGGGTCTATTTCACTCCTCGGCGCGTTCATGAATGCGAATAATCGCGCCTACCGGGGTTTATTCTCGGGTATATTGTGCCGATACCCGTCATGAATTTAGGCCCAGGTGTCTTTCACAAATAGCAAGGGAGTCATTGTACATCCTTCGCTACATGGACGACTATTCGGTGAACGAGATTAATAGATGCTGCTAAGGAAATTCTTGCTACGTATCCATTTTAGTTGTATAACCAACAATCTCAGTGTTCGAATTTTTCTACTTCGTATTTTTTAATGTTTTCGTGGTTGTATTTATATCCTACTGACCATTTTTAAAATTACCACGCTCAAGTGTGAATCAGATGAACGAAAAAATAGACAAATAATTTCGACATCTTACGATGTTTCCATCATCAGAGTTTTCTGGAGGTTGTGTGTTCAATAATAATCACATTATGTATTTCGTTTCAATGGCTGTGTAAAATATAGTATGTAAACTTTCCAAATTGAAATGTCGTAATTGTAAGTTAAAATTGGTTCACTGTTTTTCGTTGAAGCTCTCGGTATTGTGAGATGTAGAGATGATATTGGGTACCTGCCTGACGTTCGTTTTTACTCCCGAAAAGAATCTAGCCTATGTTACTTTCCTATGAGTAGATGCATAAATATTTAAGATGGTGTAGTTCAGGTGGTGTCCGATAAAAAGTCTTCCAAAAGGAAGAGATTTGGCTCGTTAGTGTAAGGTCATAGTCACTTTTATGAAGAATCTTTCCAATACATTGAAATACGAGCTTTTTCCAGACGATCTACCTTCTAACATACCGACGTATTAAGAGTAGAAACGTATGGTGAGAGGAAAACTGAATGGCTCACAAACTGATCAATCGTTATTGAAATCGTCAACAAAAGAACACTCAAATAAAGCATTTAAACAAGGAGACAGCGGCGTGGACTGTACCCGGCTGCCGGCGATTATGGTGCTTATTAGACTGCTGAGGATGTACGAGGCGGGAAAATCGATCGTGGAAATCCCTCAGTCTACGAGGCTTGTGTGGTCGTGATATTATCCTCAATCAGTAGCCCAGGTCAACGTCACTGAATATGTCGGGATTAGCGCGCATCTGCTGCCTGATGTGGTCCGAAAAATCAAAACACTACAATATGAAAAGCAGATTAAGCTAACTTAATTCAATACTTGCTCAACAATATTCAAAAAGACTCAGAAAGGTTTTTTCTTTATTTTATTCTATTTACTAGGCTTGGGGTGCTTAGGCTGTGCAATTCACCTTTTCACACTTGCCCTACTTTTGCGGTTATAAATAAATAATTGAACAAAATCAAAGTCTTTTCTGAAGAGAAGTCAATCCAGCTTGATGTTCGGAACCGTTAATTTGGCTTCAATATGTGGGTCAAGCTTTCCCACCGGTTTTGTGAGCTACTTGGAAACTGAGTTTTCTTATTAATTACCTTAATTATTAATTACAACAGTATTACTTTTGTACTTTGTGTCTGCTTCTCGTTCCTAGTTCTCTTTATTCTGTTCTCTAACCTTCAACTTATGTTGTTTTTGAAGTTGTACCGTTCTCATTGACATATTACGGCGCCTTCACGTGCATAGCAAATAAACAAATTAACAAATAAACATGTTTTTTTCGAACTTGTAGTGCATTTTAGAATCGTATACTATTTCGGTGCGGTGGTTTACTCATTTCCATATTGTAAAATCTAGTGGATTTTGAGCTGAATTAGTGTTGTGGTTTAGAGGAGAGGTCTAAAAGAGCATAACAAGTATATGTGTTTGACCTTTCAACTTTTGGTTTGGTAAATGTGGTGAGCCCCCGAGGGACCGACCAAGCGAGATTTCAGGGGTCGGCAAAAGAGGCCATATTTTGCATTTGTACCGACCTTCGAATACCAGTCGATGAAGCTCGACCTGCTGAGCTCGAGGCATCCTTATTTAGTGAATTGGCAAGTGCATGAGTCGGTTTTGAATGTTTTTGATCATTCATGGTCTGACGAAGACAACATCAATGAGACGCTAACGTGATCTGATCTGTTGTAACCCTCTTGTTGAGATTAAATTGAAGTCAATCATGGGAAGAGCCAGTGGGATTTTTTCAGAAATAATGCAAGGATATCTCTTCGATTTTTTAGTTTGCTTAGCGACACGTGTGACTGATAAAAGTATAACAGTATAGCACAGTTCCTTTTGGGTTTCGACTAGAGTTGAACAGATCGAACGTTTTCCTTACCATAGCAGTTCGTACAACATCAGTAAAGCTTCTTTTCGTCAGCGGCTCATCTGTGCTTCTTCTCATCTCGGCTTGTTCTGTGATATTGACATCGATTCTCGACGTCTGATGTTCCAGAGGCTTCGGCGACTTAGGGAGAGCACCCATCGCCTAAGAAATCGACATCACTGGCTGTTTTCTTTTCTTAACAGATGGAACCCAATTCGCCGCCCCAACACAAACTAAAACTTTGGTTAACATTATGGCCTGCGGTTACAATCGCTTCATTGAGGCCATTGGCAGCAGAAGGCATCGATTCATTTTTGAGCTGCTGAATTCGTGCTAGACTCGGGAAGACCACCCTCGAGTTGGACACCGTGGGCCTGCTGTCAAGGCGAGTGAGTCCACGTGCTGCAAACTGACGGAAAATCAAACAGATAGAAACCGCTATAAAAATAACTGAAATCCCACCTGATACATCTTCATAAAGTGACCGCCTCGTAGCCGATGCTGACATTTAGCTTCTGCTCAACGGCCTATGTATAGACAAATGTTGCCTAAGCACCGTATAAATTCTGAAAAAGGTGTTCAAAATATACATCCATTCGCAAGCCCACGTCTGACTTTTGTCTGTTTTAATACGAAAAATGAACGCGCTACTGAAACTCCCACAAACAAACAAATTCCCAATTTCTCTCACCTACAGCAGCATATGTTTCCATCTGCACGTATGCACCGGATAACAGATAATAATGAGGAAAAATCGGAAAAGAAACGGTTCCAAGAAAATGAACAACAGAACCTGTCTAGCTTTCTACCCCTTAAGAAAGAAGAGGATCTGAATGGTCGATTTCGGTCAGAGCAACGACAACAGTTCTAGTATTCCCGAGGGGAATCATGCAGAAGGCGGCGGCATTCCTCAAAATTGAACTGTTTCAACACATTTTGAAAAGACCTGCGCGTTTTACTGCTGACGCAACGACAGTAATACTGCCGAACCCCCATGTTCTCTCTTCTTGAAACCTCGGCATGATGTTAAACTTCTCGAATGCTTCTGCACCGAACGACGATATTATTGTGGAAATTCATTATGGCCTGAATTTTCTACCTTTCGTCGTCTTCAGAGGCCTAAAAGCTTATTGTCGACGTCCTACTGCTATGCATGGAACGCAATATTTGTTTCAGTAGGCTAGTGCTAGCTTCGTTATTTACATTATTCCTTATTCAATGTTACTATTAAATTGTTTTTGCAGACTTGGTCCTTTGCACTTGCCATTGATATCTATTTAAATAATTAGTAATAATGGAGGAAGTGGGAGCAAAATCGAATCTTGTGGCACTGCACAAAATGCGTGTTCTGCGGTTGGGGAAATTATGCAGTTTTTTATGAAATGAATAGATTTCGCACACCTCAGCGGCCGAGTATTGAAGATTAAGGCCAGGCAAAACTGTGCGCGAATCGAAAGCACGTTGTTACTCTAAACGTTTACTCTTTTTTGGCAAATCGACGCTGTGATGGCTGATCACGATCAAACCAGACATATTCTGTTTGAGAACTCATATTGTAGTATTTCTTTTAGAACAGTCTCGAAAAATTGGGCGGAAATTATCAACCGTTCAACCGTTATCGACCTAAACATTATGCTATAAACCGTTCACTGTACATCCTTCACAATTTGGTGCGAATTTGCCACTGTTGCAATCACTGTTGAATCTTCGCTTATACAATTATACAAAAATTATATTTAGAAGAGCTACACAATACGATCCAATCCGCTATTACTTAGCAGCCTACCACAACTACTTCTCATAAATCCGGCATTCGAATCATTCATTCACTTGAGGTTGCTTTTGAAACTGGAAATTTATACCCATCGTGGCCCCTTCATTAAACTGTGTACTTGACATATCGTCTGCAAGCTTACGGCCATAATTTCGCATCTTGCACTACATTACTGGGGAGGCCAGCAAGCGTGCCCCAGAGATTCCCGACGATACCTATATGGTTTTGTAGAGCATCGAACCTCGATCACAGCAATGTGGTTTATTTTTACTGTGGCCCATTGTGTACCCCAAAAAGGCAAGAAACGATGCGAAAAGGCTTCTAGGTCCAAACTGCCAGAGGACGGGTCTTGGTAGCGCAGCGTTCAGTGTGGAGGCACAGTCTGAAGGTCAGAGGTGTATCACTTTGTCGCACACAATTTTGCATGTTTACCCGCGATCCGATTGGATCAGGCGTAAGGGGCAGCATCTTGTAACACCTGAGTAAGTGACTTATACCTACCTTAACCTACCATATTCCTCCCAAATCTAGAAACAAGGGTCAGGTTCATGATCAGCGCCCTAAAAAATCTCCATAGACTAAGTTTGGGCGAAATAGGGAACTTTGACCTATTCACCCTCAATTACCCTACCCAATTGTAGGGTGAACTCATGGAACCAATTCAAAATATCAACACAAGATTTTCCACTTTTTCACCCTACGTGATCCTTCTAGGCAACGTTGGCAAGGGAATAGCAGAATGTGGTATTTCTTAACCTCTGAAGTCCGAACAGTGCAATAGTAGGAACAGTGGATTTCTCAGCGATCGAATCCTCGCTCAACTAATCGGGCCCCAGTTACGCGCGAAAAGTCAAAGTCACCGATTTCGCCTGAACTTTGTCTACGGGGTTTTTTTGGGACGTAGACCATGTACAGCTTAAAGTCGCTGTTGTTCTCGAATCCTAACAAAGCTCAAAAGAAAAATTAGAGAAAACTTTTAGGAAACTTGAGTACTTCATTTCAAGTGGACCTGACTTGTTAAAGCGGCAAGTTCGCATCGTAGGTCGAACACTGCATAAAGAAGGAATTTCAGCGTATCGCGCACCAATCAATCAATATCTTTTCTTTATCGCTCTTTACGGTTGTGGCAAAAATGTAGAAACACTGTGACTACCAACTCCTCTCCTCTTCATTGCCATCACACATGACGTCCTGGCACCGAGGCTCGACATGAGTTGATGCGGTCAATGGGAGGTCATGCCCCCTCCTGCTACCTGCTAAAGGTGGTACAAACGCCTCTAAAAATGCAAGCGCTTCTAAAAAGGCAACGTGTATTCAATGCTCAACTGTTCGGATAATTCATGTCCGAGAAGGTTACTGAGCTAATCGTTCTGAAATCATCCCAAATCTCTGACCGTAGCGCAGAGTCGTGAGAGAGTGGAGAGTCCAGCCGAGAGCTTCTTCTGCGCGGGAGTACGGCTTGGATCACTTCCGTTGTCGCTCAATATAATAAACGAATTTCATAAAAAATTCTGAAAGGAAACTGCATTTGCTTATAATAAACCAAAAGTTGGAGCCAGTCCCGAAGCGACGTGGACGCTGCAGAGAGGCACCGCTCTCATTTTTCTTCTCCTCAGAGGGTTGTATTCATTTCGGGGAGAAGATGTGAAGTATTCTGTAGGCAACTCGGGAGACGGTTTCAAAAGCACCTCGTTTCTTGCTGCACCGCGGAAAAATCCATCTCATCATGAACAATGCAAGACCACCCCATGCCAAAGCGACACGGGACGAGCTGGAGCGAATAGGTATAAAATGGCTGTCCAACGCACTCACTCGATCGAGGCCCTTGCAACTATAGAGCTTTCCGCGCTGGGAAAACCTTCGACTATCGCGGCGATGTCATGCGCAGAGGACTTATGGATCTGGTCACGATCCTCCTCGTTAAGGAAGGATCGTATCGCTGCTCTGCCTGTTTGTTGGAGAAAAGTCGTGGCTACAGATGGCAACTACTTCGAATAGACCTTCTTAGTCTTCTTTGTTATTATTTATTCTTGAATGAAACTGTCAAATTTTCTCAGAAAGTTTGGCACACCCTAATATTTTTGGATGCAGTGTACGCTTCAGAGCGACCGAATGACACCGGATTGTTACGAGGAGGAGAGTTTGACGGCCAATCTAAGTACCTTCACCTCTGATCTAGTGTTTCGTTTCCGCGGGAGACGTACAGTTTCTCTACAAAGTGGGTACTGATTCGCGGAAAAATGCAACGAAGTAGCATTTTCGAAAACCATCATTTCGCTAATTTTAGGAACATTTCCTAAACGTATGTCTGCGAACGGAATACTGAGGATTTCTCATGTGCAGCGAATTGTCGAAGTGTAAAATACACAAGGAGTGGAGGGAGCCGACCCTAAGAATGGGCTGGCCTGGAGGTGGACGAAGAACAGTTGGATTGTTAGTTAGAAAAGACGGAGAAACGAAAGTCGAGCGTTATCAAAGAGGTAATGAGGGATGCAGCATGTCGCTAAGCAACAACTACCTGAGTTTCGAATCGCACATTTCTCGTTAATGTATTATCGCTGTCCGACTGACAGCCATGCACTCATCATTTCATGGTAACTAGATGGATTGTAATTTCCTTTTTTTGAGATTTTAATTAAGAAACAGAAAGCGTCCTCAGGCAATGGGACATTACGACGAGTGATTTAATTGTTAATTTTCCCGGGAGTCTGGGTGAACAATAGATAGCATTTTATCGTTAATCTATGCGAGAATTCGACGTGATACTTTTGCCATCACCTGCGAGAAAAACGGTAATAACACATTAACCCATCAGCTCTTCACATCGTTAGCAAACAATGTCTGTAATGGTTGAGCTCACTACCACATATTCTTTTCTTCGGAAGTGAAAATCATGAAAAACGTTGAATTCAGGTTGTTCAAGGTAAACTACCGTGCCGAGCAGATGAGCTTATCTGTTCTGTTAGATATGATAGACTGATATAGTTGTCAATGCCTTCGTCGTTGCGAAACCTCAATACGAGATTTGGGAAACAGAAGTAAAATAAACCCTTATATTAAATTCAAAAAAATTCCACAATTAATATCTTTCACCGCAAAATGTTTTTCAAAATTAGTACACTTATTTCGCTGAGAATGATTTCCAAGACAGATGCAAGGCTTCGTACCATTGTCAACTCGTGTGAAACTTAAGTAGTAAAGGAAACTTTAGATAAGTCCGGAATTCCTCAAAGCCTTACAAAACTAAAGGATGTCGTGATAGGAATTTCAGTTCGCAAAATAAAAAAATGATTATGACTCAATCCTCCTCAATTCAATAATAATAAACTAAAAGACAAGCAGTGAGGAGAAATGAAGGAATTTTAAAACAGTTTACTTCTATTCTCAAAAGGCAGAACGTGGAGGGAAAGTCTTGGCGCGCTACGTCGGACACCGATTCTCTGTCGTGTTCGACCAAATTCGACCAGAAATGGAGAACTCCCGCGCCGTGTAGGGAAGCCTTTTGAGAGGGAGATCCAATTCTCTTAAACACTTTTAGTTTAGCAAGATTATGAAAACTAATCAAGCAGGATCTTATTGATGATGTAAAAGAAGAGCGCTGTACCTGGGACCGTGGTAGAGCTGAGCTTTTCAACTCACGGAAGTATAAGCAAGTGACGCCCCTGTTAACTTTCAACGCATTGCGTTCAACACAAGAACAACGAAAACTTTGTCAATTCCATTGTGCAGCGGAGTGAGGAATAATAATGAGGTTCGATGGGGAGGTTTCCCACTCGAGCAGAACAGCTGGTGAGGAAATGCTGCGAAGTTCAGTTCAGAAAGGGTCTCATATCTTCATCCTGATGCCAGTGAAACTGCACGTATGCGATAGGGTGAGAAGATCAGATTGTTTACACGAATTCCCTACGTTCACAAAATTCATCTAATACTTAAAAGTGAACCATAAAGCATGACTGAGAGTCAGACATATCGCAACGCTTCAATTGCCAGAAAAAAACGAGTTCTATGCTTCTTGTAATTTCAGTTTTTTTTATATTTGGGTACGTGATAGTAGACAGAGGTAAAAGGTATAGGTGCCGGCGGTGATCAGCCATTAAGAGCGCGTCGTCGCATTCGTGTTGAATTCAGAATCGTAGAGGCCCGGTGAATGCGTATTTTGCCTATAAAATGAATTGCGGGAGCCAGCCGCTATACCAAGTCAGTGTCTTTACCTTCCCAGAAAAGTCTGGTACTAATTTATCGACCCCGGAGTGATGGAAGGCTTGGTTGGCCCGGGAGAGAATCGATCGACCATATCGATCATAGACTCATACACTTAGATTTATAGCATTAGGTGACCTTGTCACACGATCAGTGCTCGATAGTGAGCTGCTCTCCTCTACTTTGAGAGGCAAATAAAATTTGAGTAGAATCAACCGATTTAAATCGGGAGGAAACGACAGATTTAGGGTGACGTCTAGCAAGAACCTGCATTTTATTCATTTAGAAATCCAAATTACATTTTCACTGTCGAAATACGCCATTGAACTAACAATATTTCATTGTTGCGAAGAATGTGCGAGTAGTTGAGTGATCGACAGCCCACAGAGAGGTGCCAATAATCGTCTAACCCGTTGCTATTCGCTCATTGAAACGCCGCACCGAGTATTAACACCTCGCACGGAGCTGGAGAGCGGAAGTGAACCCACGCCGCATTCGCCACGACAGCGACCGCGCGCACTGCGCCATAATGTCACGCACCATGCTCTCCCTGTGGCCCTAATGATGGTGTGTGTCGACTGCGTCGCAGAATTTCAATGAACTGGCATTCCATTTCCCTCAGAAAATCAAACTTCCTTAGGCGGTGGTCAGTAAATAGTGGCATCTAAAAACCGAGCTTACACGTATGCGACATTTGTACCCATGTGGCTTACCTGAAACTTACTTTACGTAGCAGCTTCTGCTGCTGAACCTCCAAATACGCTCCAATTTTGAGTCCTGCTTTCTAGGAGAAACCTTTTAAAAGGTGATATTTATAGGTTTTATTGCCTCATTAGTAGCAACTTCCAGAACGGGTCTTGGTTGTTCGGGTCTCATTGTTCTCCTTGGGTTCTTTGACGGGTTACTCTCGCTTAAACTGCTTAACATTTACCTTATATCTCTATTCTTCAGAGCTCTCATTGAGCAGTTATGTCACTATAATGTGTAATAAACAATGATAATAAACGCACGCTGCACTTGGTTGTCCTCAAAGTGTCGGTGTTTTTTTGTTTCTCGTTTCCGTTTAGTACCCTTTCTGTGAAGGAAATCTTTCATTTCCTCGGATTGTTAGGTTTACAAAAACCACCCAGTTCATCCTGGAGTAACTTTTCTTCAAAGCAACCGGCTAAATATGTATGGAGAACGGAAATGCTAATTCAGAGCCCTTATTGACTATAACTATTCGTTGAGATTCTCTATATTTCTCCGAGGTTACTTTGTTTTTCAAATTCAATATTGAGATAACGGCGTGCCGAGGTTTATGGAAAGTCGAACCTGGTGTATTCGTTGACAGTACTGAATTAACAACGATAAGCGATAGCTTGCCATGTAATAAAAATAAACCATAACACGGAGAACGGCGGACCTTCTACGGGCTTAAAGTTTTTGCGTCTGGTTTCTCAAGTCGAATTAAGCTTGTCATGAATTTCCTATCGACTTTGCTGCCGTACCTAAATTTTGATGGGTTCCAGCTGAACGTGCAGAGGTAGCAAGACACTCTGTACGAAAGGAAATAGCAACATAAAAACCAGTCAACATTCTAGCTCTATTGGTTCGTTTTACTATACGATCACATGATCAGCTTTCCAAACCCAAAAAACTACAGTGACAAAGAACGACTTTCTGCCGTTATTCATAAGTTTCAACATTAGCAACAGGCACCAGCACTGTCCTTCACTAATTTTGTCGTTACGCTTTCCTTTTTCTACGTGTGTGTAAGAAATAAATTTTGCAGGAGAGGCGTTTTCTATACGAAATGCAACAAATGAGACGAAATCTTTAGCTGGGACAATTGTAATCAACAATCTCGTCTTATTTAATGGCACGAAAGAGCCACCTATTGCCAGGTAACGAAGAACAGCAGGGCAATAACCATATCATGAACATACACACATATGTACCTGTATATCCATTCCTGTGTCGCATCTATACAACCGTCCGTTTAAAGCCGAAATTCATCCATCAATGCATTCATTCAGACAGAAGTGGTTGCACTCCTCCACATCCTCCGTATTCTTTCTGACAATGAAAACGAACTCTTTCGCAGCTGAGCACATGATCTGGTGAATCTTTGCAAAACCGAACGTATCCTATCAAACAAACGTCCTGAAAAGTACTACCACTTGGAACGACTCTGTGATCGAAGAAGAATCAAAATTCTTTATCAGGCGATAATGATATCCAACACACGTTACAGTTATTTCTATAAAAAACAACTCTATTACTGAAACGCAAGAAATCAGAAAAGAGTAAAAAGTGAATAAAAGTAAGTGACCAGTTCTGACGCTAACTGTAGTGATTGAAACTTAGAAAAGCTTCGGCACAAATCTACACTGTAAAGAGAATCGACATGCTTACGTTCCATTTCTCGATTTCACCGTCGTAAAATCTGCGCGAGATTACACCATACCGAAATATCATTAGTGTTAGGAATAATCACAGTGTAACACTTTTTAATACAAGGATATTACATATTTGGAGCTCTACCTAAAGTGTCCATTAGAAACGAAGGAAACTGGAGCATGCTTGTTAGCCAATTGACTAATGTTGCTCAATTGTCCACATCTTTGGCATCTATCAAATACACCAATAAATCTGAAAGAAAAAACGCTCTCTCGAATCAACAAGAAGCCGCTAAAGATATGCAATGGAGCTTCTGCCTTACTTTGATCGGTGGATGTTGAAACGAAATTTTAGTTCTGCCTTTCGTCGTCAATTTTTCTGTTCCGTGGCATAGACTTCGAAACCACGGTCGTGCCTTGCCAGAATACTGTGCAGCGAGAGCGTCTTACTGAAGTAGTCATGAAGTGATTTATTTCGTTAAACTTCCCTTGCGCATCATTGCAGGAGCAGACACTACATTCCTCAAAATTAGAATTAATCGCATGTTCAAATGCTCGATTTGAACTGATTAGATCGGTTCGGTTGCTGCAACTATGTCTTCTATACTCGCAGTTTTCTGTTTCGCGCCTTATTTATGTGCAACTAAACCGCGTCGTCCCGGTTCTCCATACAAGATGTCTTCCCATTGTCAGGTAGGCCATCAATTAGCACATGCAACGCTGAAAGGTGCTCATGTGGTGCAGTGATAAGAAGCGTAACGGACATCGGTCGAGTTGAGCTATTTGTTTTGGCTAATCAATGCATCAATCCGGAGTCTGAGTAAATTGATACAATATCCCTCTGGGATGGTGAATGCACTCACTTGGCCTGTGGCTGGTCCCAAGTCATCGTATAAATGCCAAATACCTTTACGAATTGTGTGGAAGACGAATGCGTGGTGCGTTTACGCGACTGATCAATGCGGACCATTTTACGCACGACAACGCTGAGGAACAGTCTGCACCATCAATCATGGATCATTTCACGATACACCGGACAACAAATGAATGAAATGAAAATAAACGATTTGGTGATATTCTCTAGATCTCGATTGTATTTAATGACTGTCGATGTGAAAAACTCAACGCCAAGGTGGCGCTGACAGGTTTCAGAATCCGTTCTAAGTGGTCAGAAGAGGGCCAATTCTACTGCGCGTATCTCACCACCATAGTGTATTGTTTAGGAGTTCCCACTTCTCGTTGGAGACTGAATAGTGCCAACGCTTATATAGTCCGTCAAACACCAGCCCCTTGTTGCTTTAACAAACTGTTTTCATTTCGGATCCAAATTTCGCAATTTTAATTTTGTTGCAGACACATTGTGACTTTGTGCACGATCGACGAACAGCAAATCTTGGCTTTACAGTGCATGGGGATCAAATAGCCGTTGTTAAACCATGACTATTAACACACATCCTTTGTAAACTGCATGGAAGGTGTAACTTACATTTGGGATTTTATGAACCGACCAACTATATTAGTAGAGGTTGAAAAAGAACAGAGTAAAAGTTAGCTACAATTATGGAGAATAGTAATAAAAAGTGTGGGACGAGAACCGAAGAACATTGGATCCTCTGGAGCTGTAAACTGATTTTCAGGAGATTTCGGAAAACAGACTCGTTCATCAAAGGAATTCCTGGCCAAATTCAAATATTTGACCAATGACACAGCAAGAAAGTTCAAATAAGTGAGAGTTGAATCGATAGCCTTTGCTCTAAAAACATATTTATTGTTCCGCCACTCGACAGAGCGATCATAGGCTCATCTTGGCATGGTCGATGTCCCGCTGCAATTAAAATTCTTTCCTTTTCACGAACATCTCCTGCCTACTCTTAAGTCGTATTTGGCGTGCACTAATCCTCGCTAATTCACCTGAAAAGAAGGGTCAGGAAAGCAGGTCTACTATTTGATCCCCATGTACTGTAGAGGAACAGCTTTTACTGCCATTTTTCTCTCTTAGCTCTAAAGTTTAGCTAAAGTATATGTTCTCTACTACTACCCGCCATTACATACGTTGCTCAGCCTCCGGAAGAAAACCGGCATCATATTGCTCGAATTTTTTCCAGTAAATTAAATGCTGACAGACGCTGATACTCTCCACTATACTAGCGATCGCGGATGCTCATCACTATACTAACTTATTGTTTGGGAGTAATAGCAGTCCTTTCTATATTACTTTTATCCTTATTTGGTACACTGTGTAATCATATATGAAGAGCTGGGTGTGCGGCTGCTGTCATACCGCACTGTCGCGATCCGCGACCAAGCCTTCCGTCCTTATGTGAGGGTAAATTGGACCAGACTTGTCTGAGAAGGTAAAGCCCGCCGACCTGGTATAGCGGCTGGCCTCCGCAGGTCATTGTATAGGCCAAATACGCATTCACTATGCCTTTACGACTAGAATGGAACACGAATGCGGCGGCGCGTCCCAAGGGGACTGATCAACGCCGGCACCTTTACCTTTACCTTTAAATTAAATGCCATCGATTAGCCTGTAGCAGTTTCGTTGAAGAATAAACTAAGCAGAATGACGGAGTCACCACTGTGGTCAAAACTTATTGTTTGGGAGTCAAAGTCAAAACCGGCATCAAAGTGCTGACAGACGCGGATACTCACCACTATACTAGCGATCGCGGATGCTCATCACTATATGTACTAACTTATTGTTTGGGAGTAATAGCAGTCCTTTCTCTATTGCTTTTATCCTTATTTGGTACACTGTGTAATCATATATGAAGAACTGGGTGTGCGGCCGAATACCGATTACCACATGCCAGATACCATTTAGAACATACAAAATGAGTATAAAGGAAAGATTGGACTGTTATCACTTCCAAACAGCGTTCGTTGACCACAGTGGCATTCTTCCATGGAATTGTTACAGGTAAAGATAACTGAGCGTGAGATAATTAATGCGATTTTTGACACGCTTCAGGCTTATATGCCAAGAAGAATCATCAGAAGAATGGTTTTCTGAGCCTAAGTTTTGGGCGAATATAAAGGAAAAGGAGCTGGCGTTGATCAGTCCCTCAAGGACCTGCCGTCCAACCCGCTTATTGGGCTCCCCTCGAGTCCAAACGTGTTGATGTTTTCGATGTGCCTATGAAGCATTTCAGCCAACGTTTGCAAGACTTGGTAGTTCTGGAGAGATGGCTCTACAACGCAGTTTTGACGTAACTGTGCGTTGTGTAGATGATCGAGGAATATCCTCGTATTGGCCAGATTCCCGTTTTTGACCCATCAAAATGAAAGTTGCACATCAAAATTCGCTGAATTTCCTAATTCGAAGATCCGGACCCATTAGAAACCCAGAACACTGGTGAGTGTTTCCTGTTGAAGAAAGAATTGTAAGTAATTTACTCCTAAAGTTTGATGTGATGACTGAGAGCAGGTGTTTAGTTTATTAATTGAGAAACAACAAGTCGAGCCCTGTTTTCTCGTCGGCTCGTACTCTCGTACACGCCGAAAAGAAGACTACAGCTTTGCATTGTTTTCATGTGTAGTGTGTTCCATTTGCTCCCTTGGGAGTCTGAAGTCGCCGCTCGAAACGTATGCATCAACCTGATAGATGGAGCAGATAATGGCCAAGCCTGTGGTATAAAAGCCGCTACGGAGAGATGTCAGCATTTTTAAAGAGAACGCTCCCTTCGAAAATGAGCTCCTCTCAGGATACGCTTGCTAGTTTTATATTCTTTTCTTTAACTTTCATCTCTCTTTTCGCACTAGGCGAATCGATACAAGAGCTAAAAGGGCGCTCAGACTCATAGGGTCTCTGCCTACTTATGAAGTGGAGGAAGGCTCTCCCTAACGCGGTTTTTGAGTTCATATCCGTTGAATTCTTGTTATAAAAAGCAAAAGACAACCGTTCGTGTGTTACGACATCGCCACAACAACTTCCATTACGTTTTTCAGCTTGCATATATTAACAGGGTACATTCTATTGCACTGCCCCGTGAAATGCCTCAACACTTCGTTAATTCTTACTTTGAATCTATACAAGGAAATTCTTCACGACAAAAGCATATGACCGAAAATTTCAGCTAACAATTTCGGAAGCGTAGCTTTTTATTGTGAGTTTTTGTAGCCGGAAACTTCTTGGCTCCATACTAAACAGGATTTGTCAAAAAAATGTCGAAATCGTCAAGTACTTCATATCTGGCGGTATTCGAACCTTTTGTCTCGCCCCTCTCCGTGTCACAGTTACACATATTAGACAGATATACCGCCGAGTCGATGGCTCCCCTTCCTAACTGGCAAGCCCTCACAAAATGTTTCTCAGGACGCAAACGAAACTGGACCAAAGTTGTTATGGTAGCAAAAACCAATCTGCTTCGAGGTTTACAGTGCACACTAATTCCATCGATAACTATCAGGGGTGTGCGGAACTTCCGTTTCCGTGTTCCGAATTCCGGTTTCCGGCCATTTTTGGCCATTCCGTTCCGCTTTGTTTTTTGGCGGAATACGGAAACGGAAGAAGACCTCCACTGTGCAAGCTAACAAAATGGACATTGAAGTTATTGTGCTGACGTCGACGCGATCCATTCGAATTCTGGTAGAATAGAACCAATGCAGCAAAGTACACTCCCCCTCCTGAGAAAACTTGCAATGAAGTATTTGTCGGCACCTGCCACATCGTCCGAGTGCGAGAGATTGTTTTCTTCTGCTGGTTGCATTGTAAACGATCTGCGAAAAAGCCTCTCTCCCCAAAATCATGAAAAAAAAACTGCCGTTTTTTCACCATAACATGATCGTTTTAGGCTTTTAATTCTATCTTGAAAGCATTCTTGTCTATCACACCAAAAGTCTGTCTTTCTCTACGTACTTGTCTTTGGCTTATAATGAAGTTTATGAAGATGAATTACCACCGTTTACTTTGAAGCTGTCACCAAAAGTTGAACACCTTCACCAACAAAATGGCCACTTTCTAGTGGAAACAAAACGAGCACACTATGGGTACCTTTAGAAACAGAAACGAAAACTCTTTGTGGCCCAGTTTTGGCTGAATTCCAATAATTTAGTGATTTTTGCATTGTCTCCGGCTTCCGTGTTCCGCATTCCGGTTTCCGGGCCATTTTTGGCCATTTCCGTTCCGTCTTCCGCCTTCCGCTTTTTTGAAAAAAATTTCCGCACACCCCTGATAACTATTCACCGCTCATCGTGGCCTTGTACCATGCAGGCCAACTTTGATTTTGGGGGGTGCCAGAGAGAAGACTACTTGTTCCAAGCTATCAACCGCTAAAATCTTGTTCCTGTGAGCACTTCGTAGTATAGTAAAATCGTAGGCGAAACTCAAGTATCGATGCTACTAAATGACTATTGGTTATTGTACTTGATTCCCTGTCTCAATACATAATTCCTTGTTTGAATAAGTGTCTCTCTCAGGTTGAACGATTGAGCGCCGTGTCGCATGCAGTCATTTCATTGATCTTTGCAATTATAAACAGAAAGGGCTCGAAAAATTGCCGATAGACTCTCAGACATGTTTCTATTTGAACCATTTTTTGATCAACAATCAAATGTTATAGGATGTGTGGGTGTTATGGGGTGTGTAGAATAATAAATTTGAAAAAAAAGCACAGTACTGACCTGATCGCCCAGTGAAATACCTAACTGGATATTTCATTGGTCTTCAAGATCAGCAACATGCTCTTTTTTGGAGAAAAGTGTTCCATTTTTTAGCAGTAAAAAAGAGTAAAATCATATTCGCTACGCAAGTAAGGACCCAAAATAATATGCAGACCTTGTGAGTGCAGTAAGCGGTCTATCCTGCACTTAGTTCTTGTAATGCATCTGAATTTCAACTTCCGTGAAATTGAATTTCTGGAAATAATTCAAGTCTCAAATTCCGGAGGTAATTTAGAAGAATCTCAGGCAACTGAGGACCTATAGACTGACTCCGATGTCACTGTCTGTGCAGAGCTTTTCTCGATGGTTATCCTCTGCGCACAAAAGACACGCACAAAAACTTAGTAATCTGCGTAATGTGCATGCCGCCCCTCAAAGTTACCCAGCGGTGTTAGATAAAGTAGCATAATCTTGAGAGAGATGTCTACCGTACTGCATTGGGTAATGGAATTTCTCTGGAGGGGCAAAGGCGGGATATGCGTTAACGGAAAATTCTCTCAAGGCCATATTGTGCGGATAATCTTCTTGGAATGGCACCATGGAAGCAGTTGGAGTGTGGAAAATTGGAACGATTCCATGGAGAACGTTAGATGCGATAGGGGATTTACGGAATCGATGGCTTCCTATCTCGAAAGGATAACACTTTAGATAGTTCCCAAGTTTTCTCTTCTTTGAATCTCGGCATCGATGTTAGTATTCTGGTGTTAGTAAGCCTTGCCGAGGTTGTTAGGTGGAATGTTTAGATAGTATTCTTACTTGTTTCGTAGTTGTTCAGTGAAACAACACCACGTATAATGTGAAGCAGTCCATGTCTTGTGGAGGCCAGATAGATGTTCAAAAGGCAATGGTAAAGGTGCCGGCTTCAATCAATCTCCTTACAATAAGGAAAGCATTCGTGTTCAATTTAGAATCGAAAGGCATGGTGTATGCGTATCTGACCTATACAATGACTTGTGCGAGCCAGCCGCTATATCATGTCAGTGTCTTTACGTTCCCAGACAAGTCAGGCACCTATTTAGCTGACCTCGGGGGATAGGAGGCTTTGTTAGCCCGTGCGGGGATCGATCGCTCCACCGAGCGGGTGTCGGTACCGCCTTTTACCACTATATGTTGGAAAAAAAAAAACAAAAACACTTAATTTCCATAGCATGTTCGTAGCCTCATGTCCCATTAGAGTCCAGTGGTCAGAGTTGAGAATCTCATCTCAACGTTGTAGATGCCGCTTCTCCTCCTTATTAAAGGTTCAAGTCGAGATTAGTGGGATAGCGCAGCTTAGGCAGAGCAATTCTGAAGAGCTTCAACCAGCAGAATCTTGCAAAATTTAATTCTGCTCTTCACAAGTGAGACACTTCAACAACGTCGCACTCGAATTTAATTGGGTGATTGATGTGAAGTGGGCGAGAGGAGGAGCGCGTAGCATCGAAAGTTTTTCTCAGACTTATCCAGAACGCTTAACAAAATCATTTTCTCCCCCTACGAATTCATCCATCCAGCTCTCGCTGATATGGTCAAACGAGCATAGCACACGCTCTTTCCCTCCCAGCTTCGCTATTCGGAGTTGGTTTTTTCTGCCCTTTAAATCTATGGCTCCAGCAGCGACTGCTTTATGATTGACATCAAAATTCCTTGAGGCCGGACTGAATGCATCGAAAGTGAGCAAATGCGGAGCGGTCCTTTTGTTTTTCCTTTGAGTGATGCACTTTTAGGATTGGGAGCTGCGGTTGAGTGACTTGTGTTTCACTATTTATCGAATCGCTTTGATATTTTGTATGCTGTTAAAAACAGAGCCAAAGTGCAGATTGTGTCGGCAGAACACACAGACAAGAGTGACACAGCACTCTGCTGCGATCCACACTCTGCTTAAACAAACAACTCGAAAAGTAAATCTGATGCTTCAAAGCAATCTCTTGCTAGAATATGATGTTGCAATGATGGTGCTAGGTTCATCTCAAAAAGCGCATCTCAGACGAGTTTCGAAACGGCGTCTTGCGCCTAACTAGGGCCGTGCGGTAACCAATACGCCACTCGTCGGTTGCACTCCCCAACTGCGACGGTCTCCTTGCTGATTTTTTAGAACCAACTCCCTTTGTTTTGTGTAATCAAGGTGAATATCTGCAGTGCTTTTGTTACGAAGGTTTGTTGTTATATATATATATATATATATATATATATATATATATATATATATATATATATATATATATATATATATATATATATATATATATATATATATATATATATATATATATATATATATACGAGAAGGATCAACAATATCAATTCAATCTTCATATTTATTCACGTCTTTTGTGAATATACCAACAAACTGCAAGTCACTTCAACCATGTGTAGCCTCAATACAAACAGTAAAAGATCCTTTGATCCTGTGTTCGTAGCGGCACAGACCGATCAAACATATTGAATGAGCTTTTTTCTGTGGACAAGTCGATAGTTGGAGAACAGTCGGATGTGTTAAGGGTCGTGCACAGTCGACGACCAATACGACACGACAATGATAAGAGATAGCGGCCGGTGTCGTATTGGTCGTGTCGCGCTTGTCGTATACGACAAGTGCGACAAGGCATTGGCGTTGCCGAAGTTGTCGCACACGACGAGTACGACACCGCGTGTGCGGCGTCGTGTCGTACAGGGTTGTGTGGAATTGCGCGCGAAAACACGCGCTTTTGCACCAATCCTTTTTTCCTCGCTAGAAAATAGTATTTGTTAATTTTTACGTTGTTTCACCCTATTTTTAATCATCTTGAATTACTTGCTTTTGTTTGCGTGTGTCAGAGCATTTCGACGTAGTTTTTGCTACTTTCTTGCTGTTTCAAGCTTCCTAATAGGTTTTTGTCTCAGGAAAAAGAACCTAACCTAACAGAAAAAGTATCTAACATCAAAACTATGGCACTATAAACATAGAAACTAACCATCACAACGAAGTTGGAACAAAATTTAACAATAGGAGGAAATTAAAATGGCAATTGATACAAAAAATACGTTTGACTAAAGAAAAACAACGACAGGGACGCCTATTCTACACCAAACATCTTTTAGAGAACCTGTTGGAAAAACGAGAACGATAAACAACGAGGAAAAGCAAGAAAAAACTAGAAAATAGCTTTAAAAAAATTAGCAGGGGTGCGCTCAAAACAGCTGACGGCCCGCCTATCGGTTGTATCGTACGCAATTTCGCGCGCGGCGAGTGCGGCCCGTGTCGTATTGGTCGTCGACTGTGCACACTTTACGCTCATTCGCGCGCGGCGAACAGTGCGGCGATTTGTCGTGTCGTATTGGTCGTCGACTGTGCACGACCCTTTAGGGAAGGTGATCACATGGAGGTGGTCTATTGGACAGAACTTCAGATCACTAAATCGCCTTTCATCAGATGAAACTACACTAAGCCAAATGGATTCGGTCTCTCACACTCTCCTCAGAGAGGTGTGAACCTCGAGGTGAAAAGTCTTCCTAATAGGAAAATGCATTACGTCAGATAGCATGAGATCACGAGTAGCAGGAAGTGGAGCAGTTCGTTCCTTTTGAGATTCGCACATGCAATGGTACACACATCTAGGAGGCTGACCTATTTTTACTCTCCCACTCGAGCGATCTCAACCGAGACTAGTCATGACCAATCCGTTCCTCTGAAGACAGTATATATTCCGAACTTGAGTCAAGTGGACTTGCGGGTTTTAGGGAGCTGATCAAAGCCGTCTTTTTTACTTTTTTGTATGAGCAGTGACTTGTCCGCCGCTCACTATAGACCTACATATTTTGATCGTTATAAGTTGCCTCGAAAGTTACCATCGCCTGACCGTATGCCGAGGTTAATATTGTAAGGATCGTAGAGAACCTACTTGTATTGTGGTCAGGTAGTAACTTCCTCAGTTCAGCATCTAATCGTAAGTATTTTCACCGCGCCACCATGCGATAATGTCGTTTGATGTGACTGACAATAGAATTTATTTATTTATTATGATTTCAAAGAACCTGGAGAAATGGTAATCCCTTCTTCATATTCGATACTCACAGTTTTCCTTGTATTCTGAAGTGAAAAGGGTGCACAGTTCATCAAAAAAAAACTCTATCGCCTAACGGCTATTTGTGACTATTTCCATAGTTATCACCATCAACGTTTTTGTATTTCAGTTTGAATGTTCTTTTTTGTTTGACGAGTTTTTTAGCACAATTGAAGGAGAACGTAAGGATAACATAGTCGATTGCCATTGAGAATTACATAGTACGGAAATAGTTTACAATTGTTCTGAGAGGAATGTATTGGCGCGGCATGTTTTTGATGGCTAGGGCTTCACTTCTGCTAAAGTGCATATCGCTTCAATATTCACGAACTTTTCACTTTTTATGGTAGCGTTATAAATGGGTGGCAAAAGTGGCTCGCGAGCCGTAGACACTCTGCTTGAAAAAATTCTGTTAAGCGTCTGTGCTTATCTCTGGGATCCTCACATTTTCTATCTATCACATATTCATTTGTAAAAATTATTCTTCTAGAACGTCGACAATCTTTCTTTACACGTCGTTGTCCAAAGGAGATAGCCGTTTGGAGAACAGTTAATCAGCATTATCGCCCTCTCAACTCTACGCCTACAGCTTGCGAGCCAATTTTGCCATGCTTTTATGACGGTACCATAAAAAAGCAAAAGTTCGTGAATAAACGAGTGAAATGCACTTTAGCTCCCTAGATATTTCTTTGCTACACAAACATGCAGCACCAAGGTTTTCCTTTCTCTCTGAATTGTTCAGACCTCCTTCCTGGTGGAGGCGACTTGCAAGAATGCACTTCTAATCTGTCCGACTCAGCCAAGTCGTAGGCGAGGTGTTAAGGTAAAGAGAAAGCGAAGACATTGAGTTGTACGTCGGTTAGCTCTCGCAGGTAATTATGCGGACCAAATTCTGAGGCGAACAAGGATACGGTTCTTCAAATAAGACCTTACAGAGCTTTCACCTTACCCTCTCCTCAATGATCTCCGAATTCTCTCAACCTTAAACCTCACCATTAGCGTTACGAATACTCAAACTTTCCTACTCCTTTTTTAGTTTTAGATCGTTAGGTGGGACGATTTCAATGGTTTAACTCGCCGGCCTTCCAATCTCGTGAATTAGCACAAATTTGCCTCTATTCAGTCGTCGAAACGAATTTACCTTCCATCGAGCCTTTTATTTTCAGAAATTACCGATCCTATCGCAAAGGAAAATTTCTTCAATGGTGGCATTGCTCTCAAAAACGGTGTCGGCGGAAAAGACGAGCCTCACGGAAAACTCATTCTCATCTTTGTAGTGCAGTTCTAGTGGTCTGGAAACTAAATTAAAAGTGCAGTTCACTGAAGCTTCTCAACGACTACTCAGCGGGTAAAAAACCAATCGCAAAGGAGTGCGAGACGGCAGTTTTTCTGTGTTCAAGCAGCTGCCGCAGGACTTCGTGGCCCAGAGAGTTATGTGAGGTGACACCTTTTTGACCGCTGTTGTAATTTGCTGCAGCCTAACGCACTTCTTAGCATTGGGCCTAGTGATAAAGCAAAAATCCCTGCCACTGCTCAATGTATCAAAAGAGATCATGCTCATCCATACACAAATCTTGGCACTGTGATTCAGTAATAAATATAGGTCCTAAAGTTAGTGTATCTACTCTTGATCCCTTTTCTCCTCTAGAAGTCTTTTCTGTGCTATGGAATGACCTCTTGCGAGTAGTATCCTTAATGTTTTCGACTGTCCAGTCGCTGACGAAGGCGAAACGCGCCGAAGCGTTAGACAAATAAAAATATTTGCCAGTTTCGAAATCAGCTCTGTCAATCAACGTCTATAAGAAGAGACCTTATTTGCGCGAGCTTTCAATGTTCTGTTCGTTGTTCCAAGCAATTTCTGGTCGCACCTGCGCGTTTTGCACTTTTCGTCTAGACGACATGCGACTGAAAATAGTTGGCCTGTGGAACTCCTGTTCCTAATTGTCAACGACGTGTTCGATTGCTTGAGATAGAATTAGTGGATTTTTGGGAGCGGTCTTTGAAGCACTCGGGTGACGTAGATTGCTCAGCTTGCCATGAGCAACATTCTCTCCATTTGAAAGAGGAGAAACATGGTCTTTTTTAGCCTGCAGAACCATGTGAAAAAATGGTCTACTATTGAGAAGTCGTGCTTGAGAGCTTTCACATTCAATCTTTTCCTATCAAATCAATGAAATAACTCTACGATTTTAAGCATTTCAATGTCTAGAAGTTTCATGTAGTGCAACACTGTTTTCACTCACCATTGCCTACCATGAGAAGGTCTACCAAAAGTATCCAAACTAACAGTTACGTCCGTAGTAAAATGTGGCAAAGGGTAAAGGTGTATGCATTGATTTGTCCCCTAAGGACGTGCATCCGCATTCAATCTCCATTCTGAATCGTAGAGACGTTATATTCGTTCCATAGGATGACCTGCGGGTGCCAGCCGCTATATGAAGTCAGTGTATTTACCTTTCCAGAATATTTTACCCTACCCTGAGGGAGAGAAGGCTTGTTCGCCCGGGCGTGGATCGATCCATCGTGCAGGTATCAGCAGATTTTACCACCGCATCACACGCGACTTGTGAATCGTGAATTAAGAAAAATATGCCATGCTGAGTGGAACATTGAAAAATAATTTTCGTTGATTCATCACGGCGAAAAAAACTGTAATCTCGCTAGCGATCGAGACCGCAGTCTACATATATTTACGATCGAACACTTCATCCTGGTCCCCCCTTCTCCCACATCAAGGCCTCGGACCAAACCTTCAGGTCTATCCTGGCTTGGTTATGCCAGAAATAGAGATGGTATATTTCTGGCTTGGAAAACAGATGTTTGAAAATTCGCTCTAATTGATACGGCTCCCGAAACAGCTGCCTTCTTAAATTGTTTGTGAACAGGACCGGAGAGTGAGTTCTCTTGGAGAGCCAGTGTTCATCCCCTTGAGAGAAACATTTCAACGACTGAGCTTTCCCGCCGCGATCTGAACTAAATGGATGACCAACGCTGCGAAAACTACGTGGTTAGACTTGCGATAGTTGGAAGACCTGAGCGAGGGATGCACATTATATCCTTCGACATTAGCTGATAGTTGATGCACATTTAGTTGTCAGTTTCCAACGATAACACCTTTCGTGCTGTGACTCGCTAGACGCTGGCTGTCATCGGGAGAACACGGGAATTCAAGCGATGTCGGAATAGCGTGATGGACAGGAATTACAATACTTGTTTTTTCCGGCATCAGCACCAGGAATGTAGTTTTTAGTCCTACCAGCCTATGTGTCAGCTCTTATTTAACCCTTCTAAAGGTTGGATTTTCAGTTCCGAATTAAGGAAACCTCTTAATCGTTATGAAGACTAGAACTTCATTTCGAAATGTGTAAAAACAGGCATTGCTTTTACATCTACGAGCAGTTCTGTGCAGTTCTTGTTCATTCCTTCGAACTGAACCGTTTTTGTTTATTAATTTGCTAGACGTAGGTGCATAAATAATTTTTTAGATAAATAATCAAATAACTCCCCTTCTACGGACAGCTGGAGACCAATTTCGCGTTCTCCTGCTTTCTCGACTTCCTACTTCTAACCAACATGCAAAATAGCTTCCATATTCGAACTACTGCACGCAACCGCATAACTCTATTTGTCAGCCCTCAAAAGAGCCTGCAGCGTAGTTCGTTCCTTGCAAATCCTTCCCAACAACAGAAAACTAACACAGAATAAAAAGCTCTCATCCGGCAAATGGCAATGTTTCCCTGTGTTGTAGTTCTCCTTGATAATGGACGCCAAGACCTGAGAGACGACTCTGAAAGCCTCAGGGCATGAGAAAAGAGACTCTATGCCTACGTTATGGAGTTTGACGCGTTAGAAGTGGGAGCTTTGTCTGCCTCCAAAAGTGCGCCCTTGAATAGAATGACGCTTTTAGCGAAGGCGGACCATATAAAGCATTCCTAGTCTACATACTAAACTGCCGGCTGAGGAATAGTTTTTTTTCGAATCAGCACCATCAAATCCAAAACGTTGCCTCTTCTCCATCGCCCTCGAAAAAGGCCAACGAAGGTCTATCGTTTGGTTCATACTAATTTGTACTCAAATCGGAGGAGACCCTCGCTCCGTTGGTTAGCTATGTGGACAAAATACCCGCTTGATATGACTTTACGACGAAAAGGGCTAATACAGTCACCCAGGTCTTTCTTTACACGAGATGTAGTGGTCTTGTTGGCGACATCTGTTGCTCCATGGCCTCGCTTTTGTGAGCAATTTGGGAGACCTCAAAGAAGCCAAAATTCCGTTGAAGAAGATGTTGATTGGTATCCTGATAGATCTTCACGACTTCTGATTTAGTTATGTAATTAAGAAAAGACAGTATTCGATCAAACTGTCCTAAACACGCATGCTCTCATTCTCCCGTAGAATTAGAAAATTGTGTTTAATTTTTCTGAATTGAATTCTTAATCCACTTTCACGATCAGTTGTGCATGTTATTTTATGACATCCAATGTCATGACATTGAAAATAGATTTATCTGCTACCAGTTCTGGTGTGGGCAGCCCAAGGCGGAAAATGATGGCTAGAACAGGGACGAACAGCGCCAAATGTGGTCAGTTAAATGTCTTAGCGAGAATTCGCTTTCCTATCAGTCGCCCTTCTATTAATTTTCTTATTTATTTGTTCAAAACGTCGGACGAGGTCACATGTGTGAAACAACTTACACTGATTGAAAGTAATCAATGAAAGTGGAGCCAATACGTTACTAGGATCTTCTTTTGGATAGGGTAAAATTCATAGCGAACGAGATCGACGGGCTAAGGAGATCACGGAGGAAGAGATCCAAGACCTCTCGAGATATGTGATTCCGAAAAATTGTAGAAACCCACAAGGCTTCTGCATATTTTCGCCACACATGTAGGGTCTGACTGGCTGTGCAATGGCCATTTCTGAGCCGTGTTCTCAGAATTGGATGGTTTTCGCCGCTATTTTACTCTTTCGAAGGTCGTGACATTCTTCTAATGGACCTCTAGACATGCCACAACGATGACAAGGGCGATGTTTCCGGGCCGTTCATTCCGGCGACGGGCGGAGGATGGGGGAGGGCCAGTGCGACACTGGCACAGGCACTACGGAATGCCGCCGCCCTCAGGCACGAGGGTGTGGATGAACGAGGCGGCTGTTAGCGGCGGCCGCACGGTGGCTGTGCATGCAATCTTAGTTGTTGGCTATCAAATTACGCTCTGAGAGCGCCCCTGGCCCATCGTCATAAATAAACGCTGTTTTCCGGCTGTTATTTCGCGTCTACTACTTGTCTCTCAAGCGATTCTTCTCGTAATTCTAGCCAACGTCACCACTGATCATCTTCAGATGAAATCCTCGTTTATTTTGTCTCCTCTACTCTCGCTAGACGTCGGGTCAAGTTGTTTTGAGTTGCGAAAAACTTCAGCTTCTTCATCTACCCAGACTCAAATTTGACGCTTGTCCTTTTAGGGACTGCTTCGTGAATGCGTTCGTCTGGTGGCCGCTCCCATTAATTACATAGTTCTCTGAGCTATTCAAAAACCTTCTCAATCTGCGTCATATTTTCCTTTCAAGAATATGAACGCAATATTCGTAAGAGCATAGTGGGGTCGGTTTTCTCTCTCAACCGGAAACATACCATATTCCTAATTACGATGTCGTTGTCGTTCACCGCGTATGACGACAAACTGCGAATAAATCGTGGGAACAATTGTGCCGAGAGCCCAACCATATAGGACACCCGTCTTTCTACCCTATTTTTCTGATAGAAGTTTTTCCGTGCTACTAACTTTTTGCAGCCATGTCGAGGTTTATGCTGTGGATGTCCTCGTCTTAATTATCTAAGCTCTACCACCTCTGCCTTTGCCTGCCTGGTTGGTCTTGTTACTTGCTTTGCGTTTCTTTAACCCTTAGCAATATTTTGACCATTATTCTTTTGTTCTTATTCATTGAATCTAATGTTGACATGTGCTTTCCTTCGATTCATACACTCGTGGTTGCTTGCCAAAGTGACTTTGCTCGTTTAATTATTTCCTTGTTAATCTTCACCTTACTGAGCGTATCAGGTGCTATGCCTATCGAAGCGTTTAAGCTCGTCTACATTTTTTCAAAGGATCTTGTCGAGGGCGGACAGCTGGGTTGATCGCGAACGAATCGACCAATAGGTCACCACTTTTTTGCTGTTCTTACGACCACTTATCGAGGGCAGGACCGTAATCACGATCGTCTTTTACTATTAGTCGCTGCTCTCTCCATTGCTCAGTGGCTGTTCCTTCGAATATTCTAAACATTCATTTTACAATAAGCGTGAGAATCTCCTTAGTTCTTTGGGCTTCCTCAATACAACCTAATTGGGATTTCAATCATGACACATAGACATACGACGCCAAAGAAATGAATCGTTGTCATTTCTGAATGCTGAGAAGAGATTTTTTTGAAGTTCTTGTCTCGTAAAGGTGAAAAATAAAGGTGCCGGCGTTGATCAGTCCCCTGAGGACGCGCCGCCGCATTCGTGTTCGATTCAAGTCGTAGAGGCTTGGTGAATGCGTATTTGGCCTATACAATGACCTGCGAGGCCAGCCGCTATACCAGGTCAGTGCCTTTACCATCCCAGACAAGTCTGGCACCAATATACAATATACGAGTTACGTGTATGTTACGGCACACGTTGGTTTCTGCCGACGTCTTGAATAAATAAATAAATATACCCGACCCCGGAGGGATGGAAGGCTTGGTTAGCCCGGGCCGGGATCGATCGCTCGACCGTGCGGGTGTCAGCAGCGCCTCTTGCCCTTGTATCACGCGGGTCTTATCTCGTAGAAAGCAAAATTTGCCCATTGTTCAGGTATATATTTCTTCGAAATTTCTTACATTTACTTGTCGTCTCTGTCATTCGACGCTTTCCTCGAAGTGTTCTTCGACGGCCTTCTTTAGTAATTCATTGACTCTATCGATATCACTTCGGTGGTGGCCCGTTGCACGTTTTCTGATGTCATCAGTTTCACTCATCCAGGTGCGTCTATGGGGCGCAGAATTCTACCTGAGCCACTGGAATTGACGTTGTCGGATGCAGTGCGCCCAGCAAAAACCACCATTTATTTCGATTTTCAGCAGGTTCAGATGCGGATGGGGAATGACTGGTTACCGAGCCGCACCTTATAATATTCATATTTCATCGATCGATATTGGCACAAACTATGCAATTTATAAAACTTATCCATCTTCTTATATTCAACAGATTTACGCGATCTGAAAAAGAAGGTGGAATATGGTCAATAATGTTAACGGCAAAAAATTGAGGCCTCAAAAAGAGAGAAGAGTTCAGACGGTTAGTAGAACAAATAAACCGGAACCTTGTGTCGTAAAACGCGGTTTTTTGGGTACACGGTGGTATCCGAGCAGGAGCAGTCTCCTTGCGCCATCGGACGAAGAGCCGAAGGGCAGCAGGCACTAGAATCGAGTGATCAAAAAATTGTTTTTTATACAAGCCAATAATGTTAACGGATTCGGAAAATCCTCGAATTCGGAAAATTTGCTTATGAAGAGAAAGAGACCGAGCTGTCGAGTTCGAAAGTTTTTTTTCAGTAAATCAGTCTCAAACACGTTATTCAAAATCGGCACTCTTGGTTTCTCCCAAAGGATCCGCTCCCCCACTTTATCGTTGTTGCACGTCCCCTACTGCATTTAGTTTTTACTCTGTGCAACTAAAGTTGCAATTATAGTTGCAAGAGCCCGAGTAGACAGTGGTAAGAGACGCCACTGACACGTGCACGGCCGAGCGATGGATCCCGTCCTGAGCTAACTAATTCTTCCATCCTTCCGTGGTCGGGTAAATTGGTACCAGACTTGTCTGGGATGGTGAAGACACTGACTTGATCCATGCAAGTCGTTGTTGTGATTCCGAATTTTGAATGAACATGAATGCGGCGGCGCGTCCTTCGGGGTTGATTAACGTCGATAGCTTTCACCTTTTACATTCTGAGGAAGTCGTCTGTTTCCTCTGATCCAGGTAGCAATAACTACAGGAATGCGCTGGTGTCGCTTAGAGTGTTTCCGAATCTTCCGGTGCTCGTCAACACCGTCACAGGATACTCGCGTAGTTGTCAATCACATCGATGAATCATGCTGGACAAAATCATTTTCCAGGCTGAAAGTTGCCCATGAACCACACCCTTGCATCGAAATAGGCAAGTGTCATGCGCCTGTTATTGTTCTTTCTGTGCGAACTTTAGAAATAAATGCCGGAGAGTTGTGCTGCGACTCACATCTGCATAGCATGCTGCCGTCATCAAGCATGACCATCCAAAAGCTTGTTTACCGACGACAAACGAATTATCTGCCGAGAGCGACATACTAAATCATCGCGGGCAGCCTTTCATAGGAAGAGCTACGGCGTCTTTGACAACAAGGTCTGAGGGAGGTAAGGTCGCCTGGTGATGCTGAAAATACGCGCTGTCTCTCTGACCGTTACTACACGCGTTCTGCCTAGTAGTCTCTTTACCCAACCAATTATATCCTTCGTTTAGCTAGGTAAATGTCAAGGGTCGTTGTGGATCATGGAAACATACATAGTATTTCGTCCTCTATAGAAATCAGTGGTGCTTAGCTGTTACTCACCCCCCCCCAAAAAAAAAAAAAAAAAAAAAAAAAAAAAAAAAAGATACCTCCTGTTCCGCTGTACTAGGATTGTTTTCCGCCACTGCTTGTGTTACTAACCAGATGAGTTTCGTTCAATTTCATTTTCTGTTTTCTTCGTCCAAGTTTCCATTCCGGTAGTAACTCCAAAGATGTTTCTGCACGCATGTGAAGAGACGTGACGCGGCGTAAATAAATAAATAAGTAAATAAATAAATAAATAAATAAATAAATAAATAAATAAATAAATAAATAAATAAATATAAATAAATAAATAAATAAATAAATAACTGTATAGATGAATAAATAAATAAATAAATAAATAAATAAGGTGATCTAGTCCTTTCCATGTTCATTTTTTTGAGATTTTTTGAATCGTTGACTAAACTTCACTGACCTGGCTCAATTGTGCCATCCTGATACCATTTCTTAGTTACAAATCTACCTAGAATGTTTTTAGAAGTTTGAGACGCCATATTCAGATAATTCAGAGAAAATAAGTACTATAATACTACACTGGTGAACCATGTGTGCAAGTTGGTGAAGCATCGGGGAACCCATCGAACCGAGGCCAAGGACGTGGAATTTGTTCTTGATGTCGTCTATAACATCCCTTCTGTGCCTCGAGCATCCGTTCACGTGTTTGGCGCACCGGCAGCGATTCGTCCGGAGCGCATCACGCCGCAGCCGACCGAAGCTCATAAACGACGGATGTTGCTGATCAAGAAGGTTGTGAAAAAGCCGTAGTACAACAGTTCTTCCACAGTTCGATCTCACTCTACTCCTTGTGCTCGATCGCTTGGGCGGAAGGCTGCCCAGCTGGCGGCGACGGTATACCTTGAAACATTTTCCATAACATGAAGCAAGTGTTGTATGTACCTCGACATATTATTTTGATCTTTTATTCGATGTTCTTTTTATTTTTAGTTGTACACTTGGAGCCTTACGTGTATTTAATAAGTTCGGGCCAATGATGGAAGAATGAATATGTACTATGGGAAAAAACCGTCTATGCTTCGCTATCTCATAAACTGATGCCGGATTCAACAACTTCATGATAAATGTTTCCGAGTAAACCACCAATTTCATCATTGAAATCGAACTTTGGACGCCCCTTCACTCTACAACACTTCCTTGCACTATCTAAAAAGGCAATTGTTGAAGTAGAAAACGCATTGTCCTAATTTTTTTAGGCTTTGTGTCTGGCGCACTAGATTTCAAAGTAGCTGCCTCACTCGTTTCCCCCATATACCAGCTATCCCATTGTTCCAGTCGGAAGTTTTGGCAATTTTGGCTAATCGACCTGAAGCACTCACTCAGTCGTTAGCCTTCTGGTAAAATTTTCCTCAACGGCTCGGTTCCAAAATATATTCGCTGTTCTTCGCCGAATCCATTTGTTGGCTGCTCGTTGTGCGATTTCTGTGGAACCTGGTCGTTGTAGTCATTCGGGCATGTGAACCAGCCAGCTCTCCTTTTGCATGATAAATGCAGGATACGAAACGTCTATTTCTCTGTTTAGGTAATGTGGACAATATGAAATATGTACATGCTTTGTGAATAAGTGTGGTGAAGTGGTAAGAGAAGTCGATAGAAGTTGGACGATCGAGAGTTCGATTCTGTTCAGGGAGAACCAAACTCCCTATCTCTTCGAGATCGAATAAGTAGGTACCATACAAGTCCGGTAGGGTGACGGCAGTTAATTGTGCATCGAGTGGTACTCGAAAGTTATTGTATAAGCCGAATCCAAATTCCATAAGCCTTCACGATGTTGAGCGATAGAGCTCTTAATTCCTATTCTACAATCCTCTCGCCTGAATGTTTTGTTTAAGTCGATGTCTAGTCAACGCTTACATGGCTCGTCATATTGAACTCTATGACTGTCCTTTCGCATTTTCGTGGTTTGGGCTTAGGACAGAATACCTACGACGAACGCCTTGGTTTTTTACTTACTTACATATTTACTAGTAACTTAGTAGTATTTCTATTAACCTTTTTTGTATAATCTTCTTTTATTCCCTTTATTAATTAACGTTCTTGTTTCATTTGTCATTCATTCTTCCATATTTTCTTATTTCTCTCACTTTCCATTTTTTCAATTAGTTATTATAACGTTTGTTGTTTTGTTGACTAAAACTGACTAAAACTAAAAGATGAAGAGATCTGCCGTTGATCTGTTCCCAAGGAGGCATTCGTGCTCCCTTCAGAATCGTGGAGACATAATGAGTGCGCGTCTGGCACATACAATGGCTTGCGGGGGCCAGCCGCTACTCCTAGTCAATCCCTATACCTTCCCAGACAAATCTGGTACCAATTTACCGGACCCAGGAGGGATGGAAAGCTTGGTTGGCCCGATCGCTCAAACGTGCGGGTGTCAGTAACGCCACTTATTAATGCCCTTCGGAGAACATTCCCAATGAAATGTGGATGGATCTTTATCTTCCCAGACAAGTCTGGTACCAATTTTACCCGACCAATTCACTTACAGGGATGCAGAGCTTGGTTGCCGGGGCGGGATCTACATATAGCAATACCACCCCCAGACCTTGATAGAAAAAACGTCGGCGACGTGCTCCGACGCTCGTTAGCGTCCAATTACTTCACAGTGAATTATTCGGGAATTTAAACATATAGTTCGAATCGTCAGCTCGCGCTGAGTACGAAAATGTCTTCAATAAGTCTTCACCGATAACTTGTATCATAATTATGGACCATTTTCACTGAAGCATTGATAATTGTTTTACGACCCCTCGACAGATGACATTGGAGACTCCTTAGGATATGTACCACAAGGCGAACTGCAAATTTCAGAATCAGGAGATTTGAGTGCCAAAATCGACTTGAACGTATCATTCCCATCTCTTTGACACCAAACAACCTCCTTTTAAAGCAATTGGAAAATTATTTGGTCAACACAAAAACTGAAAATTTTCTCGTTTTTAGTTATTTGAGGATTTCAGAGCGATTGGTGTCGACATTCCTCATTGTTTCACATTGAGGGTGAGACGAAGTATTTGATTCAAAAGAAACCAAGTTGACGTGAAAAGCTTTCAAGGAGACATTCAGTCTCAAACTTTGCTATACATAACATTAGCGGCTACGCTACGTGTTTTTTACTGCTTTTGATCAGTTGTACAGTGACCATGGAACGAGAAGACACCTCAAATTCTCAAATTTAATCTCTAGATCTTGTGTTTTTTTTACATGCAGTAGCCGAGATAAGCTCAAAAGCTTTACTAAATGTTTTGTTTGATGTTCTAATTGTGCCAAAAGATGGGACAATTTCAAAGGGCAACATACTTATTGCAAATTGTTTTACGACCACCCGAACCTTGCCACTGGAGTGTCCTAGGGACACCTTCCCTGCAGGAGACTGCAAATTGTGGAAATTCCCAATTTTCTCATCGGATTTGGCTTTTTCACGTCATTATCAACATTTTGGAACCAAACATATCTTCAATAAGAACTCCAGTGAAACTTTTGCTTGATACAAAAAATGGGATTTTCCTAACTTTGAGGACATATTCCAAGATCGGTTTACCAGCTCCAACAGAATAACTTAGTTTTTGTGAATAAATGAGAATCGTCCTACGCAAATCTAAAGTAACCTTTGACGAAACGCAGAGAGTTGTGGAGATTTGCTGCCTCAAACTTCACTGTACATGATATTCTCGCTTGCGCTATGCGATTTTCCCCATTTTTGGCGAGCTGTAGCGGGAACGTGGTGCCAGGCTAGTGTGAAATTCTTTGGATACCAGCAGAACACCTTACTATCCTCAACTGTGACCCGATGAAGCGAAATTCAGATCCACGCGCTTCGTGTAATCCGGGGCCAACTTTGAAGCAAAATTCGCATGTGATTGTTCAGTCCCTTATTTCTTGTCTACGGAAGATTTACATCAATTTTCACTTCTACAGCGAAAACCAGCGCAAAACCGTGAATCCAACGGTGTATAGCTTTCGCGTTTCGGTGGAATTTAATTTTTCGTGCATGTATAGCTGTTCATATGGTAAGCGCGACTCGAGTACTAGCCGTCATGCTCGCCGGCCGGCGCTGGGCCGTAGGTCGGTGAACCGTCTTCGACCTGCGACGACACCGCTGCAATATCCAGTGGGGGTAATTAGCACCTGATGCGACTGCTGAAAGGTCCCTTCCTTCCCTTGGAGTCCTCTGTCGTCCATTAAAGGCTGTCGTAAATCAGCACAAAATCTAGACGTTAAATTTGAAAATTTGAGGTGTCTTCTCGTTCCATGTTTACTGTACAACTGATCAAAAGCGATAAAAAACACGTAACGTAGCCGCTAATGTTATGCATAGCGAAGCTTGAGACTGAATGTCTCCTTAAAAGCTTTTGGTTTCTTTTAAACCAAATACTTCGTCTCACTCTCAAATTGAAACAATGAGGAATGTCGACAACAATCGCTCTGAAATCCTCAAATGTGTAACTGAAAACGAGAAATTTTCATTTGTCGTAATGACCAAATAACTTCCAATTTCATTAAAAGGAGGTTGCTTGGTGTCAAAGAGATGGGAATGAGACGTTCAAGTCGATTTTGGCACTTAAATCTCCTGATTCTGAAATTTGCTGTTCGCCTAGTGGAACATATCCTAAGGAGTCTCCAATGTCATCTGTCAAGGGATCGTAAAACAGTTATCGATGCTACTCGGTGGCGGCTCGGCGTCGACCCAGGTCTTGTCACCCACAAAGATATGTGGTCGAACGCAAAACTGTTTGAGTTACACGAAAAAATCGAATGCGATTAAGTTCTACAAAATTCACATTTTTGGAAAGCTGGAATTGATGGGGTAAATTACACATAGGTGATTTTGAATATTTCATGGCACAATTTGAACTTCAAACCAAACAACTACTGAAGCTTTTAAGCTCATCTCGGCTACTCCATGTTAAAAAACAAGATCTAGAGGTACAATTTGAAAATTTGAGGTGTCTTTTCGTTCCATGTTCACTGTACAACTGATCAAGAGCAGTAAAAAACACGTAACGTAGCCGCTAATTTTATGTATAGCGGAGTTCGAGACTGAATGTCTCCTTAAAAGCTTTTCATGTCAACTTGCTTTCTTTTAAATCAAATACTTCGTCTCACCCTCAATGTGAACCAATGAAGAATGTCGACAACAATCGCTCTGAAATCCCCAAATTCGTAACTGAAAGCGAGAAATCTTCATTTTTTGTGTTGACCAAATAATTTTCCAATTTCTTTACAAGGAGGTTGTTTGGTGTCAAAGAGATGGGAATGAGACGCTCAAGTCGATTTTTGCACTTAAATCTCCTGATTCTGAAATTTGCTGTTCGCCTAGTGGAACATATCCTAAGGAGTCTCCAATGTCATCCGTCGAGGGGTCGTAAAACACTTATCGATGCTTCAGTGAAAATTGGTCCATAACTAAGATCAAGTTATCGGTGAAGACTTATTAAAGACATTTTCGTACTCAGCGCGAGCTGACGAGTCGAACTGTATGTTTAAATTCCCGAAAAATCCACTGTGTAGTAATTGGACGCTAACGAGCGTCGGAGCACGTCGCCGACGTTTTTTCTATCAAGGTCTGGGGGTGGTATTGTAGCTCGAACGTGCGGGTGTCAAGAGCCGCCTCTTGCCACTGCACCACGCACCTCATGTACTTCTGCTCATGTACTTCTGAGAACGTGGTAAATTGGAATGCTCGAACAGAGTTGCCCTGAAGAAGCCGGCTGTCGACTCCATTAATAACATTAGATGATTAATCCTGCTACACAAATCATTGATTGTTATTGATCACACGAGCTAGTCGTGTGCAGCAGTGGCAGATAAAGAAACCACAAAATGGCGTATGTAGACAAATGATCGAACCAACATAACTTTCATCGTGAAAAGTGCGAGTGTTAAAAAGTACGGTTTAATCGAATAATGCGATTCAGTTAACAGTTTGACACCTTTCCAATCACTGATCTCAAGTATTCCTTTACTTAGCCAAACCTTTCCGGTACCATCTTTGACCGACAAAAAAATGACAGCGAAACGCAGTTCTGGCGTTCGGTGTCAGGGGTTTTCAGCCAGTTCTCACTGGTAATAGGGTCCATCTCAGCTACTAAATGTTGTAGTGAACAAAATCACCGTGCGGAATTTTACTGCGGTGTAGGCAAACATCTTCCATTGAAATGCTAAGGCTCTGAAATTCATGATTCTACGAATCGCCCTACAGTTGGCCGGCAGATGACAATGCCACACCATAAACTGCCAGACACATGTATGTATGTAGGTGGTACATTTGCCGAGTGTAGTTTTTCGATCCCATGCCGTCGCTCCTGTGTTTATTACGAGATCTATTCGTTACTTTCTCCAGTAGCCATTCGCCCTGTGACCTTTTTCGTAGTTAGTAGCAGGGCTTTGAGATGGAAAGGTGTTCTTCTGCCCGGAAACTTTCACTTGTCCTACGAAAGGTATCCCTAAGGATGATGCACATCTCATAATTATTCAATTTCAATTTGCATATTTCATATCTTATAATTTCTGAGGATTGAACACATACCTTGACCCCTATTTTCATGGTTGTTACAATGACATGTGTAAAAAGACGGATTTCAATAACAATAAGGTCTCAACGCCTTATTACTTATGTCATGCGACAGTTCCTGTTTAGTTGCCGTAGTTCAACGTTCACATTTCGACCGACATGACTGATATTGGCTCGCCATGCAGCTCATAAATAACTAAATAAATAAATAAATTAAGAAGAAAATCTCAGTCTAGCCACCACTAGGCTTTCGTCACGCTATGTGTAGGTGGAGCACGAGCGGTTTGGAAATGTCAGTCACTTCAGATTTCGAGCATGAATTCTGCTAAAACGTCATGATCTTTGACGCGACGATTCGATGCTGAACCAACGAAGCTTATTTAATTTCAGAGACCGTGACAGAGAAATCTCAGAATAATCGAATCTTCCCGAAGCAAATGTTTTCGAGATCTGCTTAACAGGTGTAAACGAGGCCACTACACCTACAATTAGTGGCATAAACATGGCTAACTGGAGGTTAGGATCGTCTACAGGTTTTAGGTAGGAATGGAGTTTGTACTCGTCGAATTTTTGGGATTTGGATTCTTGTTATTTTTCATTGGTTCCGGGAAGAGTGAATTTGGAAAGCCAACAATTTTCAGCAGAGGCAATACATTTTGCAGCGTTAATACTTTTCTAACGAACGAATCCACGCTCAAAAATCATAAATAATCATTCCTGTTCTGTTGTTTTGCAGAAATTTGTCGTCTAATCTGCGGAAAAATCTTTTATTTTCTTCTGAGAATGACAGATTTTCAAGGCTCTTCATACCACAAACAACGTGTGTGTGAGAGAGGTGTTGCGGCTGTCTCATCAGGAATGATCCGGGCGTAATTGTGTATGCATGTCCCACTCCGGAACCGGAGATGGAGTTCAGCCGTGATCGCTGCTCGTTCGTCTCAGCTCAGCTCACTTCCTGAAAAGCTGCCGAAAGCCTCGTTTTTTCTTTCTTTCGCCGTTGCATCTTACTTCTACAGATGTTGCACGTCGTTTCTGGCAACCGTTTCAACCTTTTTAATATTACATATCTGAGGTGTTTTAAATAAATTTCACTCCAGTCAGTGCAACTACAACTTTTTCCCATTTTTCACATTTTATATATCAGCGACTGGAGATTCGAATAACTAAATAAATCGCAGAGTCTGACAAATTGTTGAGGACGACGACGGCGAATTCCACGATTCTATGTGATTCTGAGCAGTGATAATACCCTAGCCATATTTTCTTTAGGGAAAAGGATTGGAAATAGACGGCGTTAAATTTACCGAACATAAGGAGAGAACATTGAATGTAGCACATTCCACGTCCTTCATTCCACATTCCTGTCATATCAATCTTAATTTTAGCTTCAAGTACCAGACTTTCTACGCCGAGAAAGTAGATTTTTACAGAATGCAAGAGAACGTAAAAATCATTTCATTGTTTCTGCTCGGCACTAGTGAAAAGTTCCGACTCCACCGACCGGGCTTGGGTGAAAAATTTACTTTTCGCTGAAACTTCGCGCATAGTGGTTTTCTGGGCTGCTGATCACGGTTTGGTTGAAACTTCGCTTAGTGTGGTTGTTTTGCATGCAGAACGATTCTGACGTTTGTTTTGCGAATTTCGGCCGGGGGGCCCCAATGTCCCAAAATTGGGTGGTCAGGTTCAATAATCGGTTTGGCTAAAACTTCGTCTAGGTAGGTGATTTGAGACGCTGATTACGAATCTGATGTCATTTTCTCAGATGTCGATAGATTTAACACCTGCCTCCGCCCCCTCCCCCTCACGCCTCCATTGTTCATCTGGACCTGCCCATAATGGCTCGAATCGGACGAGATTCGAAAATCCATCGTCAGAATCGTAGTCTATAAGCAAAATAACCTGCCTGGACGAAGTTTGAACCAATTATGAGAATTTGACCTGACCACATGAATTGTGGCCCGTAGCCAGTGTTCGAAAAACTGACACTAGATTCGTGATCAGCACCCCAGTAACTCCCATAGAAGAAGTTTCAGCGAAAATCAATTTTTGAACTAAGCCCGGTCGGTGGAGTCGGAACTTCTAACAAGTGCCGTTAGTTTTCTTTCTTTCAAGCCAATCTGATGCTGCTTGTGTTCCTTCATGAGCAGTTCTGGATTATAACCTATCATAAGAGCCGAGTGGTTTTATGTTTATGGGCTCGTTAAGGCTTGGAAAATCGGGACCATCCTTGCTCGCTTGCTTTCAAGTCGAATAGGATGCGAAGCGACCATTCACAGCGCAAGTTTTGGGGACTGCTCTCGGATCATGGGTTTGGAGAAAAACGAAAGGAACACCTCATGCTCTCCTACCCTGATTTGTGTCCGATTGAACGTTTCGGCCGTGATTTTCAATTACTTTTCTTTGCTATTTCAATCGCACGCCATTCCCTCGATGATCGCAGTTCTGAAATCCTTGAAAAGCAAACTAATCTATTTCCACTGTGAAATTGACGGCTGAGCCTTTTTGTTCGTTTCGAAATAATTCTCACAGCAATTACACTCGGATGCAGGATGCTGACATTTATGGAAAACGGAGAGGGAAAAGCCAAACAATTATGGGGGAGATGAGTCAACGCAATCAACGCTGCCAAGTAACGTCTATCATAATACGCAGTAGTTACTATAAAACACAAATTTTATGCCGCTGTACACAAAATAAGAATGATCACGAAAACTTTCAGCAAACGTCACATATAAAGGAAACGCTCGAGTTTTCCTGAAACACACGTGCAGACTACATCCGCAAGTTCACCTGTAAGAACGTCGAATTCACTTCGAAAACCGTAAACTTCGGAATCCTCTTCCAAAGTCTACGGGTTCTAAAGGATTTGCTCTCAACTTTTTCTGGTTGGCACTAGTTCGAAGGACCATCAAAAACTCTCGATGCACTGCAACTTCTAAGTCAGGACTAGCCGTTTATTCAATTAGGTTCTTCTTCCCTAGAGGAGAGCCTGTAATCAGTCAACCCGCTAACGCAGCCTCTTCTGCTATGACAGGAAGCAGGGAGAACGAGAAGTGTGACTTGCCTGCGAAGAGGAGGCTCTGATGACCACTCCATAATGTCGAGCCAATATTCTTCCCTTTTGTTGTAGTGGGGATGAAGGAGTAGAAATTAGAAAATATTAGGTTGGTCAATAAGTAACTAGCAATTGATTGCGCAACCTGCCTTATTCTTATCGATTCGCGCAACGACCGATAGTGTCTATATTGAGGTAGTACTATCTGCTCTATAAAACTGACATACCTCCTTTCAAATTGCTTCTACCTATAGAGTGAAATGCCGAAAAATTCGTCCCTGACACAATGCACCTTCGTCACGCCCAGCTTCACTACTACAATTCTGGGCTGTCAGCGGTCGATGACCATCGTCAGCTGCAGGCTGTGTATGACGAAGGTATTGTCTCTTATAGGACTGTAGCAGATCGGTTCGCTCTATTCAAAAAAGGAGATTACAACTTCGAAGACTCGGAGAGGTCTGGTCAACCAGTCGAGGTAGACTTGGAAGCACTCCGCGACGTAGCTGGAGCTGATCCAAGTATGACCACCTGCGAAATGTCGGAGACGTTGCGAGTGTCTCATGCCACCATCTTGAATGGATTGACCAAAATCGGCAAAGTCCAGAAGCTCGGCAGATGGATACCCCACGACCTGTCCTGTGCTGACCGTTCCCGAAGAGTCGAGGCATATGCTTCCCTTCTTTCCCTCTAACACAGGCGCCCTTTTCTGAGGGACCTAGTTACTGGAGATGAAAAGTGGGTCCCATACAACAACACTGTCAGTCGCCCACAATGGGTCGACAGGGACAAACGCCCAGACCCGATCCCGAAGCCCGATCTCCACCCTCGAAAGGTGACGCTCTGTTGAGGGTGGCCCAGGAGGGGGATGGAGTACTGGGAGTTCTGCCCTCTGGTACCACCATAACCGCAGACATCTGCTGTGCACAGCTACGGAAGTTGAAGTCCCATCTCGATCGCACGCGTGGACAGGATGCAATTATTCCCTTCCAGCATGACAATGCCCGACCCCACGTTGCAAAAACGACCCGTTCTGAGCTACTCGAGTACGGGTGGCTGGTAATCCCACAACCTCCCTATCTCCCGGACCTTGCACCTTCCCTGGCTGTTCTCCCATCTCCAGCGTCATCTGGAAGGAAAGCAGTTCAAAAAGGAAAGTGACCTCAAAGCCGACTTGAAGGCCTTCTTCGCCTCACAACCCTCTGAGTTCTGGAAGAAGGGCAACGACCTTCTACGTACTCGCTGGCAGGAAGTGGTCAATGCCGATGGTGCCTACCTCTGATTGTATGCAGGTTTCGTTTGAGAGAAAAAAATAAATATCTGATTTCCCGAAAATTGCAACTTACTTATTGACCAACCTAATAATATCATGTATAATATCACAACAACTAAAAGGCGGGCATGGAGCATCGGTAAGAGGCGCTGTTGACACTGAACTGTTTCTGGAAATTATATTCCTTATTCTCTCGATCCAGCGATCTACCCAAGCTAACCAAGCCCTCCACCACGCCGGGGTCAGAAAAATTGCAACCAGACGTGTATGGGAACGTAGAGACACAGATTCGTTAGATCGGCTAGTCATGTCATTGTATTAGGTCGTCGAATAAGTTCTTGCGATTATGTGTTTTGATCTGGCGTTCCTGGTTGAGACGTGTTATCGTTTAGCAGGAGGGAATATAAGTGGTCAATGGTTAGCTTATGCGTACACAACATTTTGGCCTAATATCAGCGGGTTGTCTACAACTACATATATGAGTCATCAAAGATTCATCTTCGGCACCGCCTTCTTTACGGGTCCCAAGCTTGTCGTTTTGACTCTCATAGCTCTCGCCGTTTTGACTGGTTGGACTCACTCACTACAGGAGATGAGAAGTGGGTGTCGTATGTCACATGCAACCAGACATGCATGGGTTCCAGCAGAGTAGTGGCCACCAGGCATTTCCAAAGGTGGGTCGAAACCGAGGAAGGAGATGCTGGGAGTTTTCTGGAACGATCGCGGAATTGTGTACTGGGAGCTCTGTCCTTCTGGTCGTACCGTCAACAGAGATGTGTTTCGCAACCAACTGCAGAGAATCAGCCACGCTGTCCGTGTTAGTCTTCCAAAAATCGACGAGATATATTTTCTCCATGACGATGCTAGATTGCGCACCTCAAAGTTGACCCGCCGGAAGCTGCGGAAGATGCTAGGGTGGGAAGTGATTCCCCACCCTCCCCACTCACCTGATCTTGCCACAACTGAATACCATCTGTTCCGCTCGCTAGCTGACTTTCTGGAAGGAAAACGATGCGATGATCGAGCAGCACACGAAACCTACCTTCGCCACTTTTTTGAATCAAAACCTCGGGATTTCTACCGCCTCTTCCCTACCGAATCGATGAAGGGCATTATCGACAAAGATGGGCGGTACGTCGATGAGTAAGGTTGATTCAGTCAAAATTTGTAAAACCGTGAAAATTGTTACGAAAATCGCAAGAACTTGTTGGAGAACCTAATATGTATAGGCCAAATACGCACTCACCATGCCACTACGGTCCTGAATGGAGTACGAGTGCGTGGCACGTCCTTAGGGGACTGATCAACTTTTACAGAATCTTTATGCCTCCGCTAACGATAACAGTAGCGCTGCAGATCGTAGACTCATTTGAAAACGCAAAGCCAACAACAAATCATTGCCACTACAGGTAATGTTTTAGAATTTCTCAACCTCTTCCTGCTGTTTAAATTGAGCAATTCCAAAGGCTTCTGAAGAGCGTGAACGTGCACTTCGTTGATGAAAGTCGGCGCATTTCGCTGTCACTTTTTGAAGGAAGACAGCGGAATTGCGGATTTCGTGCCGAGGCGCATTCATGTCGACACAAAAACGTGTTCTTTTGAAAACTTTTCTTATGAAACCGCCAATGTACTTGAAGTGCGAGAATAAGAAATTAGGCCGGAAAACATTTCTTTCTACGCTGATTGGCGAAAATAAAATTTAAATGCATTTTCGGCGAGCGTGATTTTTCACCATACTGAATGTGGCAGGAGTCTCTTTCGCAAGAAAATAAGGAGCCTTTACAAATCTTTGTTTTGTTTCTCGTACTTTCTTTCTAAACCTAGTCAACATTAACTATAATAGTTACTGCTCGAGCAAGATATCCACTAATCCATTGTATTGCATGTATTGCAAAACGTTTCAGTCCCTGTTGATTGGTATTTGGCTAATACTTGCAATCAAATCGACACTGCCATTAAACCACTCTAGAACCCAATCCGTTCCTCGTCATTTTAGGCTGCAGTCGAACATTTTATTTTTGGAATCAACGAGTGTTCCGCTTAGCGCGTAGGCTTCGTGAACACCGGATAATAACATTTTTTTGGTAAACGATTTGCAGACCAATAGGGAATGGGTGCTACCCGTCGTTCGGCTGCAGTCCAATTTTCAAGTTGAAGAGAGAATGCGCGATAGGAGAGCCCGCATTGCTTCAGGTGTCACTGACCATACAGGATGCGTATTCTAGTTCTGGAATAAACTGGATAGAATAAACGTTAGAGGAAAACTTAGGCGGGAGCCGTGATAAAAAACTAAGACATTCCCTTGATTTCGGGGAAAGTTTTACAGATCCATCTGATAGAAATCCTCTAATCCTGAAAAGACTTTCTATCCTCCAATAAGTTTTTTCGTCTATCTTTCTTCGATCTGAAAAAGATCCAAGAAACCCACTTGAAGATTCAAAAGCCGAGAAGATAGCCATAGCATATTACAAAGTAGCACCTTTTGTGGATCTCCAATCTGGGGACACCACGAAATAGGCCTAAACACTGAAGGAGGGCGAAATATCACCCCATGGGTAAAGTTGTACTTGGAAGACGGGAGACCACCTAGCAGGTATCTGCTCTTCTATTTGTTGCCTCTTACCTACTTTCTATCCTTTCTCTATTAATTCGTTCATTCTGTCTTTCTGTTTCTCTATTTCTTTCTTTCCTTCCCTTTCTTTCAAATGACCACCATACGAGCTGTATACCCAATACTGCTCAATTTTCATTTTGATCTTTTTACATTTATTTTTACCCGTTGCTTCGTCCTTACAACTTCATCATCAACCCTGTAGTAACGTCACACCGCTCTAATCACCTAACTTCAAGTTTGAAACCAATCCTTCACTATAAAAATACCCAACACTTTCGGCTAATAATACTGCTTTCTCAACCGCGTAATGTACTCCCTAACTCAACCGTATAGCAGTTTTCGCTTTCTTTGAGTCACGGAAGTGACATATCTTCCGAAGAAACACACCTTGTTCTTATTTACTCTGCTGTGCTGCGTAGGTGCGAAGAAAATCCGTTTGTTATTGAACGGAAGGTAGGTAGGTAGAGGATCAGGCGTTCGGTGTTGTTCGGTAAACAATCACAGGCTGTCGTTGTTGGTGGGATCTTGTCATCGGTTAAGAAAACTCGGCAAGACATTCTCGTGGATGTAGCAGCTGAGGGACTCGATGAGAGCGAAAATATCAGAAAACTAATTAGCTACCGCCGTCAGTACCGGTTTTACGACGGCACATGTCAGCTGTATAGCATCCACTGCTTTTTGTTCGGCAAAATGTATTATGTATTATTTTACGTAATTTTCCTAATGTATGTAACGTTTTTTCCTTTTGATGATTAATGAATTGGAGGAATTCTGAAGTTTTTTCTGTTTTTAATGATTAATGAAATTGAATAGTATATTGTATCACACGTATAGCCTCGGCCGACATCTTGAAGATAAATAAAATTATAGCAGTAAACTGCAAAGCAAACATAGAAAACCTTGGGCATGTAAAGATAATGCGTAGGAAGCCGACGGATCATCCCAACGCAACCAGTCTACTTGGTAAAAATCCCTACTGCAAAAATTCGTCACAAATGCTTCCAACTAAATGGAGAGTGTTGATGCTGGGGTCCAACTCAATTTTTTTACACATTAGTGAAATTCTGTCCATCAACCGATTTTGACTCTATTGATACTCTTTTCGGTGTCTCTAGGACCCAAAAGTTCATTTTTTCCTCAAAACGGTCGTTTCATGCACAAAATGTTAACGGAATGTGTGCCACGGTAGCAATTGAAACACCAACATGCAGATGTTCTGTAAACGAAGAGACCTCAGGGCCTCTGAGAAATCGGCGCTTCCATTTCCCTTCTCGGCTGATAACGATTTTGCTATTATGACATGCTTTAATATGACATACTTTCCTTCCTTTTCCTTCGAAAATCAACAGGACGTTTCCGCCGCGACTTCTTTGCTCTATCCATATTCCAAGGACAAACCTTTGTTGGGGCCCTGATGGTAACCGAAGCATTACACAAATATTTTCAGGCATTTTCATGTGATATCCGGGTGATATTTCTGCTTGAATGGAGTTGCATGCATGTAAAATGTAAAATGCATGGATGCACGGACCTACAAATTATTCAAAAAAGAAACTTGTCAAGCGAATGATCTCACCTAAGTATCCTCCGAAAGTGGATCCGCAGCTGTCAAACAGTGTGGGTTTCTCAACTGTGGTGTACTTCTACTTCTCCCATCGTACAGTAATTACCCTACACAATACCTTGCCAGATTGAAGTTCTGAGTCAAAATTTATGAGTGAGGTACCCGTGACCAACCGCAAGATACCCCATTGGCGAGGATACCGTGATTCGTGTACCTTACCTTGGTGCTTAACGTAGTTCTTGTACCTTACTTTGGTGCCTACCGTCGTTTATCCATAGTCGAAGGCTAGGGTCCTCGAATTAGTATTGGTGTACAAAACCTTAACAAAGTCACCATTAACCCTGGATAAATTCCACAATTCTTGATGAATCACAGTTTTCGTGTAATTTGAGGATATACATATGCATAAGGTTTGAATGTTTTTGTGTGTATGTCATTTACGAGTCCAGGATTTGATTTGACTTGCACGTCAACGAACTCTCCTGAGAGCTTGTTTTTCTGTGACGATAATGCTTGCAAAGAGAGTCAATTTCCTTATAGCAAATGCAGACGAAGAGCTAAGAGCTAGATAAGCTCATGTCAGCTCAAGAATCTTCGAACGAAAGACGCTGCCAGCGACCGTAATCCAATGGCACCCTCAAAATTTCAAAAACTGACAGGGGATTCATAATCATCACTCGATTGAGACATTTCTCCAGACATTGCGTTCCCGTATATTGTTGGTTGATCGTGCGCCCATTTTTTCTTCAATTTCTCTCTTTTCTCGTAAAGGTGTATAACGTTGAATAGCGGTAATGAATGATAGTCAAATTACAGTCAGTCGACCCACTTAAATAAATAAATCAGGTTATGTTAATCAACTAAATAAACTACAAGGGTGACCCAAAAGTTTTTGTGCATTTTAGATTCTGACTTCCTTTGTTCTTACTCAAGAAAACAAGGAATTGTCCGATGTTATCGGGGTTAAGCCCAAGCCTTTGACAGTCATCCGGTAAGGAATCACGCTTACTCGTGATAACCTTATCGGTTATTTATCTGTCTCTCTTCAGTTACGAATAAAGGAAGTCAGAATTTGATAATGCACACGAACTTTTGGGTCACCTAAAAAATTCTAATTAAATAAATTAAATTTAAAAAATGAAATGGAAACATAAGATGTAGCGGTTTGTATGGTATAGACCACAATAATTCAAACATTTGATGAATAAACCTTCTCTACGGCCACGGCTTTTCACTTGAAATCACCACTTGACACTCTCTGGAGACAGAAACAACAAATAAAAAGTAAAAAATGTCCAGTGTCGCAATACTTCTACGAAACTGACTTTCACGAGAGCAAATTTGTCGTCCTCACCGCTGGTTTTTTGAAAAAAAAATCCATAATAATCTAGTCTTCAATTAGCTGTTGCCCTTACGCCCAGCCCTATTTCTAGTTTCTGATACTTTTTACTCCTCAGTACATAGTACAGCTCTCTCGTCCGAGTCGGGTTCACCCTTTCTTGGCTTTCTTCGTTGCCTCAGGGTAACACGGATAGAGCTTGTTGTTTGATCTAAATTTTACTTTACATTCCAGATAGGTAAAACCTGGCTTACGTACTCCGTCAAAAACTCCTTTTATGTTGTTGTGTGCATGGTGAGCTCTGATCACTTCGATTATCCCACCACAGTGCTTCCAGTCTGGGCCACTTGTCTCGAATGGAAAAACATAGAACATAATCGCTTCGCTCCAACGATTAAAATCGGTGGTCGGCTCACTTCATTCAAGAGTTCTCAGTTCCTTCAACACCATAGATGAAGTTCTTGGTTGGATAGTGGCACCCCAGGCGTACTCAGTGAATTGGCTTCACGATTAGTTGATCTTTAACTGTCAAAAGTATTCTTTTCTTCATTTTCGGCAATGTACATTTGTCTCTCCATTCAGCAAAACCTTATTTGAATGTCCTCACCACTACCTTCTCCTAGTAACCAGCAGGTAAGCCACTATTTGGGATAGGATAGATTCTATGTTGTTCCTTATCGAGTGTTCACATTCGTTTCACCTGGCACTCCAAACTAGAAACATATTGTCGTCTAATATAGGTAACTATGGCAGCACGGAAAGAATTCTGTGTGAAGTGCAACTACGCAAATTAGTACCTTCATGAGGTTTAGCGATTCATTTTCTAATTGAATTTTCAGCAAAAATTATTTTCCTGCAGAGTTGCAGCACTAGACTTCCTTGTTTGACTGTAGAGTTCTCCGCTGTATACGAATAACTATTAGGTTGTAAACCTGCTTTTTTGTATACGAATAACTATTAGGTTGTAAACAAAGTTCTGATCTGCATCGAGAAAAATCCATGAAGGCGATTTTGACATCATGTTGGTTTTTTAATCTTCTCTTCCTTCAAATGCAACGTGGATGTGTAAAAAGTGGCAGCGAGATAGAACGAGGGTCGATGAATGCGGTGGACGTAAAAAAAGTTTCGGATATGTAGCTTGCTTGAATTCTGGAGAGCCAACTCCGAAACACGTTAATGAGATGTGTCCTGGAGAAGTAACGAGGCATGTTGGCTCCTAGCTTAGGTCGTCTCCTTCTCGAAATCACATGTATTTCCGATATACACCTCTTTCTTTATCGTTTGGCTAGGAGGAAGGAAGAAAAAGTAGATCTAATAAAGTTGTAGTTGACAAGATGGAGATCACTACCTTCTTACAGTGAAAATCCGTCTTCACAAAGATCTTGGAGGGCCAGTCGATGTGAAAAAAACTGAGCAAAGAGTTTCTTCTAATAGTAGAGTAACCACTCTTCATCGCATGTTAGAAATGTGCCAGAGATCGCTCCGTAGAAGTCGCCCTGATTGAATGAATTTGCAACCGTCACTTACTCCAACTGTGCGCATCAGTGAAGTTATGACCCATTTATTGAGTTTTGTTCACCCTCTTTTACGGCCTAAGATGGCAAGGGGCCATTGTATGGAAGAAGCTAGATTCCCTCATTCACATGAAGTCATTGTGGTGGTTTCTTTTTCCCCACTTTCTTTTGGATTCAAGGATTAATGGACAAAGGTCAGTCAATTAATGCCGTCACTTCAACTGATTCGCTTTCTTCAGGGAGCTCACTAAATCAGACAACTATAGTGTCACGTGAAAGTATACTTCCTAGGCGTACAATAAAGTTTGGGCTAGTTAGTAAATTCTTTCAGAAAGCCTTCAAAGCGCTGCTGTGTTTGAAGCTTTATAATAAGTCAGGAATCGTGAGTAACTGTGAAAGAAGTACTTCGATGAGAAGAAGAACTATTTATTAACCTGCAAAACACAACTCATTGATTACTCGTCTTGCCTTTCGAATTTAATGTTCAATTACATCAGGGAAGTGCAGAAAAGGACAGAACTTTGTTTACAACCTAATAGTTCTCGCTTTTGTTGTGGCTTTCCTAATTTTTCCAATAATCGTACATTGGCCTACACTTTCCAATAATCATTCATTGGAACATTACTTCTTATGTATTTCTTCCTTTGGTCGCTATAATGAAGGCTTACAATCCATCGCGTCGTTTTTTTCTTCGATATGAACAAATCGACTGTTTCGAATGCTTTGAATTGTATACAGGTGATACAGGTGATACAGGTGATCAAGTTGCTGTAGTGCCTTTCAAGCGAGGCTTTGAGGTTATTCTGTGTTCCGTAATCACTTTAGCTCTGAAAACCTGGCGCTTCAACAAAACATCGCAGGACTCGGCTATGTGTTCCGATCAAAACCGAAGAGTATGCAAAAATGTAAATCTCACTCTAAAAAATGCTTCTGAATTGAGTGGTTCGTTGCCCGTATAGGGCTGACCGCACATGCTGTTGTTGTGACTACTGGAATCAAAACTCGCTCGTGTAACATAACCTGCTTTGGAGAAAGATATGTTCTTTCCAATAGTGCTTGAATTACGAAGAATTTCTACAAATGAGATGAGCTATGGTGTTTAAAATAAGGTGTAAAAAAAGCGGAACTTTCTTTTCAGCCTAACAATTTATAGCGCCTATACCGAGAGACTCGTTCTTCACTTCGTCTCGCGTTTTCTTCGTCGCGTTCATGTGTTCCGCAAATTGCATTTCTGGGCTTGTTCTTGTGAAAGACGCCAGAGGAGCGGGAATAGAACTATCAAAGGGGACATAGTGGTGTAGCGATCTAACATCACCGTGGACATCACGATAAACGTGGACAATTTTCTGGTGAAAAAACAGTTTGAATGACTCCATTATAGTAAAATGGAAGCCGCTGTGGTCGTTGCTGAGATAATAACGTAATTTAGTCGAACTTTTCTGCGGCGTGAGCTTCCTGATTAAGTCAAATCCTCGGTCGAACAACAGTGCTAACAACATTTTGCTGAAGGATTCAAAAGGGCAACTGATTTGATTGAAACGGTTCGTATTTGGCTCATTTGGTGCTCCACTACGGACTACACGCAATTGGGTTAACGTGAGAGGCCGTCAAGGAGGACTACCGGAATCGGAAAGGTATTTTCGCGAAAAGTGCAGTGCCAATTATGAGAGAGTAAGTATTAGGTTGTCGAGAAAGTTTCCCGCCACTCAGTTTGACCGCTCACCAAAATTTTAAAACGGGTTTCGGGATCTCACCTTTATAACCGTTATGTAGGATGATTTGTGAGCTACATACACAACAGTTGTCCTGGTTCAGCACTACAGGTATTGCAGAGAAAGTCGATATTGACTGTAGGTACCTTAAGCTGCCTTTCCTTCACGAGCTCATAAAGCAACGCGTTGAAGAAGTTTTGGTTTCGTGTATTCAAAAAGGCCCATTTTGGCTTCAAAGAACAACTGTAGTGAGGGAGGGTAGTTGCTTAAGTTAGTCTTCTGGAGCTGGCTTCAGAGGATGGCCGGCGTAGTACTCGTGGGTTGATAGAGGAACTCGAGAGTCATATACCCTCACTGGCTGCCCGTCTCCGAGGCTTTAAAAAGACAAGGAAATAGGGGGCGTAGTTGAGCATGCATTAGCGGCCACCATCTACAGATGATGACGGGTGCATGCACGACCATCTCAACTTTCCGAAGGAATTTTCATTCGCCCGGCAATTTGGTTAGTGGCGTCAAGGAGTGGGTAGCGTACACCAATCACACGCCAAATCTCCTGTTGTTCACTTGCAGCAAACCAGCGAAAATTTCGACATCGCAACTCCACCCGAAGTGGTAGATGATCGGTGTCCAGCTGAACTGCAAATGAGGCATTCGATAGGAGCTACTACCTGCAGATGCTGATGTCTAATATCGCCACTTCGATGGCGATGGAGCAGCGGTTAGTGGAAAACATGGGAAAACCTTCTTCAGTCACCATGACGCGCATTCACCTATTGAGAAGGAGACCTTTTGAAAATTTCAAAAAATATCCGAAATTCCCGATGACCTATCCGAGACATTCGTCGAACCTTGCCCCAACAAAATAATATTTGTTCCATTCGTTTTTCATCCAATTACTAGAGAACCAGCTCGACGAGTGAGAGTACCTCAAAACGTGGCGCGCCGAGTTCTTTTCATCAAAACTCTAGAAATTCTGGAGTAGAAGAGTTCCAATTTTATCTTATAAATAACAAGATGTTGTTGATGGTAATCATGCATAAATGTGTCGGATGTCGAGTGGAATAAAGGAGAGGAACAATTTTGAAAACATTGGCAAAAGTGGCGGGAAACTTTATCGACGACCTAATAGTATAGAGATAGATGCAAATAACGGTAGCGCGACGATGACGAAAAAAGAGCCAGCAAATTATAGTGTCAGGAGTTCATTCCACTTTGCCATTTTAATTTATTTATGTACTTATTCATTTATTTATTTGCAGTCGGAAACCAGACAGGCCAGACAGATCAGCAGCAAATCATTCTGAGCCAGGACTCGTCCTTTACTTCACGGTCCTTCACTCTTTCACATCTTCCGTCATTTGCATTGTTGTAGCTTGTTTTCCTTCTACTGTTCTTGCAAATATTCGGACCGAACATGGTGGCGAGGTGCGCTCCTCCACGTTGGTGACGCTGACAACTCCCTAACTAGCTTGGGGTGAGCTGATCGCGGACCATCGACAACAGGCCCAGGTGGCAGGCTGGCCGATGGAGAAACACTTCACGCCAAATGGTATGATGACCCGAAGAGTTTATGTGAAAGCTACGGCATCGACGGGAACCGACCCCCACTCACGGAGTCCGGTGAGTGATGAAAGTATGTAAGAGTTTTGGATGCAAGGGCAGGATGGAGGGGTAACCAAGCTAATCCACGAGTGTCAGACCGAACTTGTATCAAATCAGGAAAGACAACGTCGAGGGCCAAGCAAGCCAGCCCGAAAGTGAAAGAACAACGTTGTGTTGCAACGCTGAATGTCCGTTTACTAACAGGTCGCTCAATCGAGTTAGCCGCCATCGCAAAGTTGAAGAGACCATCGCAAAGTTGACCTGTGCGCCAAGACATGGTCTGGTACCAAGTCAAGAGATATCGTCCGTTGCTTCAAAATTTTGCACTTCGTCAGCCCCAAGACAACAAATGACGAATTGCCGCATTCGAGCTATTCGTGATTCCCTTTCAGAATTGAACCACTTGACGACTAATGGGGATCATGGAAATCACAGAAAATGAACGTGCCTATGTCACGATTGGCAACGAAGAGGGCAGGCATAAAATTACCTACAGAATTCCTTTCATATACGGCGAGCTCAGCATGGGTATATGTAAGTGTGTGGAGTGATCGCCTGGTGCAGTTCGGTCTTCGCCTCATTTTAAAGAAGACGGAGTACCTTTCGATTGAGGGAACAAAACTTGAAAGGGTCAGCATCCTCAAATATCTGGGCTCAACGATAGCCTGTTATGGAGACCTCAGTAGCGAGGTGAAGGCTCTAGTATGAACCACTTGGATGAAGTGGCGCGTGTCCACAGGGGTACTCTGCGACAGAAAAATACCGGAACGATTGAAGTCGAAAATCTACCGGACATTCGTGAAGCCCGTTGCTCTGTCTGGAGGCGAGTGCTGGCATGCCACCAAAGAAGTCGAGCGCCGCCTCAGCATAATGGAAAGGAAGGTGCTGAGGTGGATGGAAGGCGTAACACGACTTGATCGCAAGACCATCACCGAGATAGGGCAAAGGTTTGGGGTGGCTCCAATATCCGACAAACTTCGCGAGTCCCGTTTGAGGTGGTACGGACGCGTGCTCCGAGCAATAGGCGGCAGGGAATACAAGGATTGGACTCGGTCTCGACATGCAAGTTACAACACCGAGGGAATATACGAAACAGCGCTGACTGGATACGATACATGGAGACCTGAAGGCAGAAAAATCCATCCCGAACACGCGCGAGATAGAGCGGTATGGCGTCAAAGAAATAGTAAGAAGGATCCTCTTGAAAAGCAGGGCAAACTCTAAAGAAAATCATGAATATTCGGGCTGAGCATCAATGAAGGCCGTCTTCCGTTCTTGGTAGAGGGTTTAAGATAATTCCCAGTCAAATAAACCAGCGACTTTCTTCATATTTCTTTACAGAACAGCTGCTATCAATTCGATCATCTTATTGAATTTTCTTTCGTCTTCTTGTGTTAGCAACATTCAACTTTCCTTGAATGCTGTACCCTGGAGTCAATTAATGTTGCATTTTGTCGGGACATATTAACCTGTTGAAGCGTAAAAGTGGTTAGGGCATGCACGCTTAAGTATTCTCCGCTCCTTCTCATATGATTTGGACTCTTCAGTGACTCTCGAGTGTATGAAGGATGGTTCTCCTGTATCAATTTTGTAAAGTAGGTGGGATTAGCTCCTCGGATACAATTTACTTTTTCTAAATGAACTTCCCTCCGCCTCGCATCATGTGCAACTGACACGTGAAACAGGTGGCTCACGGTGGTTTCGGGTTTCAGCTTAAGAACCGATCTCTTTTTGTTTGGTTCTTGATGCCACGATATTTTCGCGACATCTAGCTGCAGAACGTTGCTAATCTTATTTCAGTTGTCTAGGTGTTGAGAGCCCAGAAACATTCATGGTCTGTTTGGAAGAAAAAACTTTTTTTGCATCGAGAGACGCTGTGAGTACAATGGCTTGTGGAGCTGGGAATAGGATCTTGGCTTTAGAATGGACCTCTAGTACACTTGAGCAGCTTTTCAAGTCCCTCTTGTTGTAGTAACATGAAGATTCCTTTATTGATAATTCCTTTTCATGGAAATGAGTTTTTTGCTAATTTCTTAATACTATAGCTGACATAAGGGCATTGCGTGAAAGCGTAAAAACTCGACTGGTACATCGAATAGCTTGCAAATACTAATATTGAATAGTACTGGCTTGCAAATGAAACTATTCGTGCTGCTCCAGAGCGCCTTTCTAGGTTCACCTGTCGGCGTAGTAGGAACACCCTTCTATGTACTACTGCACTCCATACATAACTTTCTTAGAAGGATGTTCTCCTCAGGACTACACTCCAAGTCTTCCGTGCTTTGAAATTTACAACAACAATGGAATTTACTTTATCTTAGGAACGTTTCTGAATACAGTTCCAAAAGCAAAGGTTGAGGTGTCGGCGTTGATGAGTATCCTGAGCACGAGCCGCCGTGTTCCATTCAGAATCGTGGAGGCATTGTGAAAGCGTACTTGCCTTATACAATGGCTAGCGAGGGCAAAGCACTATACCAAGTCACTGTCTTCACCTCCTAACACACGTCTGGTACCAATTTACCCGACCTCGGAGGCAAGGAAGCTTTGGTTAGCTCTGGCGGGATCAATCACGCGATCGTGCGAGCGTCAGTAGCACGTCTTACCACTGCACTGCGCTCACCTCTGATTTTATTCCCAACGGAGCGCAGTTAAATCGATTAGCAATTAATATTGCTGGGTGGTTTTCTGTAGAAGATACTATTCCTGGTGGTCTCAAACGAAACGCTCAGCAAGCCCTTAGCTTTCAGGGGTTGTGTGCGTAAGCAGATGTTGGGTGGCTAAAGTGGTGGTTATGTGGTAGGGTAAACTGGCAGTCTCGTAACTCGTAGTCGGCCATTTTGGTTTTATCGAGCTAAAAGATTCGTGAAACTAAATTGTTCTACTGGGCAAGTTTTTTGGATGAGCTTGACAGCTAAGGTTCCCCGAAACTTTTCTTCGAGATGAGTTGCCACTTTTTGCTTTCTTACACACCTTGGCTCTGAAAGGGTTGCATTTCAAAGAACATTACATTATTCGCATCTCAAAACAAGCCTGGATGAGCACTTCTCATTGCTCCTCAGTAGAGAGTGGCTCCTCGACATTTGTTTTATTTATTTTCTCCGTTTCTCTATTCTGTGCAATTTATAGCCATCACAGGAACATTTGCCACCCACACTGGCTTCGGATGACGTACTCGGCAGGCGAATTAAAGTTACATGTTGTGCATATTTTCGAATCTTCTGGTTTTGAATAGGGAATCAAGGACATCTATGTAAACAGTTCTCTTATCAAACGCTCAGCCTGGGTCCTTGGTCCCATAGATTGAGATTGAACTGCTCTATGCGCCTTCAATTAATGTTTTTTTGACCACATCGGAGGTACCTGAGACTCAACCTAACGCAAACGCTAAGTTTTGATTGCCCCAGAAACCGTTGCTGTTCTATCAGTACAGGCCGTGCATTCGCCGGTTACCCAAGAATTGATTATGGAACCGTAGAATCAAAGTTGATGTCAGTAGTAACCGTCGTCAGAGATTCGGCATGGTAGTAGGTACGAGACATCCCCAGTTTCTTTTTTTCGTTTTCCCGCAAAGGTGCCGTCTGACTCTTCTCATCTGATAGATACTCAGGAGGTCTAGGTAATCTCCAGGACTAACTTTCGATGAATTTCAGTTTCAAAGAAACATTATTCAATGATGTTTAGCAATACACTAGATTGCTGTGCTCCTTTTTATTCAGATAACGTTGCGGCGATCTCGTCAGAGCTTGGAAAATGACCTCTGAGACTTACATAGGTACCTGCCCAAACACCATTTCGTCCTAGAACTTTAGAGCCCAAGCTGATCCCTGGAGTGAGGTTCGTTAGAGAGCCGAATGGTCGTGGAAACGGAGCCCATTCACGTCATAGATTATTATGTCGAAAAGTGGTCAGCAGTTTCAGTTGTCACAAGTAAGACGGTACGAGGACCTTTGTTACCTAAAAAAATCGTATATGAGACAACAAAACCTTCGAACACCTATTCTGTCTCACAGTTCTATCTTGGTATCGTTTGATATGAAGGAACAGAGACACGAATTAATTACAAAAAGTTTTGGACACAGTGTCTAGACCCTGGAGGGCTTAAAAGCATCCCGTAGAAATCTGCGAAAAATGTAAAAAATGTATCCAACCAATGACTTGCAATTTCATTTTCATTATCTTTGATGATACCGTGTACTGAATTTTTTGGAAAAGGAGGAGTACGAGTTTATTTCATTCCTCGTGACAAAAATGAACGCCGACGTTTCCACTAGGGTCCACATACTAGATTCTGAACCTTTCGAATGAACATTTTTACATTCTAATCTTTCACATTTTTTTCAAATATTTAAATTTATTTGAAACGCAGTTGGGCTATTTATGAAATAGTACTGAACCGCTATGTACAGCTTTCCTACCGCAGTGATTTCACAATCGACGCTGATAACGATTACACCACTTATATTGTTTCTGAGTACTCATATTGCAGTATTTCCTTCAAGCAACTCATGTAAAATTGTGCGGTGATTATCGACCAGTTAACAGCTATTGACATAAGTAATATGTACTCTCAAACTCCTTTTACCAGGTTTCCTTAGCGCTTTTCCGCTTCATTTAAACCGCATCATGCTGACTTCGTGGTCGAGTGCGATCATCAGAAACCAAAGCTCTAGATGAGCAGCAAACAAACTTATTCCATGAGCGGCGTAATAAAGCACATAGTGGCTGAAGAGGCACCACAGCCTCGCCACTCGTTTCGCTCAATAGCCCGAGGCGTTTGTTTAGGAATAGATTTCTCAATACTAATATTTTTTTAGAGTGGGAAATTCGCCGCCTCCGCTCGCAGTCAGTGTTTCTCTAGTACGAACTGACACGTGATTCAATTAAATGGGTAGCCTCGACTGATGTTAGATGTTCGGGTGCTGAAGGGGTCACCTGCCGCTGTCTGGAACCGATTTGACAACTCGTGTAATTCGCCGACGCCTGTTGCTCCCCTGGAGCATTCAACTCTGCGCTTCTAAGAAATTCCTATACATCCTCTCATGTGATCTGAAATGTATGGAAGGGCACTGCCCCTCGGGTTCTCCCGGTATTCCTTTCATCTTTTTTGTTGTCTCTGGAGAATTCAAAAGGGCTTCCGCTGATGACGACATTATCTGCGCACGGATAGTGACTTCCAAAGGACTGGCGATATTGAGCAGTCTCATTCTTCTTCTTTTTCCTCTTTCGTGCCCCTATCGTGCTTTTCCCACAGGAATTTTTGATATGTTGACAAGCAAAGCCAAAAACCGTTAACTACTAAAAATTGCGAAAGTCCTCTAAGTTCCTAAGCTTTCGTGGTATTTGTGGGAATAGCAAATTAGAACGGCTAGACAACGAATTAATAATTTAGGCTACATACGGAAGGAAATGATTACTCTTCTCGCTTGAGTGCGGATATTCTCATAAGATCCTTGACTTGTTAGGATGTCTGATCGTGACGTGAGAAGTTGATTTGGCGTGAGAAGTTGATTTGGCACTATTCCACTCTAGCGGTCGAAGAAATTTTTCTATTCAATTTTGGTAAAATTTCGTCTACTGGGATTTTTTGAGATGCTGATGTCGTGTTTGATATCTGTTTTTCGAATTTCGATCGTAGACCACCCATATCGCCTGCAGGACTAGCAGGAAGATCCAGCTAACTTAAGACCACTGGTTTGGTTAAAACTTCCTCTAGGATGATTGTTTTGCATGTTGAATACAACTTCCGCATTTGTCTTTCGAACTTCTACCGAAGAATCACTCATGTCGTGAAACTTAAATGCTCTGGTCAAAGTCATCGATTTCGCCAAAACTTTGTTTGGGTAGTTTTTTATCAAAGTTTGAACTAAATCTGAAATTTGATCCCACCACTTATGCACTACATGGATGGCCATTCCGTATGAAATTCGAACGGAGGCCAAAATCGTGGTCAGTACCTCAAATAGTCTTATGTTCGGGGTTTGGGAAAGATTGGTTGGAAAAACGGATCATTGGTGTGTAGTAAGTAGAAATGTGCGAGCGATTTTGTAAAAGTTTCCCTGTGTTGAAGGCTCAGCCATGATCTCGTGGTGACGAAGACAATTGTAAATTCAAATTGCGATTGCTAAGAATATATTCTTGTTAATATGAACTGTTTACCTACGCTTTGTGATCTTAGAACTGTCCTTATGCGAGAGGCGTTTTTGTAGAATAAGACGGTCATATTTTATTGCTTCTGAAAGTAATGTGTGAAGAATTATGGAACCTTTCGTAATAGAGTCTGATCACCTATTACTGTAGACATAAATTCTGGAGCACCGTGGAACTCCGTGAAATCAAAAGTATACTCTTACTTTTCATATTATGATTTAAGGCATTGGTTCTCTCCTTTGGTTTCGCCTGTTGCAGATTGCATACTTATTCTGTACATACTTAATTATTCATTAATTTATCTACTATTGCAATTAGTAGACTATTGGGGTGTGCTGTGAGCAAAATCAACCTAGCATTGGCAACACTAACATCAAATGGAAACTGAGAAAAACTTTACTGCACAATAAAAAGGGAAGAATCATTGCGATCTTTCTCGAAATTGGGTAGGATTTTCGTAAATAAAGAAGTAGTAAATGCGACTGTGAGCTTTATCCATGTTCCTGCTCCTATAGAGTGAATTGCGGGGAACAGCCGCTATACCAAGGTAGCCACAAAATTTTAACCATTACATGGTGGAAATTTTGTGGCTTTGAAGGCTTTATCAGATAGTGGTGATTTGACAGTTTGGGTAGTCAGTAACAAGTTTAGAAACTCAATTCATTCAATTTTTCATCCAATTCAAATATACATTTTCTTTCGTGACTCTTCTATGAGCTCAATCAGCAGGCGTTCTATATTCAGTTTCTCACGTTCATCTTTGCACACTTCCCCAGCCTCGCAACAAAACACTGCCGTCTACCGGCCGTTTCGAATAATTAATAGGCGGCTGATCAAGAGAAATATCCTCCCTCCTCTCCGCCTCCTACATCGCCTCAGGCAATGAGTGAATGCTACCAACGACATCCTTCCAAAATCTATTCAATTTGGGGAGTGTTTGATGACTAGACAAATTTCGCGTTCGCAAGGACTTTATTAGCTAAAGAGGAAGTCCTCACTCCTGTACCGGTTTTCTTCCTCACAGAAACATTACATGATTCGTTGCAAATTCAACTTCTGCTACGAAAGGTTTTCTTCCGTCAAAGCCGACTTTCATTCAAATTTAATTTAAGGGCATCCTAGATTTTTGTGATCGTCGCAGATTTTTTCGAAGGGCGCGTGGCGATGTGGTCCTGACACCCGCACGGTCGAACGACCGATCCCTGTCCGGTATAAGGTAGCGTTCCTTCCCTCTGGGGTCGGGTAGATTGGTTACAGACTTGTATGGGAAAGAAAAGAATGACTTGGTATAGCGGCTGCCCCACCCAATTCATTCTAAAGGCTAAATGTATGCATTCATTGTGCCTCTACTATTCTGTATGGAACATTGACGGACCGTCCATATTGATCAACGCCGATACCTTTACCTTTACCATAATGACATATTTGGAATTTTTTTCGAACGACGTTTCAACTGTGCTGTTGGGAGAATTGAATTCACTCGAGTATTATTATCCTGAATGAGGCGGTTCACTTTCAATAGTTGTGAGCTTTATCCTTTTTCCTCTGTTTATTAATACTCCTGCTTCAACAAACTAAACTCTGGAAACTGTGTAGAATTCTTCAACTCCTGAATTTTCGTGAAACAGACTTCATGACAGTAGATGATGGTACTGTCGCTCACATTCTCTAGTTAGACTATTGGCTTGCTCGACATTGCCCGATGTCGGCACTAATCACTGAGCAGTTTCTGTCGTTTTTTGTTTTCATCATTAGTAAATTTCACTTCCTGGCACGAACATGGCACTACAGTTGGTTGCCTTTTATCCTGAATATATCCATTATTCGTATGACCGCAGCTGAAATACGTTATTCTACTTGATTATGGCGAAGCTACGACTTCGATAAACTACAGCGTCAAATCGCTCTGTTCAACAAACAGTGTTTTGTTAGTTAGGTTTCTAAGAGAAGATATTAGTATTCTAGTTGTGAGGAAATATGATAATTGCAACAGTTCTACCGTCAATCGTAACAATTTTTTAGCAATTGCTTCGAATAGCACTGCCATTTTATCATATAAAATATGTTATATTTTCTTATTATCTCTTTCTTTCTTTTTTCTTCTTCCTTCTTCCTTTCTTTTTTCTTTATTCTATTTTCTCATCATCATATTAGAACGACGTCAAAACGGCCTTGAACTTTTTAGTTTCCAAGCTGGTTAATATGACTTTATCGCTGCCATATCCGAACGCAAAGCTTTTTCCAGCTATTTCACATAATCACTCTGCAAGTCATTCAAGCATAAAGATGAATGATGAGCAGTAAGCTAAGCTGAAATGCTTTCCGGTCAAAAAGGAGTTTTAGCATTCTAGCAGTGCTTGCAAAACTAGTAACTGCAGTAAGTGCGAGTATTACTCAATTACGACATTTGATTTGTTTTCAAGTTTTATTTTAGGACGTCGAATAAGTTCGCCAGACTTATTGTTATGTGGATTGTACTTTTACATTACTTACCGTTCCTCTAAGCGATTACGCCCACCGATGTGTCATACCGAAGAATTTTTAAAAGCTTCATCGTCAGCTTCAAGCTGCTGCTAGCCATTAGGAGTTGAGAAGAAAACTTGCCAAATTTCTTTCAGTCGAAAAGATTGAATAAACCTACCCGATAGAAGAGATGAAAACTGCAAGTAAGGAGGCTGTGCTATGGAAGCTGGAGATGTAGAGTGCATCAGTCCCCAGCACTCGCTTTTCATTCAGAATCGTAGAACCGTGGTGAATACTAAACAATGTTGTGCTTGTCAAGGGCTTCCACCTTTCCAGGAAGTGTGGTACAAATTTACCTAAACCTATAGGGAGTTTACCTAGGCAACTAGAGGCTTCACCCGGGCAAAGAATTATCGCATTCGTGTCGATTTTGGTACTGCTTTGAGTTTGGTGTAGCTACTGCCAGAGACTGTTCGATAAACAGATCGCATTCGTTCTTTCGTTTCTCCCAGAATATTTGCAATTGTGAACTACTCCTGTACAAACTCAAAGATGAAAAGATTGGCGTTGAAAAAGAAAATTTCATCAAATCTCTGGACATTTTAGTATGGCTAGACGACGATTTTCGATCTGTTTTGATCGAGTCTGGCACGCCCTTTATGTATATGATGCGCCTGGTGAGCGTGAGAGAGCTCTGAATGTTCTCATTAAGCAAACCAGGCTACTTATTTGGTGTATGCTCTTTAAGCAAAGTTGGAGCATGAATGTTTACTCGATCCTTATTTTGCTGTTTTCTATCACTTTCGCAACTATTATACAACATCCTATCTATCTTGATTCCTGACAAATGTCAATAGTCGTTTAGGAAAATTCAAAATATTGAACAAAAACGAAGAAAAGTTGGAGCAGGGCTCTGCGTACCACAGTAGAATTTAGCCTTTTGGTCAGCCTAATTTCAAAACTCCCAATATGAACGGAAAAGCATATCTATTATTGTAAAGACAAATAGTTGTGGAACCTAATATTGTGAAATAGAGGAATCCTTGATCATCACTAAATGTTAAAACTGACAAAGGATATCGTTGGATGGATGATGCTCGTCTGATTCAGGCCTTGCGTTTTTCTTTCAATAAAATTAATTTCAAGATGTCAAGATGACAGGTTGACGGTGAAAACTGTCTGTTTCATTTACCTTTTTGGCGAATGTGCATATACCGATGGTACTGAAGACTATCCATCCAAATTTTGTGAGAAAATTTGAAGGAATTCAGCGAAGTTCGAAAATCAGCAAAACGCTCTGCGGATAACCACCATTAATTCTTTGTTTTTCGTTTTTGTTTCTCGTCGCATTCTACGCACCTAACGAAGCTAGTGCTTTAGTACCAGAAAGTAGCAGCATGACTCTATTTATAGCATTCATATCTCGCTCTATAAATGAGCGTATTCATAGAGCTGCGTAAATGAATTGCACGCTCATCAGCGGTGTTCCGGGATGTGTCGAAGTCAAACATCTCTATGGTGTGCAGCTACGTTAATATTGGAACAAACACAGAGTGGTCGGAGATCAGATCCTCCTTCATTCCTAGCATTTTTTGTCTAATTAGGCTGCATTCCTATCTAGAGAAATGTGGAATCGGAAAGTCTCCAACAACCTGACAACAAGTTGCACCCGAGTTGAAATATGAAATAATCTTCTCGAGAAGGTGAAACTATTTGTCTCAAATTAATTAAAGGAAAACTCCTCAGAATGAAGGAAGATCTGATTTCCAGAGCATCCTTTGCCGAGTTGTCGACAGAGAAGCGCAGAAAACAACAACTGAATACATTTTTTTGCATTCCCTTGCATAATTTTTGCATTTTTCATTCTTTTGCACGTTCTCCGTTTGAACTTCCGATCTCTTCGTGAGCACTGCATCTGCTGCCGTCGGTTTGCAAGAACATTTGCTGCCAGTACTTCATCTACTAGTCTGTTTCAGGTGGTGCATAACTTTATTTCATTCTTTTTCGCATTAAAACTTTTTTGACAGCTACAAGAATAGTGCCTCTGATAGAGACGGTTGTCTAAACATTACGTGAGTCAGTCCTCGTACTGGTGGACACTAACGAATATAACGTTTTTCTCAAAACAACCTTCAAACCCCGCTGAAGGTAAAGGGGCTGATCAGCTCCCTCAGTGTCCTTATCTTATCTGTCTGGTGGTAGTAATTTACCCGATCCCGGAGGGATGGAAGGCATGGTTAGCCGAGCGAGGATCGATCGCTCCACCGTGAATGTGTCGGTAGCGCCGGTTACAACTACCACAACAGGCGCTACCGACACATTATACCACACGCGCCCTTTTCAACGTTAGTGAACAACCACCGTTAATTCATGTCATCGGATATCGGATAGCTTCTCATGGGGTGATTCGCTTAAGTTTTGTAGGCACGGCCGATCACTAATCCCTTGAATACGATGCCCAGCTCTGTGAGCCTGGTACACCATATAGTTGTGCTCTCCCAAAAATTTCGAATAATCGAATATATTCGAATATCGACGATTTTCGAACGTTCGAATTCGAATGTCATTCGAAAATCGCGATTTTTCGAGCATTCGAATTCGAGTACATTCGAAAATCGCGATTTTTACACCGAATACATGCGAAAAGAATGTATCACGAAAAATGTCGAATTCGAATATTCGATTTCGTGAATTCGAACGTTCGAATATTCACCACATACTGCAGAATGTATCACTAATGTACGTGTTGACCACGAGCCAATGGCGGTAGCATTTTCCGCTACTGGCCGGTTTGCTCTTTATGAATGTGGACATTCAAATCTTGATTGACCATCGGGTTCTCCACTTCGGGATGGAAATACTCAGCATATACCTAGCGTACCAGCCAAATTCAAGTTTTAGGTGATAAATTCCCCCTAATTCCACTCACAAGGGAGGTCGTTGAGCTTGCCCCAAAGTTTCTTATCGAAACCTATATGGTTTGGTAGAGCATCGAATGGACGATTACCATGGTATAGTTTGCTTTTGCTACCTGAAAATGGGTGGCCCAGCAAAACTACACCGTTGTAATCGTCATTCGAAGCTCAGAAGAAGCGGTCAAAAAGACGTGTCACTTTTCGTTTTTATGCACATATAGGTGAAATCGAAACGAATATTAAACTATTCGATAGTTCTGACGACTCTATACAAAAACGTGTCGAAACATATCGTTGTTGCGAATTCTGTGCTATTTAAAAATATTTTGTAGTGATTTTCATATGCTTTTTTAAACAAAAATATCTCAAAAATAGCTGAACGAAGGTCCAATCTGAGATGATGTTCCGATAGAGAATAGTCTAGTCATCATAATGTGTTACAAACATTTGATTCAGATCGCCGATATATTATACATTTTTTGTAGATTTTTCTGAGCAAACATTTTCGTGGTCAAAAAATGGTTAAATTTTAGGACCGTGATTTAAACAAAATTCTATATCTTTTTACCTTTTTGAAGAAATCACACCAAATGCAAGTGTCTTGTAGGAAATAATTTTCTCTGCTGAATTCTAATTTTTTTTGCAAGTCTAGTCTCTTATTTTGCAAGATAGTTTATTTTAAACATGAGATCGTATAAAGTGTTATGTTCAAAAAAAAGCAATCGACTCCATTTTCAATTTGTCGTGCATTTATGGTTCTTTTCATAGTAAACGTAGAAATAAATCAAAGTCCTCCATAAATACTTCTGGTTAAAATAGCATATGAAAATCACTAAATATTTTTAAAAAATCTAGAATTTGTCACAATGGTATGTTTCGATGTACTTTCACGTGAAGTTGTCAGAACTATCAAATGGATTAAGATTCGTTTCGATGTGAGCCATCTGTACTGAAAAATGTAAGGTCGATTTCTTTCTGACCACTATACTGTAGGTCTCGATGAGAATCGCTGGGAGAAGCTCACTGACTTCCATTGTCAGTTACGAATAGGACAGCACACGGCGTAACACGTTTATTATTAGGTTGGAAACTAATTTCGTGGACTCTCACGCACCTTCAACAAAAGTGTTAGTTACTAAATAAAGAAAAATGTTACCCAAACGACATATGAACCACCGAAACGAAGAGATATTTCTCCACTCTCTGGTTACTGCCCCATTCCACTTCCTAAGAAATGCTGAGTTTTTTGAAAGGAATTATTTTCACAGGTGCATTTTGACCTACACCTCATTACTGGATCGTGTTTGTCCCAGGGAATGCAGGAAAAACCAAAATAAAGGTCATACATATAGTGCTCTGTCTGCACTATAACCTGCATAAAGAAGAGTCTCCCAGCTTACATCTTCGGATTTTTGGAGCGATCGAAACTCAGCGTGATGTTTGGCGGCGTCTTGATGAGTGGTGACCCAACTTTCAGAGAACTGCTTAAACCGACTACCGCGTAGTTCAACCTGTACACAGCCAGGCTAAAGAGAGTAGGCCTCTAGGTGAATACTGACACTACCACCGATGAATTCATGGAAGATGGCACCTTCACAGAATCTCCAAACTGAGATCATCAGCCTCTTGTGAGGAGGTGGATTTGAGGATCTGTAGCGGCCTTCATTTTGTTTTGGGTGGCCGGCTAGGAAGTCAGTGATTACTAGGAGATATCCTCTTTCCATCGCACGTTACCCCTTTCTGGACCGGCGATTCGCTTTTAGAGAAAGCTCGACGTTCGTTTGCAGCATCCGCCCCACCCTTGTCGCGGGACGGGTCAAATCGCAAGGCACCTGTTGGCCAGTTTTACAGAAAAACTAAGATAGTGCAGAACCGTTTCAGCTCAGCTTTTTGAGCGATTGACTTCGATCGTCAACATAGCCGTTGTTGATCTCCGGTTTCTTCTGAAGGAACTAGTTACGGCCTTCCGACCGAGCTCCGTAGGTCATCCGAAGTGCACTTCTGTTTTCGTTTGGAACTGCATGATCGAAATCTCTTGATATCTTTGAGTGCCATGAGTCGCTTCAGGACATCATCCTAAGATTCTGCCCACACAAATTGTAACGTTTCAGTAACCTAGTGGCTAGACAGGTATTCATGAAGAAGACCTTGGCAAACACTGGTTTTGGATGTTTTCATTTCAAGAAGAAAAACATTCCCTGCAAACAAAAGTAACAGGGTTTATGAATGGTTTTGAAAACTACTTGATACGCTCTATCAAAAGGTTGAAAGAGCAGTGAAGTAGGTGAACTTTCAAGCAAGTTGTGTTCGCTAGAAATAATGACTGCAAAACAGTCCACGAAATTAGTTTCCAACCTAATAGCTAACCACGTCCTTATATAGGTCGTACATACACATTATCACCATATCACCGTATTGCTCTTCCTTCATTCCTTACTGCTCAATTGCTGCCTCAGCCGCCTATATATAATACTTTCTCAGTCGCTCACCCCACAGCTCCTTCAAATGTCTTTGATCTCCTGTTCTTTGGTGTGTTTTCTCATTATGCCTCTTTATGGTTTTGCGGTATCGTAAGCGTCCAAACTGTCTACTTGATATACAGATTAGATTGGTTTTTCGTGCATGAACAAAACACTCCAGACGGGTGAAAAGGTTTATATCCTCTGATAGCTTGGCGAAATTGAATAAAGAATCCTTAATTGGGGTATCTGGAGCGACTTCACCTGCTCATTTATGGTTGTATTTGGTATAAGGAGTTCAGAATATTCTCGCAGGTACATAGGTGTGAAATCATTGCGTCGGTCTATATGGACTATATCGATTTTTTTATTTATTTGTTGCTTTTGTTTTATCATTTTTACTCCACATATGGTCTAAGCATGCGACAACTATCGAATTTTACTTCCTTTATTACTTTCTTTTGCGTCGTTCGTGCTTGTTCTTCAACTGTGATTTGATTCTTCTTGGACGCCACTGTGTTACCTCTTAACTTTCCGATTTTTTCGTGCTTTCCACGAATACTTTTCGTGAGGAATCGTAAAATCAGAGAATTCAAGTGAGAATTGCCTTTGCTGTCCATAATGGGAAGCGCTTGCACTTGCAATGTATTTGCAATTTTGAGAATCGAGTTGTTCGTTCTTTCTTCTCCATAGCGTGCATTTCTCAGCTGTAGAAACTTCTCTGATGTTCTCGATCTTATCTAATGCCACTTCTTTTTTCGACTTGTTTCTATTCCCTGAAGAAAATCCATCATCTGACGCAAATCTGCCCCCAGACAATCCTAACATTAGTATTCACCGATGTAAAACAAGAACTGAGGACGGAAAAACAAGAACTTTGTCAAAGTTAGGAGAACTCCAGAAGTCGCCAGACGGAGTCATTTTTGTCAAAACGACGTCAGTCCTATAAGGATCTAGAAGAGCTGATATCATTCCTTGCATAAAAAGCCGTTTCCGCACGAATGAGTTAAGTTGCTCTTCTGCAGTCTCCAGACATTTATGACCTTATTCTCTGTTTTTTTCATCTTGTCTACTCGAATCTCTCCGTGGCTCTCGCTTTTTCGTTTAACTTCTCCCTGTTCCATAATACAGTTCAAAATGTGTTGTTTTAGAAAATTTAAATGCTGTAATGTTGTTGTCGAGATGCCAGATGGTGCAAATGACCGGAAATTCCGCTGCTTATACGGTACAGCACACTCTTCCGTGAGTCGCCATCATTTCATTTCTCCTTATTATTCTAAAGAAGTACAGGAGTGGTTCAGTAGTTGGAGGCGCTACCCACTCCCGCACGGTTGAGCGATCCTTACTGGCTTGGGGCAATCAAGCCATCTATCCTTCCGGGATCAGGTAAATTGGTATCCAATATGTCTGGGAGTGCAAAAAAATGTGCACTGGATCACCGTCTCATGTTATTCGCGACGGTCGCATTACCTTTGCGTTTTGCAGCGGAAAACCTTTCTTCTTACTTTTCTTCTTCAGTGACGCTGGGAAATATTGTGATGCCAAGAACTGCAAACTCATCTTCTCATCCTAAGACTCTTTAGAAGTACTCTAAAGGCTGTCTCGAGTGCAGCCTCATTGCAGAAATTGCAAATCAAGTTTGCGGGTCAATCTCATTCAAATTAGGATTTTCATTTTTTTTGGATTTTTTCACCTCAATTTAACAGACTAGCCAACCATCTCTTTTTCAAATTCAAATATGAGATTTGTCACAATATAAGTTTTAATAACAGAGTTCAAGAAAACCTCTCACATTTGTGTTGTCGTAAATGTCATTCATCTACAGAGGACAGATTTTTCAAATTCGAACACCAGGACTCAGATGTAAAACCTTATATTAGTAACCTACCTTAAATTATTTATTCTTCCTCCCGAGGTTGTTAGGTGGGATTCCAATTCTGAAGAGGTCCACCCAATAACCAAGAAATTAATATTGGAAATTATTTACATTGATGATGGAGTTCAAGAAAACTTAGTGATTCCAAAATTTAGAATCATTGTGAGAAAGATGTCGGAGATCTTTTTTCATTCTAACTATTAGGTTGATTCATAAATAACCGGACATTTTTGCATTTGCTCGAATTCAAGATCAAATTTTCCGACAAAGAAGGCCCATTTCAAACCGTTTAGGGTACAGTTCGATGGGGGAGAAAAGCGCTACCAAATGATCCAACACACTCCCTATGGTGGCGCTGCTCTTTGTTACAAAGGCTCCGCAACTGCACATTACCACCAATTTGGGCGATTGTCAATTTTTGGAACGTCTTCTGCCTTTCTATCTTTGTCGACCAACTGGACACGGTTGGGATAGTTAGAGTAGAGTACTCGTTTCTCATCGCCAGTGATTAGATTGTTCAGCTAATCATTCCTGTGCTTGAAAATGAAAAGGGAATCTGCCGCGTCCACTCTGCGACCCGCGCTCCCTAGGTCAGTGCTTGAGGTATCCGTCGACCAAGTTTCCTAACCCTACCGATCAACTTTAGTCCTTGATCATAAGTTGAAGAAGAACACTAAAGGTGTCTGATAATTCACATGTGGCTTGGCATGGATCGGCCTACACCTCGTTCCTCAATAGGTCCAGATCCAACTCCGTCGGGTGTCCTGACTTGTCCTTAATCTCAATGGCGTAGTAGCCAAAACAAAAGTTCGAGAACAAAAAGTAGATGGTGTTTCGAGCAGGAGCACTTTTTTATTCATAAATCTGCTTTAAAGCATTTAGATATTGGATGAAATAGTGAAAAAGGGAGAGAAAAAACATGAAGTTGCAAGTGCGTGATTTGAATGGAATGAACTCCGGAGCCATTGTAGCAGTGGTCATCATTACTAAAGCGAAGTTGGCAGTAGGTTTTGTGGAGCTTTTTTCCCTCTATGGAATGATACCTTACGCATTTTGATAGGTGTCCTCATTGACTAGAAATTTTATCTTGAATCTGAACGCACGCGAATCTCCGATTACTCATGACTCAACCTAATATTTGCGAAACGTGAAATTGGCACCTGCGGCAAAGATCACGCTTTTCTTTTCCTCTCACCCGCAATGACGTCTTCACGCAAACGGCGCCTGCAGGAAGAAGCATATTGAAAATTCTCATAAAACCTAGGTACAGAATTATCGCTATTGATACGCTGACAATCAGAGCTTCATGAATATCATAAACGTATAAAGGACTGATCAAAAGATGTCAGCGTTGATCAGTCCCCCAAGGACGCCCACATTCGTGTTTCATACATCATCGTAGAGGCATGGTGAATGCGTATTTGGCACATACAGTTGACTTGCGAGGGCCGGACGCTATTTCGTGTCAGCGTCTTTACCCTTCCAGTTGAGTCTGGTACTAATTTACCCCAAGGAATGGAGGGCTTAGTTAGCGCGGGCGTGGATCGAGCTCTCTATCGTGCGGGTGTTAGTAGCGCCTCTTACCACTGTACCACGCAGGCCCATGAACTAGCATTATTATTACTAATGAGTTTACTATTTTCAGTTGGTCATAAAATTTGTGATTGCCTACATGGTGTTATGGGGGATCGCACTGATAATGCTGCCCTTACCGCCGTACACAATATTCATTTCAATGATCGGGTTCATCGTTTGTATCTGCTCTGTGATCGGCATCATCATCAAAAATCCCCGCTTTCTGATGCCTTTGTATTTCTACATTGTGAGTCTTACATTTTCCGAACTCTTTCAATGAGATGCTAATGTTTTTTTTTGCAATATTTATTTACAGGTGGCTTCAATATTCTTTTTGTTGTTTCTCGGAGGATATTATTTTTATGTGAATATTTTCCATAAAGAAAAGGTTATAGGTGAGTCTACTTAATCGGGCATAATGAGAGTGTCAGTTGTTTCAATGACGGTCAGTGGTTTTCAGCTGCGTTCGGGAACAAATTCGACCAATATTCATGGATTGCTCACTTATTGGATGTGTTACTTCTTCTCACTCACTACTGGCAGCTCGGAGTCGTGTCAAAATGCCGAAGATACTACAGCTATATGCGGAGTGATGATAAGCGTAAGTTAATCCGGCCGCAGTATCATATGAATTTTTCAAGAAAATTAAACATTGAAAGGTAAATTGATGAGCAATGATCGTCTCCTAAAGACTCTTAGGCACATCCGCGCTCCATTTTGAAATGAACGCGTGGGTGGAAGTGCTACAATGGTAAGAGGCGTCACTGATACACGCACGGTTGAACGATTGATCTCCGCCCGGGCTTCGTCCTTCCAAATCTCCGCTTAGGGATGATTAGCATCGGGTAGTTTTCTGTTACAAGCATCAGGGTGTGCGGAGGTAAAAATGAGAGTTCGTAGCTATTTATAGATCCATCATTGACCTCTACTCTGAATGGTCCTCAAGTTTCCCTTCTGAAGCAGTTGATGGGCACATTGGAAATTTAACAACCGAATTGGCATCCCAACCTATCGATAGGGCCTAAACCAGTTACTGCAGTGCTAAACCACGAAGCACAGAAAACCAGCTCAGTTGGACGTTCAGGCGTAGTCTCACAGTGCCTCGAATAGGTCTGACGATGAGAGAATAGGCCCTAAATGAAACAATGGTTCCAAATATCCCCTGACCTCAACACCATCAGAACAAATACGTTTTACCTTACACGGCCGTAACCTGTTGCAACGATGAAATAAAATTCAATGAAACAATACTTTTCACTCATAAAAATGCTATAATATATCCTACGAAAAATTCTGCGAAAAAATTGTAATTTTGCAGCGACAAAATATCGGCGCGTTTCGAGAGCTCAGAGTACGTTCATGTATAACAGTGAATACATTGGCTCGTGTGTCTCTTCCGGCAACGCTGTGGAGGCCAACGTTTGAAGAGAGGTCACTAAAATTTTCATTTTGATCCATTAGTTGTATGCATAGAACAATAGTTGCTTGACCTCCGAGAATACTGTGAACTGTTCGCTGGCATGGCTTCATTTTGCTTTGCATGGAACGTCGTTACAATAGATGTGATTTCCAAAATCGAAAGTTGTCTCCATAGCCGTTCATCAATTCGGATTCTCACCTTTATTGGTGTTTCGCTCTCCGAGGTGGTTAGGCATGTAAATTTTAGAACCTCTGGAAGAATTATGTAGAGAGAAAGGTGCTGAAAATTTTCCGAGAAAAATGAAACCAAGGGTTGTCGAAGCTTGAAGAGATTCTCATTTTTGGATTCTAACTTTTGGTCGATGTAATATAAATATTCTCAGTTGAGCGAAGAAAGCCGCAAAAGCAAGGCCAGTAAATTTGTCTCGTACTTCTGCCACACTTGGCCTTACTTTAGGACTTGATGGTGCTGGTGTGAAATAGACTACTCCTCTTAATTTCAAGGTTATCAAATGAAATTATGCAGTGCAACAGTACGGAAACTCTCCTTAGCAGGAAATGAAAGCAAAAATAAAATGAAAAAAATTTCAGAGGGCAGAATAAAAACATCGAACAAAGGAGAATCTCTAAGGAAGGTGCCGCTGGGGAAAACTTCTATACAAAGAACGAGAAAATTATTTCGTAATTTGAAATTCCACCCGTTGTTGATAAGATTTTTTTGTTGTTGAAATGTCCCCGCTCCTTGATAACGCGCTGGTACCTCGTCGCTTGTCCACGAAAAATTATAAAAATTACATTACGGTTCAGTGCTTTACAAGATTCTTTTTAAGTCTTGCGATTTTCGTGCCAGTAGCTAAACTAGCCGCCGCAATTTTTATTCTATCGACTTCTGTACCATTCAATTTATATTCGAATTTTCGATTCAGTTTTTCAATTTTTACGACCATGGAAGATGTGCGTGGTACAGCAAAAGTGAAAATTAAATTTAGCAACCAGAACTCCAAATTACACTAATACGTGAGCAGACGTCCTTTACGAAGGATACAGATCTGCAGAAGAGGGCCTACGTTAATTTTTATTGCCAAGTACAAGGGCGCGACCTTCAGTGTGAACGAAAGCATCGCAGTTCCTTGTAGCGGTGTTGGATATCATTTTTCTCAAAGCAACCTTATAAGAATATAGCTGGCGTAGAAATCATCAAAACTATAACTCTAAGGCGGAAGTCGGCAATTTATTGCTTACATGCAAACATGAAAGATATAGTCTTTAAACAGTAATTTCTCACAGAATAACTTTCCGTTTTCAGAACCTCTGGAGCTGAACATTCGTAGCGAAACGAAGGAGGAATTGGCAAGATCTTCGGAATAAAATATTATATTTATGTACATATACTATTATTCATGAGCAATAAAAATTTCAATGGTGCTCGTTCGACAAAGAATACATACAGCTGAAGAATATAATACGTTACCAAGTGATGAGTTATGTTTCCTGCCTGGAGATTTATCACTTCGGCAACCAATTCGATCATGTAATTTCCCAGTTCAAATTCAATGCAATTCAAATTCCATTTTTACGAGTTTTTACGTCTTGTGCATCGACTTTGCATTGATTTGTTTTCGTGCGGTGAGCATCATAACTATACGCTATACTCGTTTGGAAAGTTTCCTTTTTGCTGAGAATCAAAGAATGTTTCGTACGCTTCTGGAATGACTCGTTGCAAAATCTCTGAAACATAGTTTTTTCAACCTCTCACGGTAAATTTGAGAAGAAACACTAACGTGGGCCCTCAAGTCCTTCGAAATGCAGAAAATAGAACTCCAAATTACACTATTAGGGGAGTAGAGCGCTCCTTATAAATCGTTTGAAGGATCCAGATCTCCAGGAGAGTGCCTACTTTAATTTTATTGTCAAGTGCTAAGGCCGACCCTTAATGTGAACGAATGCCTCCCAGTTATCAATGTGTTCAAGAAAACCGTTCGATTGCAATTGTGCTATAGGAAGAAGGACAAATTGACTGCTGAAGTAATGAAATCCACCCGCAACGATGACGATAATGTCGCTCAATCGTACGCGTCAGTACACTATTATAATAGAAACTAAATACGGTCGACTGTTCAGTTTTCTGTTTGAACAACGAGAATGAGCTTAGCACTATTTAACAAACCTTGTCTAAAATTTCAGTGAATATTTGTCTAATACTTCATTTTTGATCTACGGTATCCGATTACTGTTTTCTGGAGACCATCGTCTCAATAAACGCTCTCTGCATTTCTTCCTAATTCTCCAAAACTTTTCCCTCATCAGGGTCACTAGGGCTCCAGAAACGCTAGTTTCGTGCTGATCAGTAACATTAGGTCGTCGGAAAAGTTTCCCGCCACTTCTGCCGTTCTTTTCAAATTTGTTTCTCTCCTCTATTGCACCTGATATCCGACATATTTAGGGATGTTTTCCATCAGCAACATCTTGTTATTTACCAGATAAATTTTGACCCCTCCTCCTACAGAATTTCTGGAGTTTTGATGAAAAGAGTTCATTGAGCCACGTTTTGAGGTCCTCTCACTCGTCGAGTTGGTTCTCTAGAAGCTGAATGGGGAACGGATGGAATAAATGTTATTTTGTTGGGGCAAGCTTCGACCAATGCCTTGGATAGGTCATAACACGCCATCGAGGATTTTGAAAATTTTTTAAATTTTTTAAAAGGTCTCCTTCTCAGTAGGTGAATGCGCGTCATGGTGACTGAAGAAGATTTTCCCATGTTTTCCACGTACGGCTGCTCCGTTGCCGTCGAAGTAGCTACGATAGATATCGTATAAGTTACGGATTTTGAAATTTTCGCTGGTTTGCTGCAAGTGAACAGCAGGAGATTTGGCGTGCGATTGGTGTACGCTACCCACTCCTTGATGCCACTAACCAAATTGCCGGGCAAATGAAAATTTCTTCGGAAAGTTGAGATGGTCGTGCATGCACCCGTCACCATCTGTAGATGGTGGCCGCTAAAGCATGCCGCAACAATGTGCCCTATTTTCTTGTGGTTCCAAAGCCTCAGAGACGGGCAACTTGTGTGGGTATATGGCACTCGAGTTGCCCTATCAACTTATGGGTACTACGCCGGCCATCCTCTGAAGCCAGCTCCAGAAGACTCACTCAATCCACAGTGACTGCCCTCCTTGACTACTGTTGTTCTTTGAAGCCGAAATGGGCCTTTTTGAACATACGAAACCAAACTTTCGCTGCGTTAGGGAAGACAATTGAAGGACCTATCATAGTGCACAAGCCATTCCCTGAACTTCTTTCAACGCGTTGTTTTATGAGCTCGTAAAGAAAAAGCAGTTCAAGATACCTGCAATCAATATCGATTTTCTCTGCAATACCTGTAGTGCTCAATCAGGACAACTGTGGTATATGTAGCACATAAATCATCCTACATAATGGTTATGAAGCTGAGATCCCGAAACCCGCTTTGAAATTTTGGTGAGCGGCCAAACTGAGTGGCGGGAAACTTTTCCGACGACCTAATAGTTTTATCGACGAGATGGTCAAAAAAAGGAAACCAGCATAAGCCGCGTATTTATATTCAGTTTTTTGGGTGAATTTCATCAAAACAATTGTTATTCAAAGAAATGGTGTCACATCCGAACGTGGCGCGTCGTCCTGCGCGAGAAACATGGCGTATGTCACGCCGCCGTCAAGGATTGTACTTCACTCTTCACTTTATAGGCCAAAAAATTATAAAAATTTCGAAATTCGACAAACCGCTAAAGCACTGTCTGGAAGTTTAAGTAATTTTCTTTCGAATGCTGCATTGAACTCTTTAGAAACTTTCATAGCAAGCATACAACTGTCGCTTGAAAAAAACAGCACGAACTTTCGAAACAACCAAATAATAATACGTTCGTAGTGGAAAATAGCATGCGAATGGCACCTTCTCCAGAAACCAAAGGATTAATATAAAATCAGCACATTGACATCGATTTGCACATCGTGTAAAAAACTTTAAAAAATACTAGACTTGCCTTAATCAATGCGGAAACGAAAATCGTATGTTGGCGATTACCACGCAGTACGTTCTTTTGTACTACGGAAGAGTTCCCATTTGTACAAATCTTCGCGTCATTCTAGGAAGACCTTTGAAAAACGACCACACTTTCGATTTTGTTTCTACGCCTCATTTTAGAGGAGCCATTGTAAATTCACCATTTTTGTGATTTTGGCTCTCAGCCTGTGTTAGCTAAGGGACAAAGGCCTAACGATAAGAGCCCTCGTTTTTTGGTCATTGGGTTCATATTTCCCACGCTTATTTAAACAGACCCGATGACAGTCGTGACGAAATCAACCATTCGCCTTGCTATCTTATCAATGTCAGCACTAACGCAACTATTTGTGCGTCCAAAATTCCGTTCGGCGTCGCTGTTCGTCATCTCCTCACCCCATATTTTCTGCCATTAATTGTATAGAGCGTGCATGAGAACACACCATACTCATGACACTCAGCCCAAATAGAATCTGAGCTTCCATAGAAAACCTTACATTTTCTGTGCTTTTGCTGAATGCTCTTCTCATATTATTCCGTGCTATGTGAAGAATAGGCTAAAATTATAACATCCATATTACTCAATAGCCTAAGCCTAAGCGGCGGAGACAAAAGGTTAATCTCGCAAGAATTGCACAAAGCTGGTCATTTGAGCAACGGCGCTGAATGCTTAATTTTTGATGACGAACACTAGAATTAAAAATAGGATGAAGAAAGGAGAATGTACAACCTCACCAGAGTGCTACACAAATAACAGAATTTTCCACCGCTGCTACGGGTGCTAGCAAAGAAAGAGTGCATTCAAGGAGCTATTCTAGGATGTAAGTTTCTTTATTAATTACTGCTACTTAAAACCAAAAAATGAACGGTTACCGTTATACTGTTGTATTTTTTCTATGATACTAATACCTTCACTGCGAAACCTACGTTTGCTGAACGCAAAAATGCAGCAATTAACGTAGAATTATCCGGCCAAAATAGTAGCTGATCCTGCCACAAACAATATCCGTCAAAGCCGTCATAATAATCTCATTTGAACAAGCCCGACGTCTAGGTAAGGGTATATGTATGCAAGACCGGAAACGAAAGAGGAGAGGATGGGCGAGGCTTAATTGATGAGCAAACGTTCGCACCCTCAATTGATTGAGCGACTTCCAGTAGCTTTGTTTCGTATACCGAAATTTGAAAATACGGCTTCACTCTTTGGTTTCAACTAGACCTCAGTTTGTCAAAAATTGATTTAGGTAATCATTGTGTGTAGTTTCAAAAATTTTCAAGGTTGAGTGAAGATTTCGTTTTTGTTTCAAGAAATTTCAGTCCTTCTAAAAATTTGATTAAAAATTTCTGGACTAGAAGATGAGCTATAACAAAGACGTGTACCTTCTCGATTGTGCGCGCTGCACCTGCAATCTTCAGTCTCTGAAGTTTTAAGGGCTTCAGAGTTCTCCGCCTAAATATCTGCAAAACATCTGTCTATCGAGCCAGTTTATCTAACCACAAATTGTCTGTTCTCTCGAGAGAATTGCTCTGCTGAGTGGAATGTGTGCCGTTTCAGACTTTCCGTACCTACTGATTTCTTTCACCTTGCTCATGTCTTAGTTGATGTATTTCATTTTTAGTATAACGAGAGTCACTTCAGGCATTTCTCCATCTTACGCTATTCATTTTTCATCCATTTCCTCTTCTGGTTCTCTTTATCGTACCCGGCATCGTTCACATGGGTCGCCTGCGTGGAGTTGTGGTGATAAGCGGCGCGAACCGCGGTGTTGGTCTCGAGTTGACCAAAGCTCTGCTGCTGAACGACACCGTCACGAGGGTTTACGCCGGCTGCCGAGATCGCGATCGAGCCGAGGTCTTGTTTATTTGTCTGTTGATTTATTACATAGAAATGAACTGCCGTGGTATAGAGGTGAAACGCGCTGATGATATCCGCACGGCCGAGCGATCGATCCCGGCCTGGGCTAACCAAGCCTTCCATCCGTCCAGAATAGAAGTTCTCTCTCTTGTTAAGTCGACTGTGTACAGACATGCTTCTTTTTCAACATACCTCCTCTGGGTGCAGTTGGCCTGCTACGATAAAGTTGAGAAATTTGTGGGCACGTGCGTCTATACCTTAGTCTAACAATCAGAAGCAGGTCATGCTTTTCCAAACCAGTTGCGGCCAGGAAACAAAGCTACGATCAGTGTGGGTAGGGAGAACAGCCAGAAGAAGTGATGTACTTCCCGTATCTACTATTATGGAGCGCTAAAAAGTGGTGTCAAATGGTTTTGAAGGTGAGCATTCAAATCCTCTTTACTTATTATACCACGCCAAGTTTCCATGAAGAAATACAGTTTAGGTAGTTTTCGTCTTCGGGTGTACCCTCTAACCCACAGAGCACCAATGTTTTCAGGTCTCATTTCCCGTTGGACCCGCTCATTCAGTCAATTTCAGGTTCTGCAACGTCTTCACGACCCCAACAAGAAGCTTCGAATTCTAGAGTTGGATGTGTCTAAAGGTAGTGTTTCTCAATATCATTGAAAACTTTTCGCTGGGATCTGACATACTCTTTAGATTGGAGCATCAAGACAGCTGTAGAGGCCATCTCAAAGGAGAGTGGGCACATTAATGTACTGATTAACAATGCTGCTATATTGGAACAGGTTAGTCAACATAGATTCTGAGAAGTGATTTCCGAGGTGTGTAGAAGCGCCTATACGTTGACGCAGCTTGTAACAGCAGTGGAATTGAATAATCCGGTGAAGTTTTGTAGCCTAGCCGTAATTGGGTTCTCACAGGCTAAAAGACCACGGCGACTCTGATTTACGTCACATTTGAAATTCTGGCACGGGCATACCCACGGCTGCCCGCAAAACCCATGGGGGGTTCTAGGTTCAGGTCAAGAGCCCGAGGCTATGATGAAGGGACGAATGCGTTTTCATAACCGGAGAACCCCTTCCTGTACATTAGTTTTGCATTATAATTCTCTTGGTATCACTTATTCTCAGAACATGGGACTATTCACAATTCTCTTTTACGTATTAAGATGTTGTTTATATGTGCTTTTCTGTCTAATCTCCCTCTTTACTCTTTCTCATTCCCCTCTCTCTCTTTAATTCTATCTCGATCTTCCTCAGTTTCTCATCCTCTTGAACATTGTCTATATTGTAACTATTTTCTCTAATTCTCCGTTTTCCCTTTTCCTTCTCTTCCTCCCCGTTCCGTTCTCTCTTTCTTTATCTCTAAATCTATCTCTTTTTTCCTTTTCCCCATTTTCTTTTATTTGGATATCGCTTATTTTTCAACTTTTGCCTCTATCTCTCCTTTTTTCTGTTTTCTCATCATTTCCATTCCCCCTCTTTCTTTTTTCTCTTTCTCTGTCTCACAATTTGTTCAAAAAAACCCCAAGAAATAAGAGCAGAGAAAAGTTTCATCCGTTTTTTATTTATCGGTCGCTCTGTTCCTTAATTTCACTCCCTTCTATGTGCTCTTCCGCGTTAGACATCACAAGAACTCCCATCGTTTGTTGGAGTTTCAGTCACTCTTTGCGGAATTCCTTTCAAAACTGCTTCGCTTTTTCACACTATCTCACCTCTAAGTTGAATTTTGCATTATCGAACAAATTCGATAAGCACCACATAGTAATAAAGGCAATTTTAGGACCGTAAGGCAGGGATACCAGACGGTGAGCGAGCAGCATGGCTCAGGCACTTTGACGTAAACGTGGTTTCTCATGCGATGATGATTCAGGTACTTGCTGCTATTCTTTGACAATGGATACACTATTAATATAGCCTTGCCAATAGAAGACAAAAGAATAACTTCTTCAGGAGTGCTTACCTCTACTGCGAAAGTCTTTTTCGCGCGGTGGCACAGCTACTATTGTCAACATCTCTGGTCGGAAAGGCTCAATTGAACTTTGCCCCGGTACAGCCAGAGTTCACGGAAATTACGCATACATGTGCAGTAAGGTGAATAGTAGGCAGTAATTACACAATTACCATCGAATGGGGCGGGGATAAATTTGGAAGGAAACTCAAAAAATTCAATCCAAAATTTTGACTAGATTAGAGAACTTGGAATATGGAATGTGCGAAAAATCCTTGGGTTCACTTCTGGGTTCACTTCTATCTGAGATGCTGTCTGTGAATTGTTTTCGGTGCCAAGTGAGGTTTCAGTAGCGTCCGGAGATACTTAATATGTTCACGATCCTAGACAGGTACATATACATGTAGGTACATATTTACTCAACAACGACGTACACACATTCTAACACCTTGTGAGATTCGGAATGACTGATTATGTGATGAAGAGTCTCCAAAACTCGCATCTTCCTACGTTTTTGGGATTTATTGATATCACAATAAGTATTAAAAGAATGCTTAGTACACGAAAATATCGATGTCTCCGTTACCAGCTGTGAATGTCTGGCTGTCATTTCAGAATCATTCGAATTTCAGACTGCAGTGAATCATTTAACGCGGATATTGTCCATAGAACATCCAGATCTGCTTACGGTTGCAGTTTGTCCAGGCTGGAACCGAACTGACATGGGAGGCCCCGAAGTAAGTTTGTTCCGGATTTCACCTACCCCCTCACAACTAGCGGACTTCGCCATCTTCCTACTTTTTTGCTCCAAAACGGGGCCCGATCTTTCTACTTAATGCAGATGGGAACCCATCATTGACACCTGCTTTAAACATAAATTGGAGCCGAGTTTAATACAGTAGATTCAATCACAATCGATTTGGCTCTAATAATTGACGACAACCGACGCGATAAGTGGATAATAGGAAACTGTCGCACTGAGCGGTTGGTGGGCTGTCGGATCATAAGTAACCACTAGAGTTGTTCACTGGAATTAGGTGAGGTCCAACGCGGTAACTCGGGAATCTGCAGGAGCACCTCAAAGGGAAATTTGGGTGTATCGACTAAGTCCATTTCTGGGTGTTGCTTAGCTTGATTTGTTGACAGTTAACTTGGAAAAAGTCATAGTGTAGCCCTTCCGAACGGTCTCAAGACTGACTTCGGTATTCAAATGTATTTTGTGGGTAAAGATATAAATGGTCGCAGTTGGTCGGTCTCCTGCGCCAGCGCAATCGCTCATTCCGAAGAAGAAGATGGAATGCTTCGTTAGTTTCTGAACGCATACACCTATACATATAGGGAGTGTTAGATGAACTTATATCGTTAGTTTCTCCCCTAGACGATTTCATGCCTGAATTTTCTCAACAATATTTCTCAGAATTTCTTCGGAAGTACGAGATTCTATACTGTTTCTGAATTTGGTTGCTCCACCAAAAACACTTGCAGGGAGCCAAGGACCCATCAGAGACAGCACCAGTGCTGCTCGATACCGTCGACAAGATGACCATAGAGGAACACTCAGGAAAATTTTGGGATCGCAAAGGACGACCAATGCCGTATTGATATTGTTCTCATTCACAAAGAATTAACTAATGAATAAAGATTTTATATTCAATAGCTTGGACGTCCAATACAAAATTCAACACAAAAGCTTTGCCCGAAACTGAGGTGCAGTCATTCACCCGTGAATAATAACGCTGCTAATACCTAGCATCACGCCCTTTGTTTTTTTTTGTTTTGTTCTTAACCGTATTACTGGCAGCAGTAGGTTATACACGATATATAGTCATTTTAGTTGCGCACGTATTCCCTGCATAAATAAATAAATACATGAATAATACCGACACCGCACCGCCTATCAATCTAGCTAATCAAGTCTACCAACTCTCTGGGGCGTATAGATTGATGCCAGTCCTATGTGAGAAGGTTTCGAAGGCGATTTCTCTGAATTCCTGGCCAGCTGGACCCACAAGTGAAACAGTAGATCCTTGACCTAGGAAATCAACCTGCCATCCATTCGGGGTTGTCATCAACCTGGTAGCAGACCTGTTTGGGCGATGACAGTGATTTGTACATCAGTTTACGCGCAATTCCTTGTGAAGATCTCACATTGCTCCGAATGGAAGACGATTGTGTGGCGTATTCTCAGGAGAGTGATCAGCGTCGGCGCTTTTACTTTACCCTTTCCTTTTTCTAAGATCAACGACATCCAGAAGATAAAACTGAAATCTTCATTCACCCGTGAATAATAACGATGGCTGCACTGTGAAGGTCCGCGCGGAATGGGTGCGGGCACCGGACCCTATGTCTTTAATTTTCATTTCCAATCCGCCGGTAGCCGCACCACAATTCTATGCGGACCACTATACCACAAATACAAGACAAGCAAAATGTTGAGAAACGGAGCCTTAAGAGTAGTGCGAATGAACACAGACTGAACACATGCGTAACCAGCATAGCTAAAAGGATGAGATTTGATCTGCGAAGCTGAAGAAGGATAGAAAAGAAAAAAGGGCGAAACTAGAGGTAAAGTCTGGGCACACCCAAATGAGTCACATAGAGGCCGTGCAAAGGTCAATTCATAGAAGCATAAAAACTTATAGAATCGAAAACATGTAACATTAAATGGATATATGTAAAAACACCGGGAAAGATGAGGTATGGCGATGGATGCGGCATGTGAGGTTAGCGTGAAGCTGATGACGTCGGTATTTCAGCCATCTCAAGGCGCACTTCGATGCTGAAATGAAAATATGAAGAGACTCCTTGAAATAAAAACGAACAAAAATTTCTGATGATGTTCGTTGTGGCACCGCCAAACAAGGTTCATTTTTCATTCCAAAAAAGTTGCTTTCTGTTACAATGGCTCTGACATTACGCCGTCGTATATTCGCAACGTCATTCCTATCCTTTTTCTAACAAAATAAATTGAAATAACAATAAAGGGGAGCAGTTAGCCAGGTTGGTGTCCATAGCCTTCAACATTCTATCCCACCCACCACTATTAAATTGAATTTTGTTGCTTCAAATAATGTTTTGCCACCGACTCACTCTTCATCACCCAACAAATGTCCCATACTCTCTTTCCACCTCGATTTGTGAACAGTCGTTATCTTATTATCTTATTATCTTATTCGTAAGCCTTTTGATGTTGTTAGGTAGTTTTTCTATCATCGACCTGCTCTGACATTGTTTTCAAAAGCCTTAGAATTACTGCTAGAGAAAACGGACACTCATCACTATTAGTTGGTTATTAGTGACCCACTCAAAAAACATGAGCCCTAAACGGAATTTGAAGGTGACCCAGAATCTTCGACATCGAACAAAAGGACAAAGTGCGAAATAATACCTTGCTGGAGAACTGTCTGATGGTGGCATTCTTGGAGGTGGTTGTGGCGGCTCTGTTGTAGGGAAGACAGTGGCCTCCTGAAAAGAAGCGTTACTGTAGTCATCATCCCACCTCTTTATGATTGAGAACAAATCATAACTCTCTGTTCTGTGTACCTAGGTCTCAAGACTACAACACATTTCTACACAGACGGTCGTTCTTTGAAACTACGAAGCTCGACTATATCGGCGTCGAGAGAAGAGCAAATATTTGCAGAGGACCCCTACAGCACCGGAGAAAAGTCATCATAACCTGGCACATTGTCGGAGAATGCCGACCTTTGCCCCTGTTCATTTTTAAAATCATTTTCAGATATATACACAGTATGTCAAATAGTATCCCCAATTTTAAGAAAAATTAGTCGTTTCGTGCTCGTACCGCTACACTATGTGCGGAATTGTAAACAAGTTACTTCTACTTCGAAATGTTAGCGAAGCAGAAAAAAGGCAGCAGGACGTTCCTCTACTGAATCCCTCAGCCGTCTTCGTCTATCAACCATAATATGTAGAAAGTGTGAACTGAGACGTACGGTAGGTGAGGTAGGACTGGTGGGGGCGGATCGTACGGCCTCCTCGTACGTCGGCGGTGCGTCGAATTTCGGATCGTACTGCGATGGGCTGATGTACATCGGCAGCTCTCGCGGGAATACTGGAATTACCGGCAAGTTCGAGTTCGACGACAACGAGTTCCGTGCTCCGGTCAGAGTCATTCGCTGCAATCAACATTTGTAAATGCTATATGCAAAGCAAATTGATCGGTCACATAAACCCTTGTGAGGAAAAGCAGTGAAAAAACTGTGAAATTCATCCGGAGACAACTAGCAAAATTATCAGGTTTTCATGTCTCTAGACATATGCGAACGTATTAATTGATTGAGGACTCTATATCATTTTGGAAACATTGAATTGCTATTCTATCAGAAATCCAGTGAGTCGTCATTTCTTGGAGAATGCTGGAGTACGATAAAGCGACAGTAATTTTGATTCCACCTAACGTTAAAAAATAAGCCTGAGCTCGTTTCCAAAGTTACGGAAGCGTATGGCTGTGATACTGCTTAGACAGGTTTTCCATTTTATTTTACCCATGGTTCACATGTCTCAGTTTTTCTTAGATAACCTTGGGTTCCACAAATTAACCCAATTTACATAAACGTTAGCGGCTGTCGATTAACATACTTCGGTTTCAGAAAAGAAAAACAAAAATTCAAAAAAATCATTATAATCGATGGATATCGCATATCGAAATTAGAGTCAAATGCGTTAATCAGTTACGCTTCGAAGCTTGGTTTTCTATCGAATTTTTTGTATATGTTATGGAAACCATCAAGTCCAGCAGGTTCACTAGTGCAAATGGCGTCAATCGTCGCAGGTTAAGCCCACGCTGCAAAATTCCTGATAGTCTTTGAGGACCAACGCGAGAACGACGATGGCTCCACCCATTTCTAAATCTACATGCATAGAAAAATTTAATTCTACCGCAAGTTCGTCCTCCCTCTTGTACATGTACAGGGTGCCAAATAAGTTCTTGCCGCAACTTTCGTGCAACGTCATGTTCAGGGTAGGTAAATTTCTGTCCTAATTATGACGTGTGCTTGTGTCATCAATCAATGTCTATTTACACGCAAACTGTCTTGACGACGGGTCCACTATTTCCGAAGCTATGCAGGACAGAAGCAAAAGGATCGCTGTAATCGAATTACATGGGTGCGGTGTATCAAATGGGGTGATATCTCAGCAGCTTCAAATACCTGAAAGAACAGTTCGAGCAGCCGTCCAGAGATACAAAGAGTTGGGTACACACGAGGACAATCCAAGAAGAGGAAGACCAACTTCTCAGGCATTTACAAGGGCTCGAGAAATCGTAAGGAGCAGAATTCGGCGGGATCCGCGACGGTCCTTGAGACAAATGGGTAAAAGCCTGGGAATTTCGCACACGACCGTTCAGAACATTGTTAAAAACAAACTACACCTTTGTCTTTATAGAATGGAAAGAGGCCATCTGTCAACGAATGAGATTAAGGAAAAAAGAATGGAAAAAAAGATTAAGGTTGCTTCGATTGGTCGCCAACGGTCTCCACAAGCGCACAATACTATCAAGAACAAGTTCTTCGTGAAGTCCTTTTACCATGAGCTCAAGGACACTTCGGTGACAACGTTTGGCATTTACAACATGACTGGCCACCTGCGCATGCAGCAAAATCTACCATGGCGCTGTGCAATGAGCTCTTTCCTGGATATTGGGCCAAAGATGGTTGGCCCTCGAATTCACCAGGCCTTAATCTTATGGGTTCTGCTGTATGGTCCATTTTGAAGAGCAATGCTTGCCGCACCCGACGCACGCTATAGAGAATCTAAAACAAAGGAAAAACCTTGGAAGAAACTAGCGTGAACACCCTAGCGAACATTGTCGACAATTTCGTCACACGTTTGAAGGCCTGCAAGGATGCCAAAGGAGGACATTTTCTAATGAAATCGTGACTCTTTGTTTGCACATGTGCTTGTTTATAAACTGCTAAAATAGGTACTATTATTCTCGAAGGTTTTATAGTACAGTTATAGCCATTTATATAGCGGCAAGAACTTATTTGCCACCCTGTACATACATAATAAATGAAGCTTCTTAAACCTTTGTGCTCTCTCTACGACTGTACCAAGATTTGTGAAAGCCCGACTTCTTAAACCGTTTATTTTCCATATCTGTGTATTATGGGAGGAAGCAATCAGCCTCTACTGGACGACTGACGAATGAGAATCATTAGACCTTCAACAAAACTTCTGGATGTGAAGGGAAGGACAATCTGAATTATTTGCGAAACATTCATTAATAAATGCCAAGACTAATATGAAGAGTCTTTATGGGGCTTCAAGCGCTGTTTCACCAAACTGCCATGCCCTCCGTTTATTTTCTCAACCCGTGGCGAGCTGTATAATGCAAGCTTCCGAAAACGTCCCTCCGTTTCGGGATCATGTTACGTCCGACGAGCGGACAACACTGAACACAGATCACCAGCTCATGTCATCATTTCGTCCATGATAAATAGAATCCTGAACAAGGGCAAAACGCTGGTGACCCACAAAAAATTATCCAGTAGAAAACCTTCATAGAAGGACGTCAGAAAGAGAGCTACACCCTTTCAGACACAAAACGTGTTACTGTTGAATTTTGGTTCTCTACGATCGATCGAATTTTGGTTTTCTATGATCTTTTGGTAAACTTTGACACATTGACACCATGAGAATATTGAAATAAAGGTTCAGCCGTTTCATATTCAGGAGATATGTAATTTAGTGTAAGAAAACAATGCTCTCATAAAGGCAGCATCAGTTCCTAAACGATGCGTTTTCCGCTGCGGCACCATTGAAAATCGAATGGAATCCCTGAGGCCGTATGCTAGTCTAACCTCGGGGATGACGTGGCTTAACCCCAGTCGGGTTTAGACGAGGATACGGCCTATGGATAGCTAAGGAGAATAAGTGGTTCAAAATTTCATTTTGCGCTACCATCAAGCTGAGTTGGTCAAGAATGATGATCGTTCATTCAGTTATGGGTCATTTATTCGCATATCCGAATGAGTTTCTTGCTCTCACACCCTTCCTTTCTAAGGTTTCACATCAGAAAAACAACGCCATTCAATTCGAAATCATTATTGCTAAGGAAAAAATGACGCTACCACCTCTCTGCTCTTACCAACACCCAGCCGAAGGGCTTTCCGCAAATCTAATCGAAGCAGTTGTGCGAAGGTGGAAAGAATATGGCCATCTGAGCTCGATTTCTCCATGACCCTATTATGTCGCATTACTACCCTGGCGAGGATTATGTTTCACTATGTTATCGTATTTTATAAAGAGGAAGTGAGTACGGTATGTAATTTAGAGTGCAGCTCGAGTGCACCTAACCGTCGATGGGTTTAGCTATTAGAAGTTAGTCCCGGAGTATCAGCTTTGGTCCTGCTGCACAAATAATACCCACAAATAAAAAGGCAAACACCATGTTTGATTATAACGCAGCTGAGGATGTCCCCTATAAATCAGCTCAATTGAGGTTACGCACGACTAGAAGTCTGATGCTTGACCTCAACTGCAACCATGCACGACAAAACAATAAGTATCGGATGCAGTTTAAAGCCGAAGATGGTCAAGGGTATTGAAATGACAGTAACCGTACCTGAACACGTTGCTGGGTCCGTCGAGTTCTTCTGTTGTTGACGAGCATACAGAATAGCGTGATGACGACGGACACAATGGCAACGGCGGCGATGATGAGCACCGTGAGCGCTCCGTTCGGAATTCCTTTCGAGGAAGGCGTGTCCGTGTCGTAAGGCATATCTGTAACAAGCGAGCAATTACGTTGTTCAATTTTTTGATTTGAAAAGGAGGCGTCTTCAGTTTTCATTCGAAAGAAGGGATGATTTAGACTAATGCTCATTAGAGCTACTCGTTTGATGAACGGAGAAAGTTGTTGGTTCTAATATCGAAAATATTGGTATAATAAATGATAGTTTAATAATATTATAGATAATTTAAAGCAATTTGATGTGTCTGTGATATTCCTATTGCCGACAAGCAAAAGTGCTCTCGCTTTCAGCAGAATAGAAATTTGATAACCCACGTTATATTGAAATACTGTGCATCACATCCGGACGAAAAAAAAGATGAAAGTAGCTGACTACCAATCAAAATCATTAAATTGTGGTGAATGGAGGCTGCCAGCACTGAGGTAAACACTCGAGCAGAAAACGCAGTGAGCAGTGGCAAGAGCACGCTCATGAGTAATCTCGTTCAGTTAAAAAACAAAAGATAAATTAAAAAAAACCAGTTCTTGTTCTAGTCTGATAGAAAAGTAGTTCTTACGCACCTATCCTTACGCGGATGTTAGGACGGTCTCCAAACTGAATAAAGGAGCCAGTATATCGCTATGAAAATAATTTTAAACTTCGAACTACGGCGAACGAAAGATAAATACTTCCACGTGCATGTGTTCGCTTGCGATAATAGTCGTTACGAAGTTCTAGGAGTGGTTCGTAAAGGGACGAGAGAGGAAGCTTGGATACCCACAGATGATTTTCAGCAATAATGACCTCAAGAATGGTTCCTCGGTTGGCAGAAAAAAGAAAAATTTAAAGTTTTACAGCACACTTCCACACATGAGGTTGAAAAAATAAAAAAAGATAAAATCGTTTCATATTATAAAATAAGGTTAGGAAGAAAGGAAAATGTAGCACAGTATAGACAAGAATAACAGAATTTTTGGACTTCCTATTCTGTAGGAAGGGATCAGAAATGCACTTTTTCGTGGGGCTACATCAGTGAACTTCATCTTTATCAGTCATAGGAGCACTCTTTGTCAGCAGAATTTCAATGAATAAGAGTTTAATTACTTCCCAGAGCTGATTGCAAACCAGGAGAATAGGGTGAAATTCATGCCTACCTGCATATGCACTACATATTCGATGAAATTCTCGATGCTAATGAGGTTTTTTAGAGAAGAGGCCTTTGAACGCCACCAGTAATTATTTATCTGGGTATGTTATATCTTGGTGAAAATGGATTTCGTTGAAAGAAACATTTTCTTTTTCCTAAGATATATATCCCAAAGAAGTGTCTCGCTTCGCTCTCCCTCTGAACTATGATCGTCGATGTCCTATGACCTTTACAGATGTTCTTGTCCTCTGAGAAATTTTTGTCTTCCGAAGAGGCTGATTGATGTGAACCTATTTCGTTGTCAGAATTGGCTCAAGATATCTGAGGTGAATGGAGAATGAATGAGAATGCCGGATAGAAATGAGAAAATTGGCTGAATGTTCAGCCGCAAGCCAAACAGGATAACGCCCGTCAGAGTTGACCAAAAACCGCGGCCCAAATTGGACTGGGATCAGGTTACAATGACGTACGCAGGTAGGGTCCGTACGTGTTGTAGACTCATAAATATTGCAAAAATCGGTTACCGAGGAACAGCAGCATGCGGTGACGCCATCTCATTGGAGATGTGATTCAAGAAAAAGCCAATTGCACCATGAAAAACAATATGAAGAAGGGATCACAGTCTCACCTTGTTTTCGCTCAACAAAAGCAAAGCGAAGTAGTTTCCGTTGGCCAGTTACCTGAGAGTGCGCCATGCATGCGACTTCTATTTATAAGCTTAGAGGCTTCGTGAATGCGTATTAGGCCTAATTGCTGGAGCCGCTGTAACGGGTCAGTCTCTTTACCTTCCCAGACACCCCTGGTACTTATTTAAAAGTCAAAGTGGTGGAAGGGTTGGCTTCCCAGGCTAGGATCGATCGCTCGACCTTGTGCGCGTAAGTAGCGCCTCTTGCCACTGCACGACGCATGCCATTTGATGAATGGTGTGTGAAAATAGAAGTAATTGGTCGAATGATTCTGTTTATATTTTCGTTGCAATTATGAATCACGAATAACGAACGCTTGGAAGAAGGCATCGGATGAAAGCCGATGCCACAGATTCTAGGCATCAAAACAATTCCCTCGACAACTTTATTCAATAACACATGCAAAATGAATGGAATTCTCGTGGGCACTGACTTCCATCCGATAGAATTTTGAAGTATTCTTTTATTTTCCAATAATTCAGAAGCATAGACAGCAATTAAGAAATGGTTATCACGTTCGGACACACCTGCGCACTTGAGTGCGAAATACAACTTCTGCCAGTGTCCGCAAGCAGTGGACATCCGATGTTTTGTGGTGAAATACGAGCAGGAGCTGTTCGCTCTATGGAAGGACTATCGGGAAATAGCCGTTGCTGTATGGACGACGAGAAAGAGCAACGGACAATTGAGCAAATGCTTTTTACAGACAGCAGCGGCGAGGAGCATGAAATTGCATGAGGCGTGGAAGCTCTCACTCATTTACACGTCGCACAAGTAGATTTCGATTTGCACTTTTCTAAGGTCCGCGGCAATAAAAACACATTGGTCGCCCATCGACTCATGCAACATGACTTCAAACATTTCATGACTTTACGGGAGTACGGTACAAGCCCAAAAGAGTTGGAGGTGAAGGAAAAAATTAAAGGTGCCGGAGTGGATCAGTCCAAGGATGGGCCGCCGAATTCGTGTTCCATTCAAAGGCATAGTGAATTCGTACTTGGATATACAGGGTGCAGCAAAAGTCCTTCAACACAGATACTTGACCGTCTAAACGGCAGATCTCAGGCAAATGAGATTAAATCTATAGCATTTATTGCCTTTGACCACACACATGTTAAAAAAAGCAACTAAATTTCGAAATGACCTCGTATCGCACGAATACAGGCCCTAAGTCTCTTGAGGTACGAGTCTACGGGGGCAAGCAGGTTCACCGACGCGTCCGTGAAAATCGACAGCCACAAGTCCTGGAAGACATTTTGACGAAAGAAGCTACCGTGGGCTTCTCAGCACTTCGAAAAACCATTCGGACCTATCAGCAGGACTCTGCGCCTGCCCATAGTGCCAAAGTCGTGCAGAAGTGGTGCTTCGACAATTTTCCTGATTTCATCCCATCAAAAATGTGGCCACCGAATAGCGCGGACTTTAATCCGATGGATTATTCAATCTGGTCCATATTGAAGAGCAAAGCCTGTGCAACATCCCACGCGAGCACTGATTCTCTTAAAGAAGCCTTGAAGAAAGAGTGGGAGGAAATTGATGAAGATGTCCTGCGTGCCGCCGTAGACGCATTCCCCAAGAGACTTAGGGCCTGTATTCGTGCAAAACGAGGTAATTTCGAAACATAGATGCTTTGTTATATGTGTGTGTGGTCAAAGGCAGTAAATATTACAAATTTCGTCTCATTTGCCTGAGATCTACCGTTTCGACGGTCAAGTATCTGTGTTGAAGAACTTTTGCCGCACCCTGTAGTATAGTGACCTGCGGGGACCAGCCATTGGTACCAATTTACACAACCCCGGATGGATGAAAGGCTTGATTAGCCCAGGCCGAGATCGTGCCTCTAACCGCTGCACCAAGTGGGCTCCTTTAAGATAGAAGCTTTTAATACTAAGTAGCTTTTAGGTAGAACGCGAAGCAAGCGTCGAACAAAACTTGTATGAAGCATTTAGGCATTATATGGAGAACTAGTGCTACCAAAGATACTAATACTCCTCAGACGTATTATGTAAGTTCTTCGACAACAGGGGGGGGGGTGTGAGAGTAGAGAAAATTTGTTCTGTTGATTTGACCATCTTTATTGGATCATTGTAATAGTGATGGTAAGCAATATTCAATGGATCGTTTCTTGTATAGGATTCGAAGGTTCTACTCTGAAAGTTATCTAATAGTGGAATGAAATTCACAAAAAAGGGCAAAAAATGCAGATAGTAACACCGGATTGGCCTGAGATTTCAACTTTCATCTTTTTCTTCATTTTCTACGTTGGTTCATTCTCACTTTCACGAAATCTCGGCAATTAACTATGATAGAGTTGGAAGGACTTCTTTTTCCGAAACGGTTCAAATATATTGGCAAACAGATGTGGATTCTTTGATGCTGGGTTATTTGCAAAAGTAGATCTTCACTTTGGAAATCGAATCGTAAATTGTAACCGATCCTCTATTGCCTTCCAGCTACCGGTAACACGTCTTCTAACTGTGACCAATACGGCGGAAAAAAGAATTAACAGAAGAAATCATGCTTAGAAACATATAGGAACGACGACGAGGAAAAACGCTTAAAAGCTAAGAGATGCTTGAAAATGTTGACTCGCCCTTTAGTTCAAGTGCCTTACCTTTCTACTTCAAGTCAGAATATTTGTTCTCAAACAACAGCTGTGACGCATTATCATTACCAAGTGGGAATAAAACAAGTAGGAATTTTCTTCCTCCTACGATTCATTCTCTTTCTAAAGAAACACCGGATTACTGCTAAGGTGAAATCAGCGTGAGTGCCTTACTTTATTTCGTTGGTTGGTCTGCTTTCTATTCAAAGGCGCTGTGAGTAGAGTTGTAGGTAAAAAACCGCAAGCAAATAGGAATAATGCCCTGGACTAATCCGGACGTTTTTGTGCACATGATTACGGCGTGCATAGTAAAGTTCAACAGTGTTCGTAAACAGTTTGTTTGGCAGAAAATTTGAATGGAATGTCGGACTTTTTCTCCTGCACTATGAGTGCGTTAGCTCACAGATCTGATGGCGTTGTCAACAACAGCAACTCAAATTACTGTTGTTAATTAATTAATAAATGAAGGCTATTGAACTGCTATGAGACAAAATTGTCCATTTATCTGGCATTTGTTAGTATCATTTTAGAATTAAGGAAACTAGGAGCTCTATCGGTACTCTAAATGAGGAAAAGGACATTTGTATTGTGTATTCAAAAATTTTTGAACGGGGCTATGTATAGACCAAACATCAGATTCCGAAATCTTCATTATTTGACAGACAGGGTAGTCGGTAAGGACCGATCTCTCGACTGTGCCGTATCAGTAGCGCATTTTACAACTGTAGCAAGTTCGAAAAATTAAAAAGCGCAAAATGGGAAATTTTGCATCTTGAAAACCTAGATGGTATGGTGAAATCTCCTCCTCAGCGAATATCTTCCGATACGTGCTTGTGATTTTGTTTGTAAAACAAGTATCGTGACTCGAAACCTTTCAAGAAGTGGTTTTTAAGTTCCATACAAACGCTCGAGGGACAGTTTTGCTTGAGCAGCTGAATTTTTCGCATGAAGCTTTTAAAGCGTTTCCTTAACCTCAAACAAAAAAAAACTGGGGAAAAGCAGATAACTTTAGCTTAAAACATATCGAAAGAAAAGAACAGCAATTCATGGTCGACCTCTGTGAGTATTGGACACCCACAAAAATGCTTCAAAATCTTTAAAGAACGAAAATGTAGAAGACGTTTGGCTACTTTGGAAACAGTAATGTTGATTACACTTTGAGGAACACATACCTTTTGGGTCAACAAAATCTGTCGCAGGTAGGGATGACTGTAGTGGCATTATGCTGACGAAAATCTTGCAAGAAACCTCAGTGGTGAATAAAAGGAGAAGTAGTAGAAGTTGGTCTGAGATTGGGCTTGAATGGAAACTGACTGCGGTGCCGGCGCAGTGTCAGGCTGGTTCAGTTAATCTTCCGCCTCGCCGGGAAATATTTGACTCTCAAATACACACCTCGTCTCGGCTTTGCATTTTTCATAACATACCCCGATCAAATAGAGAACAAAACGGGCGAACATCTAATTGAGCTGCACGAAAATTCTAGACGGAGACGTCCCGCTCTCTCTCTCTCTCTCTCTCTCTCTCTCTCTCTCTCTCTCTCTCTCTCTCTCTAAGAGCTTTGAAAAGAACGCAGCTGAAATTTGTAGCCTTGGGGGTTTCGCGATTTTTCTTCAGCAAATCGAAGATCTTCTGCACCCTCTTCTCACCGCCTTCCAAACAAATTTAGCTCAGTTTTTCTCTGCTTCAAAAAATCTTAATTTTTGTAGCATATTACTGGAACTACCAGCAATTGGTTATTCGAAGAATTCCAACTAACAAAGCACATTATTTCAGGAAAAGTATGCTAAGAATGAAATACAGTTCTAATTGGGTCCAAAATATGGTTAGTAACAAGACGATCAAGGAAAAATGCGTATAACAGCACACTCAACCGATGCGCTTTCTTGAAGATCAAAAACATGCAGCTCTCTAGATTAAATTCACAGTAGTGCTTTCAGTAGACAATGAATTTCAATAATATAAAATACTAAAAATGGAAAGTTTCATAAGATCTGTACAACATTAGGTAGGATCGTCTCTATATTCAAAATTCAATAGGTGTAGGACGATGAGTATTTGTGCAAGAAACGGGAACAGTGGGACGTTGTACTGAAGTGCAAGTCCGGTATTCACGACTTTCTCAGAAGAGTTAACCCGCTAAACACATTATTTAATCTCATTTAGTAATAAAGCGTGACGGCGGCCCTAATTGTCGTGAAACCTTTCCTGTTCCTGCCGAGAACCTGCTGTCATGTCTGTTCTCACGGGATGACCCACAAGGGTAACGAGCGGTGGAAAGGAAAGAGACATAGAGTCGTTTTCTTTCGAATAGTGACAATTCGTATCCGATTTCATGCTCCTAAAAAGGACCGGCTGAAGTTGGAATTCAAGAGACGGTCTGAACTCAATTTAGCTCTGCTGGCCCCTTACTGGCATATCTTTTGTAATCGTTCAAACTAAACAGCACTCAAGAATTAACAGTCAACAGTCAACACCTATGAAATTCAGTTTAGTTGGAGAGGAGCAAAATGATATTTTTGTTGTTCTTATTTCATTTCGATCGAAATTAATTGTGCGGACGAATGCTCGGCTTAACATGGTTCATTGAATGGTGCGTGTTAGAATGAGAATTTCTCCATACACCCATTGAATTATACTAGCTTCAGTATTATATCGGATGAATACATTCAATATCTTGGTATTTATGAGAGCAATTTTTGAATTTCTTAAATTATGTAGGTGAAGGAACGAATAGCGTTGTTCATTAGAAAAGCGGAATTCTTTATGCTAATTTCTGAAACTCGTTTCCTTCAAGAAGCGATATTAAATTTACAGCCGCTGTCTCTTTTTTCTGCCATTCATGTGGACTTTCAGTCTTTCCTCATCTATTTTCATTCTCCATTACAGGCCCTCTTCCAGCCTTAGCAAGCCTTCCGTCCCTCCGTGGGGGTTGGTACCAGACTTGTCTGGGAAAGTGAAGACAATGACTTGGTATAGCGGATGATTAGGAATTTTTCGTACGCCAAACACACATTCAATAGGAATTTTCGATTCTAAATAAAACGCGAATGCAGCGATTAAGTGGCTGATCAACCGACCCCTCTAGGTTTTTACCTTTATCGATATAGGCCTATCGTTTCATCACCACAATGACTTCCTTCACAGACATTATCATGGTAAGAAATTGAAGCATGATTAGACCAACCAGAAAATGTCTTTATGTAGGATGTTAACGGGCGAAAAATTCCTTCCTTGATAATAATAATAATAATGGTTAGCGTATTTCATTGTTTAGGGTTTCCATTCTATACCACCCCTAAAATGCGAAACCAGAAAGACGCTAACCACTCCTCTTTGACGCAGCAAGAAAGTGACCCGTAGTCTTTCACCCGCAGAGAATCTATTGTTTCTCAATTCTGGGGTGAAATTGGGACCAGATCGATCTGTGCGCTCTCGGCATCGGCAGGTATTCTTGAGCTGAAAGCGGAGAAGGAGATGCGAGTCAGCATTGTTTGCTCTTGTTCCGCAGTGAGTGGTTCTCACTCCTATTCGCATCGTTTCTGGGAACCATAATGAATACTAAAACCTGCCAAGAAACACTTTTCCCGGATACGGTAGCAACAGCGTGTTGCCCCAAATAATACTTGCACAAGGAAAATGGTGCAGTGATTGCGCAATGGACTGTGATTTCCTTCGGAAGGTCAACTTTTTTATTCGAGTCATCTCTACAGATTCCATTTCGAGTTACCGACAAGCAAAAAGATGACGACAGCGAGTTCGAAAAAATTATGAGGACGAAGTACATGGCGTATAACCCCTGAAGACTCTGGGAACCTTTTCATTGGCGTAATAATTAGGCAAATGTACATAAATAAATACGTAAAAAATATAAAACCGCATACAATCCTATTGAAAAACAATGTTTTGGGGGAACGAGTGAAGGTCAGTTATTTGGTTCATATAGTTCACATGAACAATTTTATCAACAACAACTTTGATCCAAAAACTGTAATTACCTAAGCGAGGGGTTAATTCGTAGATTTGTAACCTCTTATAACAGGCAAATCATGATCTGCTAGAGTGTGACTTTGCATTGCACTGAAACACAGCGGTTGCCGATATTTTTGTGCATGGAATTACGTATGAAAATCGTTATAGAGCGTTTTTGAAAAAATCAAAAATTTGCAAGAAGTTAATAGCATCGACGTATTTTCAAGTAAACTTGCCAAAACTATTAGTAACCACTATAATACGAACTAGGTCAAGACTCGTTCTGGTTTGAGCAATTTGTACTCAGAACTGAAAGGTGGCATATCTTTTTGACCTCTACTCTATAGGCTCTTTCAAGGCAGACGTCATCCGTCAAGCGTCGTGCGCTGGGGTTTCGCCGCTCGGTTCGCCGCGCGCGAACTGCTCGTAATGTCCGGCGCGTGTGGTGGCCAACGCGACGTCGATCGGACGAGTTACTCGTAATGACGCGTGATAACCCGATCAACCGATGACGCTGACCTACCTATCCTTCATCACACACGCGTCACGCGTCACTTTGTCGACGTGTCGTCTGAAAGAGCCTTATGGGTCCTACTATCATTACGTCAACTAGTAATTTCAGAGGGCTAATTAATCTCTGATTTATAATTGTCTTTCTCGGGGGTTCCGTCTTTCTCGGATAGTGACTCTGATGCTCTGATTTGCAATCATCGCCCTCAATACTTCCGATTTTGAAACAAATTTGTCAGTACCATTTTTTGCCGTCCTGAATTTGCCAACCAAAATGGTTCTACATCTAAACTGGCAAATTCAGCACGGCAAAAAGTTTCGAGGGCCGAAGTTTTGAGCGCGGTAAACCAAGCAAATCGTTGAAACAAGAAGTCAGTGTTTGTCCCTATCTTTGATTGACACATTGTACATATGTGGAATAAACGTGACAGTCAGCTATGTTCAAAGTGAAACAATATATATATCTGGCCTCCATTTCATCGGACGCAAGGCTGATCAGTCGAGTCGAGAACGCTTGCGTTGGCGGCGATATGATTAATGCGGTGATACGTTTCACGTATGCAAGCAATGTTGTTCAGTGTTTGCTAGAGGATTGAAAACAGGTCGAATACGAACGCGCGAGCAGCTGATAGGAGGAGGAAATGAGACTGATGGCTTTTCAGCCGAAGAAATCGGTCTCGCGGCGTGTCCGGCCGTTTTTATGGGATTCAGTAATCGGACAGATGCACCGAGCGCGCAGATGTTGGCCAGAAGGTTGCTGGCCGCTGAAAACGCGGCACGAAATCGAAAGAAAATTAATTGCTGGTGATCGGCGTAGTAGCCCATTGTGTGCATCTTCGCCACTCGAGTTGCTTTGGGAAACTATCCTAGATGGTCTTGACCTACCAGGTCATGCCCCAAAAGTCCTCTAGGCGGGTGAACCCTAGGCGTGAACCCTCAGTCACCCACGAACCCTACCAGCTACGGGTGTGTAGTGGACCTCACTAGTCCACTTATGAAAGGTTAGCCTTTTCTGACCCCCTTTTTCATTTGCTCGATGGTCATTCAGTTTTCTCTCATTTTTTTCGAAGAATTTGATGCGGTGTTGAGTGGGTAGATTTCTCAGGTTGATCTCGGCTTGTTCCAGGCTCTGAAGAAGGCGAGGACACCGACACGTTAACCCGAGTAAACTGGAATATCAATCTTTGTTTTCGGCTTCAAGTACCAGACTTTCCACATTTGCCCTAGGTGATCTGTAGAGTGGTGAGAAAGGCACACTGCTTCCCCATTCAGATTTGTTTGATGTATGGTGAATGCGTTTATATAATGGGTTGTTGAGGCCCTCGCTGTACCAACTCAGTATGTTCCAAATCAGGTCAGACTGGCCTTGTACCAAGTTACCCGACAGGGGAGGGATGGAGGGCTTGGTTGCACCGAGCAAGGATCAACCGCCCAGAATTGCTGGTGAAGATACAAAACGAACACAAAAATTTAAAGTTACGTCTTCATTTTTCTAACCATGTTCCTCATCAAGCAACCTGGTAAGAGAAGGGAAGCAAATATATTATCCAAAACCTTTCCACAGTCACTAGAAAGGAGACTGCAACCATGTGTGAAATACGCTTGATCAATGAAATAATAGTAAACATTAGTTAGGTAATAACTAGCCTAAACTGATTGTTTCAAAATTTTAGCTCTTCTTTTCGAAAGGTTGAGTACAGGCAAGAGTAAGTTCGTCTAATGGTGCTTCCTCTTCGCCATTTGTCGTCAAGTTGTAAACATATGTTTCATCGTGATCACTGACTTTGCGTAATTTGAATTACAGCTGGCATTTCTAGTTGGAAAACTCAGTACTACAGTGCCTACCATCTTACTCCCTCGTTCTTAAACTTTAGCTACCCCTCATGACCCTTTCTGCTTAGAGTACGAGAACAATTGCGTAGAAAAAGGAATTATTAGGAACATTAATTTTCTTACGGACCGCTTTCCTACGTGCCTCCAACAACAAACGATTGGGCTTGTGCGACTACTCATCCTCAGTGCTCAACTGCAGAAATTTCGGGAAAAATTAATCTAATCAGAGAAAAGTAAGGACACTGAGTTGATAACGTTCACTTTTACGCTTTATAATCGAGTTTTGTCTGCTTCCAGGTCGTTTGATGAGAACTTACTAGCCTCGGTTGAAATCTTGTTAAATTTAGTGAAATCCCGAAAGTGGTTCAGAGTAGTTTCAAACGGAGGCTGTTTATGTGGACGACTTTCTCTAATAAAGTGCTCATTGGTGCTCAAAATGTTCCTGGGCTAGATTTCTTTCGTTAATCTTTTCGGCCTTCCATTAATGAGAATGAGAGCCTGGGTCAAAAGGCAATGATCAACACCAAGAGGTCTGGGAAACCACCAGTTGTTCGCCTCGCATACAAGATGAATAAATGTAACAAAAGGGCAATGAAGGGGGGCCGCTGTTTCAGTGCTCTCAGATGAAATGCTCTTCTCGTCATGCATACATACAACCCTGAAGGGTATCAAATATCAGCGTCATGGCGTCATTTTCTGTCCGTATTTGGCAAGTGTATGCACACAGTTTGTTTAATGGCATTCCTAGAAACGTTGCCAAAAAAGCGGGTAGTGTTCCTGGGAAAGAATCATTAATATTGATAAATTCTGAATATGACTGTCTCTGAGGGAGGGAAACAAAACAGATATCCAAGTTAGATGAAAATTTGGAGTATCCAGCTTCCTTCATAACACGGGCTTTTCCAACAAAAAACACAACATTCGAAGAGCAGGCCCAGCTTGCTCATTCCCTAGTGTGGTTTAAAAACTGTTCTCTAACTCGTTCCTTCAGACCTGAGAAAAATTCCGAAATAGATCTCAAATTAGTTCAGTTCACTATAGGTAATGTATTTGCTTTTATTCGCAGAGGTTCCATGAATACGCAGATGGTGTTAGTGATATTCCAGCCCTATAAGATGCAACTATGGAGTGCTTCTCTTGAAAGGATTATCGAGCTGTACGTAAACACTCGAACAGTGAATATTTGATTTTCGAACTCTCTTTGGAAGGTGCGAAACAACGCCCGTGGATGGTATTCATCATCTTGTGGTGAAATGTGATAATGCTTAGTTATTCTTATTCCGATAACTACCATGGCGTTGTGATAAATAATCGAATTATAGGTTGATGAAAAATCTAACTTCTATCTCATTATGGCCCGATACAAATCAAAAGCCGTGTAATGGGTGAGATTCAATTTATCTGAACGTTTCTCGAAACTTCTGGGGGGACCATCCATGAGAGGCAAAAATAGTGAATCTGTCCTAAAATTGAATGGAATAACTCTAGTGAGACTGCTTCTAAATAAAGACCTTCTCGAAGAACGTGTTCACCCCGCCACTCAGACAGTGCCAAACACTGAGTTCGAGAAACAAATATTGGCCGTTCGACTGTTTATGCACACTTCGGTCTTCGGTGTCCTTTTATCGAATTTAGCAACGACTCAATATGATTGCAAGTTAGCGGTCAAAAACCTTTTCAAATGAGGTAAATTTGGTATTTTCTCGGCGACAAAGGTTTTTGGGCGGCAAATTTGACAACGGCAAATTAAACAAGGCGAAGCTGTTGTTCCTGTTACACTTCGAAGTTAAGTTAATGGTTAATATTAATTACTTCTACCGCACGAGGTAATTATGTGGAAGAACCTTATTCAACGGTCTAAACGTTTCGACTTCCCTTTAGGGTCGTGCATAGTCGACGACCAATACGATACGACAAATCGCCGCACTGTTCGCCGCGCGCGAATGAGCGTAAAGTGTGCTGCGAGGGCCGCAACTTGCGTACGCTGCAACCGATAGGCGGGCCGTCAGCTGTTTTGGGTGCACCCCTGCTAATTTTTTAAAGCTATTTTCTCGTTTTTTCTAGTTTTTCCGCGTTGTTTATCGTATGACGTGTGCCGTTTCTCCAACAGGTTCTCTAGAAGATGTTTGGTCTAGAATAGGCGTCCCTGTCGTTGTTTTTCTTTTTTTCAAACGTATTTTTTGTATCAATTGCTATTTTAATTTCCTCCTATTGTTAAATTTTGTTCCTACTTCGTTGTGGTGGTTAGTTTCTATGTTTATAGTGCCATAGTTTTGATGTTAGATACTTTTTCTGTTAGGTTAGGTTCTTTTTCCTGAGACAAAAACCTATTAGGAAGCTTGAAACAGCAAGAAAGTAGCAAAAACTACGTCGAAATGCTCTGACACACGCAAACAAAAAAGCAAGTAATTCAAGATGCTTAAAAAAAGGGTGAAACAACGTAAAAATCAACGAATACTGTTTTCTAGCGAGAAAAAAAGAAAAAAAAGGATTGGTGCAAAAGCGCGTGTTTCCCGCACGCAATTCCACACAACCCTGTACGACACGACGCCGCACACGCGGTGTCGAACTCGTCGTATACGACAAGCGCGACACGACCAATACGACACCGGCCGCTATCTCTTATCATTATCGTGTCGTATTGGTCGTCGACTGTGCACGACCCTTTTCGACTTCGTAGGTCTGAACACACATCGATGTTAGTGACCTTCCAGACTGGCCCACTAGAAGCCATTCGATCCTAGCATTTTTGACCAGATGTACGAAGAAACCAAAGGAAAGTCACATTAAAGAAACATACGAACCTCAGTCTTTTACATTTTGAGTTTAGTGCTTATTATAAGTGAAAGATAGTATAGTTGGTAGGAATAATGAAGAAACGAATCGCTGCTCACAATTATTATATGTACTCGTACGCGGACGCATCTTATATCATAGCTCATAATGCGGTCCAAATGCAGGAAGTTTATTTGACGTTGAGAGAGATTCATTGCGACTGTTCACTCGTAGGTTACGCATGTTAATCCAGAATGATTCCAATGCTTTCGTGCAGAATATTTCAGCGTCAAGCGCAAGAACCGTGTACGTTACGTCAAAGTCCTTTCTGTTGCGGTGTTCAACCATGTGTCGACCGAGTGGTGTTCTTAAATCGCACCGCCGCTTGCGCGGTAGATGTTCTTATACGTATAGCTGTCTTCCTGTTTCCCCATTGTAGTCAACATTACAAGTCCTATGCTCAATCATATATATTACTCATGATCTCATACAGTCTACCAATCTGTTACTCGGGAAAACAATGCATTCTTCTGTCATACAGTTGCCTTTTGCTGTTGTTATTAGGAACGTTAAAGACAACAACATCGTTTTGCAATTGTACGCACAAAATGTACCTCTGTACTTGTCGAAAACGAACGGAATGCAGAATGGAATTTTATTGTGTGCCATCAAAGCGACATTGACGGGGAATTTGGAGTACCGGGTAACCGTTCTGCTTAGCTATCACGGAAGCTGCTCTTACTTAGAGATTTTTCTCTCGCTACCTCACTAGTGCACACAGTGACTGCTGTTCGGAACATACTACGAACAATAGCCCGCGTCGTGGTCGTTGGATGTGCTGATTTGCAGCTGTCCTTTTTATACAACAACTTCGAAAATATCATTAGACGCCTTGAGTGTTGAGTAGGGTAGCCAACCATCTTTCGGAATTTCTCGCGTAGGTCTGTGGCGTGAGTGCTCATTCATAATACGGATACAATCAAGCAATTAGCATAGGCCGTTGAATGAAGGTTGTCCCACCAAGAAGCACGTGCGGCAGAAGTAATAAATATTATAATATTAAGAATATCATCATCAATGCCGAGGTATAAAGACGAGAGAACATGGAAAATGTTGAACGGCATTCCAAAGTGTTTTCCTCAACACATGTAATCGGCTTATTGTCGCTAGAACTTAACAACATAGAATGATTAGATAGCGAGCAACATCAAAAACGCAAACAGGATATTTGTTTTGAGTCGCCACATATCTATTGAGGTGATGAGGAAGGCGTTTCAGACTGTGTGGAACCTAAACTGAAATTGAACTCCTGGAAATTGACCTCTTTCGAATGAATTTTGATTATTTATTTATTATTATTTATTATATTTTATTTATTCATTATTTATTTTATTTATTTATTTATCATTATTTACAACGCTCATTTTATGGTCCACCTGACTCAACTTTCTCTTTCATTGCATTCCACTTAGTTTCGTTGGCATGAAAACTGAGAGGGGGTCAAACAGCCTTTCCTAGATTTCTATCAGGGTGGTAAGGAAGACTTCAATCGATAAGCTTGCACATGAGATCAAACCTTTTGACACTTGACGGTATCCAGGATGATAAATGTGAATCATTATCGATGCCTCGATGAATTGAAATGTAGGAAAATGAAGCTGCGAAATGTTTTCGCAGCTTTACTTAGGCCCTTGTTATACATTCGCTCGCGGTGAGCGTCTGCGACTTGCGAGCGGTGATCGCGTGCGCCGCTAACCTCAGACGCTGAGCACGCGACGCACGCACGCATGCGCCCGAAACATACAGAGCAATAAGCGAGGTGATCGACCCACCCCCAGCGAAAGGGTCAATCGCAGTGCAATGCGCAGCGACTAGAGCGTGGAAGGTTCGCGAGCGTGTGCATAATAGCCCGTGAGCGTCACCACGCCAGCGTCACCATGATAACTCGTACAAACGTGTCTGGCCCCACGGTGTCTGATACTGGATGGACGAGTTACGCTGGGGGGTGAGCGAACGTATAACAAGGGCCTTAGAGTTACGATGAAGTTCCCGTTACGTTACGGTAAAGTTTAAAGTTTTGTACGAGAGCAGTCGGGTTCCACTCAAATCCTACAGGCATGGTGAGAGTGTATTAGGCCTATACGATGACTTACAGCAAAAAGACCCTATACCAAGTCAGTATCTTCACCACCCTAGACAGATCTGTTACAAATTTACCGAAACCTGGGATGGAAAGAATGGTTTGCACGGAGCGGGAATCGATCGCTAAAGCGTGTAGGGTCAGTAGCCCCTCTTACCTCTGCACCGCCAAAAAAAGAAAAATGAATAGAGTTAAACTATAGTTAAGCTCTGAAAGGGAGTATTCGTGAACAGTTCAGCACATGAAGAAGAGTGGAGGAACACATAAAGAAATGAACTCTAAAGGGACTCGAGGAAATGTCATGAACTAGAACTTGTCATCAGTGGAAACAGCGGGAAAAAGCTGAATGGCGTGAACCTCGGCGCGGAGTTCATGCTGACTTTCGCGTCGCCACTGAAGGGTCGCGCTCGAATGGCACCTCAAATATTTGCTTGTGATCCCGCCGTGCCTGTTGGTTGTTGAAACGTCTAAGCGGGGGAAGCGCAGCATTTCGTAACACCAACTTTTCTGTTTTTCAATGACAAATGAGATTTTCGTAAATGCGATTTCTTGGAACGAATCCTCTTGCGACGAGAGCGCTTCACTATGTCATTCATTATGTCATCATTATGTACATTACGTGGTCGGTGCTTTATTAGGTGAGAGTTTTCGATATTTTATAAATATTCATTTAATGAACACATGTAGACAGCCGAATAATATGGGTACAGTAAGAAGGACTAGTTAAGAGTGGGCGTGACCTACAAAAATGACCTGGCACCGATGAAGAAGTGGAGAAGTTTCAACCAAGTGGAATCTACCGAGTGGAAGACAGTGAAGTAGAGAGAGGAATCAAGTGGGCCACATGATAAACTCACAGGCGGCATCTACGTTCCCTCTTAGCGTCACCGGTAAACTTTTTTCAAAGCAGCATCCGCGATAGGGTTCCAGCAGTGTTTAATGCTCAAATTGTTGATCGGAGGTCGAAGAAAGAGGCCATATCAACTAATATTTGTAAAATAACAGTTTTGAACGATAGCTATTACCCACTAGCTACTGTATTTCTTATTCCGTTCATATATTCTGACCAGCTGGTCAGATTGTCCAGAAAGAAGAATGATGAGCAACGGTGCAGTTTGTCAAGAGAAATTTCAATCTCATCAAGAGATTGATTTCGTTACGGGACCCTTTTGTCATATTTTTTTAAAGCTCAGTTATAACCTTAACATTCATTCGTTTTCAAGTTCACCGCTAATCAGAAATTAATTGCTGTAGTCCAGATACTGTCAGGGAACTTCCCTCAAAGATTGCAATCGAGACCAATTAACTTATCTCTTTAGAATTGTGAAATTTCCGCAATGGTTGAATCGTGAGAAGAATTGGCCAAGAAAATGACAGTTTCTGTTGTAGTTACACATGGATTAGGAAAAGAGTGCAATAGCTTCGTAAGCAATGTTTGCTAGAAACGTGGACGTCTTGACTCAAAACCTAAGACTGTGAAAAACCCACGATGGACACCTGATGGCGCTTTGCATTGGAGAACAATATGATTTCAGTTATTCGCAAAACACTGACATCGGACGGGAATTGAACTCGCGTCTTTCCGTTTCCGGCAGACTGCACTAGCATATGATATATACATGTGTATGCTAGTGCAGTCTGCCGGAAACAGATATGATAAATATGATTTCAGTTTCATGCCCACACGTTGTCCCCCTACAACATAATGGTGAAAAGGTTTCAAAAGTTTCAATGTAGATATGACGCGTGACTCTAAGCAGGTTCTCTTTTGGAAGTGCCGTTTTCATTGATATAGTTACAAGTATAGTTCAACCAAATGAAATAAAAGCTGAAAATTAGAAAATGGTGAAACCTACCGTTCGTGGATCGAGAAAAAGGTGATTTGCCGGGAGCCTCCTGGGGTGGTCCCGATGCACACTGTGTAAATAGACAAAGCACTTGGTAATTCCGCGTAGGCAGGCAAAAATCAAAGCGTACGAGGTCAGTGACGCAGTTCTTCTCAACAGCAACAGACGTGATAGGCTATTTATAGAACCCCCACCAAACTGCAGAAGCGGTGAAGTTGTGACAGGTTGCCGTACAACATCTTGTTCGCCGTGGAAAGCCAGGTAGTACACAATGTTCTTGGATCAATTTTTTGGGCAGATGAGTGTTGTGAATCACGATTAAGCGAACAACGTATAGTTCATTGCGGTCCAATCCCCATCGTTTTCCTCTCCTTCATCCGTGAACGTTCTTTCCTCACACAGCCGCTCTCATAGAGGACTCTCTCAAGTCTGTCAAACAATAATGCAGCCAATAACTGGCCCACAAGCTGGAAGGAATCCACTTCTGCTCTCATTAAGAATTTTTTACTCTCTTTCTTTACTTTCTTCTCTTGAAACTTTTTCACTTTCACTTTCAAAAGAACGCATCGCAAATTTGTCGATTTTCATTGCGTTTTCATTGCGAACACTGCATATCGCATGCCGTCGTTGGTGAAACATTGGAATGAACAACAACTCTTTCATAAATCTTTCCCTCGGAATCATTGTGTCTTGCACATGTGGTAGCGAAAGCAAAGTGTCCTTAGTAAACGCATCGATCTGTACCTGTTCTTTGAGAAACGAGAGAAAAGCAGACGCAAAATCGGTCGAAAAAGTCATCCCTTATTTATGCTGCTTCCACCAATATATGAAATTTGTGGGAATATGGAAGCTATCGCTGGCTCCTTTATTTCGTTAGATTCAAAAGGAAAAAGGAGAATCGAACATCAGAAGTGAGTATTCTTTTGATATGAAGAAAATAGTAAATGGGAGAGTAACCTAGAAAGCAATTGAAGGCGGTGGTGAGTGTCTACAAAATAAACGTTTAGGTCTTTGAAAGTGTGACCATGCCTTTGAAACTCACGCAGCACAAGAACATTGGAACTCAGCTGAAACGATATTGGAGCAACTCTTTATTGAATGAGAAAACTTAGCCACAAGATCTCTTTCGTAACTTAAGTAATTGCTGACAATCTGACTACAGTTTCTCCTATAAACTCTCCCACCGGGTTGCCAGTGGAAAAGCTAGCAGCAGGATCGGTTTGGCCATCGGCCATGGCAGCATATTGAACGGTCATCTTCTCCTCAGGAATTTTTCCTTTCTAAATTAACAGAGATATCATAGAAGATCACCAGTGTGCGGATCGTAAAATTGCTTACATTTCTGGTGAGCACAATGGTGGCTTTGCCCAGAGGGGCAATGGTGCCGAATGGCGTTGACGTCATAAAGTTGGAACCAGGTTGGAATACAAGCTGAAGAATACGATGGTCACGAAATGCGTTGAAAAGCTATGAGCAGAATAATTTTACCATGGAAATCTCATAATTTGGGACACGGCATAGGCCTGCACCAGAAGGCACCTGTCAATCCAAGGACCCCATATCCTCTCGATGATGAGCAGAGGGACATATGCTTGCAGCTCTCTTGTACTTACTTCGCGAAGTCGTCGGAAACACTGTTCGATCTTGCGGGGATATTCTAACTCTGAGCAATACCTCCAAGACGTTTGTTGCTACCCTTCCTACGAAGCAACCGAAAACATGGGGCGGGCTAATATTCGCTGCGGTTCGGTTGTTTTCAGTGGAAGTGCTCGTTTTTCACCATCGCTAGCGAGAGCAAGGTTGGGAAGAATGGAGTTCAGTCGTGTGAGTTGAAGGATTCAGCCAAAAAAAAATTCGCTGAGACTTTACTTTTCCATAGAAAGCTGCGCTGATAAGAACCAGATAATGAGATTACGAAAATACTCATTTTAAAGAAATGTGACCAATATTGAGCATTCGAGTAAGCGTGTGGGCGCGCGTGATACAGCGGTAAGGGGCGCTACTGACACCCGCAAGGTCGAAAGATCAGTCCTGCTGCAATCCAACCAAGCCATCCAACCCTCAGGGGTCGGAAAAGTCTGCACCAGACTTGTGTGGGAAGGTAAAGACACTGAATTGGTACATCTGGTTGCCCCCGTCAGTAGGCTATTCACCATGCCTCTACAATTCCGAATTGAACGCGAATGTGAAGGCACCTCCTCAAGAGACTGATCAACGCCGACACCTTCACCTTTTTCTTCACGGCTCGATTAACGGATGCAGGGTATAAAAACGCAATATCGCGTCGACTGCACGTCGACTGCGCCACATTTCCACCCAAATCCTACTACCCCACAATGAAACAGTGAGAGATTTCAAAATGAAAACAACCATATCTAACGTGGGAGTTGCATGATTGCGCTCCCGCACCCTACAACCCACATAGCATCACACGATCACAGGAGAAATAGCACCGCAGTCCCGAAGCTGTGTCGGTTACGGTTGCAGTCAAAGGAAAAACCCTCTTGAGGTGGCTGCGCTCAGGTTTATGATCGGGTATAAAGAACCCAAAAATGGACACTTTGAAATGATTGGACTACTTCAGGAGTTCTAGTGAGAACGAACAGTATAGCACTTCTACCAGCTGCCTCCCCACTCAACCCACAAATGCGAAAACCGCCGTCATGATGGAAAGCATAAATCCGGCCACCGTCGTCTTCACTTCCGCTTCAGCATGCTAATGATCAACGCAAGACGACAAGTCACACAGCACGGAAGAAACCCACCAGCGCAAGGCGATAAGTCGAACAGTACGGAAGTAACCCGCCAGCTCTCCATATGGCCGATGCTCAAACATTTCTTCGCCCGCTTAATATAAACGACAAAGTGAAAAACGTACCTTGAACGCGAGGTTCTTGTCGCTCTGGCTCTTCAGTTCCCTTCTCGACTCGCCTGTACCGACGAATGTCGGATTCTGTGCGGGGACGATCATAGACGGTATTACCACAGACATCTCCTAACGAATGAAACTCGCTACCGATTTCCAGACGAACGAAATTTCCGGGGAGGTGTCTGACGTGTTATCATGTCATAGCGAGCTGTTTCGTGTTTACGTATTCTACTCGATGGTAGTCTGTGAAAAGTTCCATAAATCACATGGTTCCACTAGTCAAGAACTCGTCCTAAATCTTATTCTTTTGTAAGTTTTGATCCAACTTTTCTGAGCATTCAAACAAATGCGAACTCGAAGGCGCATCTGCAACATACATAATCCGACTTGCGCTTGCAAAGGGTGGCTACAAAGTATGAAGGTAGTTTGGTAAAGTATCCTGCAGGGTAAATAATTACATCTAGAACAGTTTTGGCTGTGTCCGGTTAACATTGTTGACGCAGGTCCTCCGTTGCAGGATGACAAGTTCGCTGTGCGCACAAGCCACGAAGTACAGCCTGCCGTCTGATAGTCTCGAATTTTGACGAAATAGGAAAAAGTGCGTTCTCCATCTGTTCAACCCTTAAGCTAGTCTGTCGCGGTTTCACGTGAGCAGAAGTCGAACGTGTTCGAATGGGAACTGGAGGGAACCCACTGATGCCTATGGGGTTAGGAATTTGCAAGGAGCCAATCGCTCTTCCATAAGTGCGAAACCACTACATTCATTTGAATATACATGCCACCAGATTTAGATTAGGGTTTTCCGCACGGCATTGCAGCGATCGTAGTAAATTTTTCGAACAATCGCACTCAAACCAAGGTGTTTTGATCATTAATGTTCTTTGTTCTTTCAAATTTGGGCCAAATATCCCCACACTTCTTTTGTAGCGATGGCCCATTCAGCAACAACGATGCGGCTTAAACTCTAATCGAAGGGTTTGCTTCGGGTGTTGAGTACAAAACTCATCTGAAGGGTGCAGGTCTGTGAGACTGGTAGAGCACCTACCTGTCTCTTCTGAAATTGGCGGAAGTCTAATTAGAAAGCCAAAGTCATATCAGGCTTCCAATCAGCACACTCGATCGACCTCTTCAGGCTGCTTCAACTGGATCGCAGATTTCGACTTGATCACCATAATTTATGATAAACTTGATCTTCGGCTGGTGATCGAAGAACAGACATCAGATTTGTGATCTGTATGGCGCTCTAGTCCACTTGAGTGAATAATAACAACAAAAGGGGTTGTAATCGATTTTTCGGGCACAGACTCGTTATAGTAACCCTTAACAAACCCTCCAGGCCTGGTTTGGACAACATTGTTATGTGTGACTAATAGATCATCCATATATCGAGAAGGATAAAATTCCTGTCTGAATTTATTAACGGTGGAAGCATATTTGTATTCGAGAGAAGAGATGGCTTAGCCTGCTAGGAGAGGACTAGCATTATTTCCTTGAGGAACTTCTTTATTTTGAATGAAAACTCGATTTTCTATCCTGCGATAGCTATTTTCTAATAAGAGTTCTATCTTGTACGTTATATCGTAAATGGTGTAATTTATAAAGTGTTCTTTATCGATATGTGAGCTACTGTGGAATATGTTTCCACGACTACACGTTGAATAATCCTTATTAGAATTCTCCAAGTTCTCTCTTCTTGAAACCTCGGCATGATGTTATAATTTTCGTGCTGCTGTGCCGAACGAGGTTAGTAGGTGGATCAATGTTTATTAGTGGCCTAACGTTTCGACCTGTTCGTCGTCGTCAGAGGCCCCGTGATCCACCGGCAGAGTGGTGCCGACGTGGCACCACTCTGCCGGTGGATCACGGGGCCTCTGACGACGACGAACAGGTCGAAACGTTAGGCCACTAATAAATACCTGTGATTAATAATACCTGTGATTTATATGAATTTTACAGGGTTTTTATGTAGTTTGAGTATGCCGTACAATAATGGAAGCGCATGTTCGATAGGTTCTAGTTGTAGTTTGACTTCTTTTACTATTTTATTGTTTCTCGCGAATGGAAGTTTCCGTTTCACTGTCACTGTGGAGTCGCATCAATTGTCAACCAGAGCTGGTTGCCACGTCGGCACCACTTTGCCGGTGGATCACGGGGCCTCTGACGACGACGAACAGGTCGAAACGTTAGGCCACTAATAAACATTGATCCACCTTATTAGAATTTTCGAAACAGATTTTCGGCATTTCCATGTCTCTTCTCAAAATTATATTATGTTGAATATTCGTGAACATATTGGTGAGGTCAGCGGTATATAGTTTAAGGTTATTATTATATATTAACATTATGTATGTTTAATATCTCGTTAGTAATATAGCTGTCTCTTTGGATCAATGAAATTTTCTAGTATTTTTGGCAGTGCATACATTATTAGCGTAATTTCCAAAATGTTTATATGGGAAAGGGTTTCAGTGAGTTCCACTGCGAGCGGTTTATGCTGCTGTTAGCAGCACCTGTGATTTATATGAATTTTACAGGGTTTTTATGTAGTTTGAGTATGCCGTACAATAATGGAAGCGCATGTTCGATAGGTTCTAGTTGTAGTTTGACTTCTTTTACTATTTTATTATGTTTCTCGCGAATGGAAGTTTCCGTTTCACTGCAATCTTCGTAGGTGTCATTAATGTTACTGTTGTCATTGTTTTGGATTTCATTGAGAATGTTGGAGGTAAAATTTTTGCATATAATACCAAAATTTGTACTAGCTTTTTTGAGTGGTGTTATTACAGAATTATCTTCAATGTATTTCATATCCTTATTATAGTTGTCGTAATTATATCACGGTTTCTACTGTAGAACAATGGCTCGTATTTGGAGTTATTGAAAAAGCGATCATGAATGTCACAGATCTTCTGTGAATTTGTGATATCCAATTAATATCTATTTTTATTTTACATTTAATCAATTCGAATAGTTTGAACCGCATATTTCTAATTTGTATCGTATTGTAGTTATGTTTGTTTTCTATAGTTTGTTCGTTTACACCTCTTCTTCTTCTCATTAGCGTTTAATCCCGCGCCGTCGCAGGGTCCGCTGGACTTTAGGCTCTTTCAAGGCAGACGTCATCCGTCAAGCGTCGTGCGCTGGGGTTTCGCCGCTCGGTTCGCCGCGCAAGTACACCATGGCCAACACGACGTCGATCGGACGAGTTACTCGTAATGACGCGTGATAAGCCGATCAACCGATGACGCTGACCTACCTATCCTTCATCACACACGCGTCACGCGTCACTTTATCGACGCGTCGTCTGAAAGAGCCTAAAGAGCCTTTCGACCATGGTTTTGTGACGGGGTTTGACCATCAGCCGTTATTTTTCTATTTTCATTGCAAAAAAAGAATAGTCACAATCCCCAATTTTAGACTGTATTTGTAGTCTTGGAGATTTAATATTCACTCCCATTTTGAAAAAAATTCGCCGAGTGCCGGCATCATGTCACAGCCTCGGCGCGGTAGAAAATCGGTTGGTCCCACGCGCCAGACACGTGAAAAAGGCGCTGTCGTCAACGTGTCAATGTTATCATTCAAGCCATATGAATAAGCTGTGAGCAAGAATTTGATCCAAAAAAAGTTCTTTCGCTCGTAATATCGTTATATCTTCATTTTCTTGGAGATTATCTAGAAAATTTACTCGTAAGCAGATTCACCACTGGGAGGTGAAATGCTTATATAGTAGTTTATTGGCATTACTCTTTTTCATTATTTTAGGTTACATTCTGTTAATGCAATATACAGGGTGGCGAATAAATACGTGCTCGTGAAATTCGGCTCAATTTTTGGAATTGTGGGAAACCTTTGAGCGTTCTTTTTTTCTCAAAGTATTAAAGTGACACCTCCTATTCGTTCCGTATGAAAGAAATTTGTTTCTCCAAACCGTAGCGAGGAACTATTCAAGTTGTAATGCGATTGCGCAAGAAGCTCAGAGCGGCATGGTGGGCTCACTGATTCCTTCGAGGCTCGGGTCCCCTGAAAGAAGCATGAAGAATTGAATTGGTAGTCTTCATGCTTCTTTCAGGGGACCCGAGCCTCGAAAGGAGAGAGTATACGGAGGACATACGGTACCGTCGGTATCTTTCCGCCAAAACGCTATTTAAACTATGTAGATCGTTTTTATTGTTTACACGCCATAAATCACTTCAGAGTTATTTGTATTGTAAAAACACGTGGGCGTAATCAGAATAGCGTGATCTATCCAATGGTGAAGAAAGTTTGGTGACATTCTGAAAATTGTGAATTTTTTCATGTGGGTGTTATTGACCTCGCCAATGTGACGACCACGCGAGGTCAACCTCATTAGGCCGCCCTCGTTAATTACACCCTGTGGCTACGCTTGATTAAATCAAAGAAAATAGTTATTGTTCCTGCATTTGAATGAAACTGGACTTCGTACTCGAAGAGAGGATGCGGAGACAAGCATTTCAGTACCAAACGTGCATGAAAAACATTTAGTTCCAAAAATGACGGCGAGGCCGAGCGCGGTCTCAGAGAATTCAGCTTCACCAGATACTCTTGGCAATTTTCGATAATTATTTGCACCACAGATGTGCATCTCCTCACTTTTGTGCTGGAGAAAATGTTGGATTCTGTTGAATTCAAGGCGAAAAATCGAGAGCAGTGAAGTTTAGCCAATCCAAGTTAAGTAACTCGGATTTTCTCAGAAGGAAGTCAAAAATTCACGGATAGCTCCAGCGCTAAATTACTGTGATTATAGGCGGTTTTCAAATATTGCCAAGTGCCCGTTGAAGCTAGGGAACAAATGTGGAGAGGAGTTAGGAACGCCCTTGACGGGTGATTCCGCCGTGTCAAATATTATGCCGAAAAAAACGGACCTTCGCAAAACTTCAATCAAATCAGTAGCGGGCTTGTATTGTATGGTATGGATATAGAACCACAGATATAAATAGTAGCTATTTGCAATCGTTCCGTTTGCATGTATTTGATAATTGTAATCAAAGTGTATCTGCAATCAATAAGCGTTTACATGTGAGGTGAGAAGTTTACCTGCAAGCCCAATTTCGCATGATGCGGCTAGAGGCCGGCGACCTCTGCGGGCTCCGCGAGCTGCCTCAGTGTTGGCCGTCAATTAATAGCAGGGGTGTGCGGAAACCTTTTTTGAAAAAGCGGAAAACGGAAGACGGAACGGAAGTGGACAAAAATGGCCAGAAACCGGAATACGGAACACGGAAACGGAAACAGTGCAAAAATCACTAAATTATTGGAATTTAGCGAAAACTGGACCACGAAACGTTTTCATTTCTGTTTCTAAACCCATAGAATGCTCGCTTCGTTTCCACTAGAATGTGTATATTATTTAAGTGAAGGCATTCCACGGTTAGTGATAGCTTTAAAGTGAACGGTGAATGGAAATGCTGAAAATCTGTTTCGAATATTCTAATAAGGATTATTCAACGTGTAGTCGTTGAAACATATTACATATGTTTACATATTACAGACACATATTTTACATATTTACATATTTTACAGTAGCTCACATCGATATCGATAAAGAACACTATATAAATTACATCATTTACGATATAACGTACATGATAGAACTCTTATTAGAAAATAGCTATCGCGAGATAGAAAATCGAGTTTTCATTCAAAATAAAGAAGTTCCTCAAGGAGATAATGCTAGTCTTCTCTCAGCAGACTAAGCCATCTCTTTCCTCGAACACAAATATGCTTCCACCGTTAATAAATTCAGACAGGAATTTTATCTTTCTCGATATATGGATGATCTGTTAGTCACACATAACAATGTTGTCCAAACCAGGCCTGGAGGGTTTGTTAAGGGTTATTATAACGAGTCTGTGCCCGAAAAATCGATGAGAAAGGCAGCACAAGCATCCAAAAATTATTGCTTTCTTTGAGATACCCCACTTTGACGCTCTGTAAGTAAACAAAAGCCGAGGAAAACCAAAACATACTGTACACTGCTTTATAGACAAAATCGTCTACTTTCAGAAGGTAGATACAGTTTTGCAGGAAGTCTCGAAATGAAGCAGGGAAAATTCACTGTCGGTGGGGTCAATTTTTCTCATTTTTGATTTCAACTTCAATGGTCAAAAAATATCAAAATTTCAAATTTTGTGAATAGCAGATACATGTCATGAAAGAACAAATAATTCTCTATCGAATGCTATTTGGATGTTTTCGAAAGCTTTTCTACTAGGCGCACAACAGCACAACGCACAAGGTTGAAAATAACGGCAAATAATTAGTTAACAACCTAATAGTTGACACGAAGTACAATTAGTGACTATAAGGTTGTGTTTAAACTATCTCAAAATCATAGGGATACTCCCATGTTTTTTTCCAAATCTAGAAATAAAATCGAGCGCTGTGAATAAAAGTCGAAACGAAGTACATCAATATAAGGTAAAGTTGTGCTCAAAATGTCGTTGTAAGGGTTGTGTAAGAATTAAAAGGGCAAAGTGTAAGGATTAGTAAAGAGATTAGAAAATGGTTTCCCAGACACATTAGTGACCCATTAGACAACCCGTAGCCCGGCTTACCCAGTGGGTACTGGACCGTCAATTACGGTCTCAGTGAGAACACCCCGTCAATCAGTTTAGGCGCCCTATGAGACCCCCCGCCATGGGTTTACCCACTGGCTATCGGACCAACAATTATGGTGGTCCGTAAACCAGTGAGTGGGATCCAACGCCCACTTTTTTGGGCAGTTGGACAGAGGACCCCGCCATCTAAGGGTGATACCTCCTTGTCCCCTTTTCTTTCCTTTTTCTCTTCCCATGTACATAGTTCCAATCGCGCATTAGAAATAAACAATGTGCGAACCTCGTGTTTTTTTTCGTTTATCAAATTAGTAGTATCGCCTCCGCCTGGGCACCGCTACACAATCCATGCATCCATGTAAGCCCCAGGCGAAGGGAGATATTATATGGAGGTCCCGGCTCGCATTAGTATATTTTTAGCGCGTGATCTTACTGCGTTCTTCCTTGCTTTCCCTCCACTTCTCTTGCCTCGCTCCTTTTTTTCTATTTCTTCTCCGTATAAAAAATGTTCTTCGTTTTTTTTTCTCATTTTTCTTCCTTTTTAGCGAAAATGCTTCTGATTCTTTTCCCTTTCTCTGCTTCGTTTTCTTCAACTTTTCTTTCTTATCGAAAATGCTTCTGAGTTTTCTTTAAACTTCCTATCGTGCCACTGCTTTTAAGTTAAGCCGGTACATAATTTCATTTTATTTCAAAAAGCCATGGAACAAATTTTTTCCATTATTTCATTCTTACTGTTAGCTAGTGAGCTAACAGTAAAAAGAAAGGGCTACGCTTTCATAAAATAGGAAGTTCACTTATCAGGTCGTTCACCAATTCTTTCTCGTATTTCCTCATCTCAATAGTACTCTCTCTATATTCTACTGCTGCTCCTATTGCCTTAAGGTCCGTTAATATGCTTAATTCAGCAAGGGCTATCTATGATCCGTTTCGTTTGATGAAAACAAATGCCGCCACGCCTTTACATTTGCGTTTAATTTTCCTTTTCTCTCAAAGAAAAGTGAGCGCTTGAGTCACACCGCTGCTCCCCCTTTAGACCGCGAGATTTTTGAACATTGTTAATAAATATTATTATGTGTGACAGGGAGAAAAATCCCCATGCCCCTTAATTTGAGCAGTCGTCGTTGGAAGTCCTGGCCAGGCTACACCACACTCGCGGTAAATAATTGTAATAAATTCTTACTGTGGTCGTATCATTATTTAGCGCACAAACAAAATTACTTTCAATTTAAGGCGATGAAAATGAACTTGACCCACCCTAAAATAATACGTGTTAAGAAGGAGTAAGCAGTACACTATAACGTCTAGTTTTTTAGTTCTCAAGAGCTTCATCTTCCTCTCACATTTTTTTTTCGTGATTTGAACTCGAGATTACCACGGTTATGTAGAATCGTTTGCTGCTTTATGATATTTTAGAAGTACAATAGTACCTGCTTGAACAACAAACGATCGAACTTCCTATTCCGATCAACTCAGCTTAGCATCTTCTCTTCGAACAACAAGAGGACACGTGATTTTCTTCACTTGAACTTTTTTCCTCATTGTTTCATTTTTTCTTTCTTTTTTTCTTCTACCCATTTTTTCTCTTTGTCATAAAAATAAACTAACTCACTCGTCTGAGTTAATTGAAAAAAAAACTCTTTTCAAAAAAAAAAACAAGCTGCAAAAAGCTTGTCTCTCATCTTCGTACCATACTACTATTTCCAAAATTAGCGTTCAAAAAACTCCGACTCGCATCGGACTTCGGTCAAATCGTAGTAAAAATAATCAAGAACTCATAGTTAATACTCCTTTATCAATGCCTGCTACTGCACCCACTAACGTCATGGATCCCAGCATCAACTCAGCTATATACATCGTGCAAACTCCTGGACGGTCGCGTTGAAAAATTCTCAGGGAACGATGATATAACTTTTGAGGAGTTTCTCGAGGATTACGTAGAACTTATTACCAGCTTTCACATACCTCGGGAACATGCAAAAGCTCTTCTCCCTCTCTACTTAACTAGCGGTGCAAAACTAAAATACCAAAGTCTTTCCGACGATCAGAAAAGCACTTGGGAGATTCTTACCACAGCTTTGGCGAAAAAATTCAAATCGCAAGCGGTTATGAGTAACATCCGGGACGAGCTGCACAATATGCACCAAGGGAAGGACCCCGTTGCAGAATTTGCAAGGAAGGTCGTGGCTAAGACTAAAATGGCATTTCAAGGGGAAGACAAAAAGATCCCAGATAGGCTTGCCATAGACTTCTTCATAAAGGGCCTACGACCCGAACTTCGCCGCGCGGTAAGGAGGCTTCCCGAGTCAGATAATTTCGACGTGATTCTCGCCTACGCCGAAAAGGAGGATAGACTTCAAAAACAAGAGCGCGCAGAGGATCATGACCTCCTCGAGAGTTTAAACTCTCTAGCGGTCAATACTAGAATGGAGCAACTAGAAGCTAAAATTAACCAGCTCAGCGCTCCACCGAACAATAAAAATCGCACTCACAAGCCCCAAAACAATAACCCCCAAAGGCAGCCTCAACGCAATTGGAGAAATCCACAAATGAATTTCTCAAACCCATTTCGCCGCAATGCACAGCAATACAACAACCCACCGTTTTTTTCTCGACCCATCAGGGAATATGTACCAAATTTTTGGTCTAGGAATAACCGCGGCCCTCGGCAAAACAATCAGTATGCACCCCCCGCTCAGAACTATAATAACCGTGGTCCTCAACAGCACAATCAGTACGATCCATCAAACCAACCAAACCAGGGATATAGGCCACCTTATAACCAGCCTCAAAACGCCGGGCAAGGTACATCAAATACTAGGTTCCCTTCTTTTGGAAGCAACCCAAACATATTTTGCTTATTCGCTTTATTATGCATTGGCATATGTCCCCTTGTAACAGCAGATTATCAAATCTGTGGGAGCAACCCGTACACAAACATTCTCACCCTTCCCCCAGCAATTCAATGTTCTGTTTCGTACAGTGAGTCCATAATTCGTACAAACGTGACTCTGTACGCTAATCGTAACAACCTTTTGGAAATCGAAGCATATAAATGCTACCGAGACTTGATAAAAATCGAGATTTCCAACTTCCTCTATATAAGGACTTCTCACAAAATTATTGGACGCCAGCGACTTAGCATTCCTTCTTCTGACTGCAATGATGCTTCAGTTCGAAACGTCATCTCGGGCCACTCCTTAGTGGAAACCGTGCCAGGTCTGCGAGAAACAAAAGGAATCGATGACGAAGACGTCCACTTGCCGATATTCGGAAAAACCGTTTATACTCGGAACGTCTACTCCATCGAAAAAGGTGTCATCGCCGTAGTCGATGAGAACACTATCATTAGTTCTCTTGGGAATATGGACAACTGTACGTTGTCCACAGGAACGTGTCTTGCGCATGATGCAGTCGTGATATGGAGGCCTATCACCCATCTACCCTCCTGCCGAATGCAACAAATAGACACATTTGAAGCGTTAGTAACACTTCGTTATGTCCTGATCCCAGAACACGAACTAGCCTTCGAGTTCGACTCAGACCAACTTAGGTCGTATAACGCGCTTAACTTTTGTAGTATAAAGCAGGGCTACCTTTCAACTTCTAATCACATCTTATCCTTTCCGGATATCCCTAGCTCTCTCATGATACAAGACTTCATAATCCAACATGAATCGCTTCGTCAACGAAGAGATTTGCAACGGATAACCCTCGCCGACAATCGAAGGTCAACCTTCGATCTCATCGGAAAGGAACCTCATCTTGTCACTCAGGTATTTGGTAGCGAAACTATTCCAATGTTTGATCTTCTTCTTCTCCTTAGCGTTAGTCCCGCGCCGTCGCAGGGTCCGCTGTTTTCGTTAGTCGTCGCCATTTCTCTCTATCCAGGGCGTCTGTAGGTGTCGCTCCGACTTCTTTGAGGTCATTCTTGATGACGTCCCTCCACCTCTTCTTTGGTGCTCCTCGTGGGCGCTTGCCGGGTGCCTCGAACTCTAGAGCGGCCCTTATTGGGTGGTCTTCCGGTCTTCTCAGGATGTGACCGTACCACCTAAGTCTCTGCTCCCTCATCTTCAGCTGCACTGGGGCAGTTCCCGTGACCGATCTGACGTCCTCGTTTCTTACCTTGTCCAGCCGCGTCCATCCACATGCCCATCGGAGCATCCTCATTTCTGTCGCGTGTACCTGTTTTTCGTGAGCCTTGGTTACTGGCCAACACTCTGAACCGTAGAGCAGTGCCGGCCTTATGACGGTGCGGTACAGTTTACCTTTTAGGACCCTTGAGCACCTCCTGTCACAGAGGATGCCGGTGGACTCTCTCCATTTCATCCATGCGGCACTGATCCTTCCTATCACTGCCTGATCCAGACCACCATCCCTTGACAGATCACTTCCGAGGTATCGGAAATCGTCTACCATTTCTATCGTCTCTCCGTCGCAGTCCACGATCGGTGCTGGGCCTTCCTCTGAGCTGATGAACTTCGTCTTTTTCACGTTCAGCCTGAGGCCATTATTAGCCAACGCCTTCTGCCATTCCTGGACTTCTTCCTGCAGCTCTTCTCTAGTGTCTGCTACCAGGGCAATGTCGTCTGCATACAGGATGGTCTTGAGGGGGCCCTTTCGTAGGTGGTGGACAATGCAGTCCAGGGTCAGGATGAAGAGGAACGGGCTCAGTGCTGATCCTTGGTGCACCCCAACGGTGATGTCTACCTTCCTTGTGGGTCCATGCGGTGTGCGGATGGTCGCTTTAGATCTGTCGTACATGTCCTTTATGATCTGGATAAGGTATTCTGGTACCTTCCGCTCTCGCAAGGATTTCCACAGCACTGCGCGAGGTAACCTATCGTATGCCTTCTCAAGGTCTAGGAAAGCCAGGTAGCACGGCCTGTACTTTTCACGGTACTTCTCCATCACCTGTCTGGCTATGAAGATGGCATCCGTGGTGGATCTTCCAGGCATGAAGCCGAACTGTTCCTGAGCTATCGGCACCAACTCCCTCAGCCTCGCATCCACCAGTCGTTCGTAGATCTTCATGGTGTGGCTGATCAACTTGATTCCTCTGTAGTTCGTGCATTCTGTGGCATCGCCCTTCTGCTTGAAGATCGGCACGATGGTGCTATCTCTCCAGGCTTCAGGCATCTTGCCTGCTGATGCGACCTTGTTCAGGAACTTTGTCAGCCATCCTATTCCGTATGCCCCTAGTGCTTTCCAAGCCTCTACTGGTACCCCATCGGGCCCAACTGCCTTCCCGATCTTCATTTTCCTCATGACCTCTTGCACCTCCTCCTCAGTCCACGGTTGTATTGGACCCTCCGTAGGTTCCACATCTGGTAAGGTTGCTCGGGGGAATTCTTCGTTGAGCAGGTTTCTGAAGTATTCTTCCCACCTGATCTTGACTTCGGCTGGTGTTCTTAGCATCGTCCCTTCGATATTTTTCACCGTCTTTACTACCCTGATATCCAGGCTCGCCCGATGTCGTGCCTTGGCCAGGCGGAAGGCGAATTTTTCTGCCTGTGGCCCTTCCAGTTTTTCGTACAGGGCATCCATTTCAGCGTTTTTCGCCCTGGATACTGCAGCTTTGGCCCGCCTTTTGGCTTCCTTGTACATAGCGAGATGCTCAGGTGACCTCGATTTCTGCCATAACTTGTAGGCCTTCTTCTTCTCCCTTACCATAGCCTGCACCTTCTCATTCCAGAACCAGGCAGCTCTATCGCCTTTCGGTCCTCCCTTAGTTTCGCCCAGGGTTTCCTTGGCGCTCTGCAGGATCGTTCTTGCCACTTTGTTCCAGGTCTCATCTACTGGGCCGCATGGATCCGGGAGACCCGCTAATAGCACTCTTCCTCTGAGCTCATTCCGTTCGGGGCCTCGAAGCTTCCACCAGCGGATTTTGGGCTCCGTCCTTACCTTGGTCCTCGGCGGAAGGGTTATGGCTATATCCGCTATTAGCGGCCTATGCTGAGTCGCGACGTCTTCACCTGGGAGTACCTTGACGTCTTTTACTGTTTTGAGGGCTGGTCTTCTCACCAGGATGTAGTCTATTTCTGTCTTTCGCCCTCCACTGCTGTAGGTTACCTTCTGGCTCTCCCTTTTAGCGAAGAATGTGTTGCAGATAGCTAGGTCGTGAGCACTTGCCAGGTCGACAATCCGTTCTCCGTCGTCGTTTCTCGTTCCAATTCCGTGTCCACCGTGAACCCTTTCCATTCCTCTTCTCTCTTCCCCCACGTGGCCGTTCCAATCTCCCGCTATGGTGAGCACGTCACCTTCAGGAACAGATCTTATAGCTTCATCCAATGTCATGTAGAACTCGTCCTTATCATTTTCGGAACATCCAGTTTGGGGTGCATATGCTGATATTATCGTCCAGCACCCTTCCTTCATATCCACCCTCAATGTCATAATCCTGTCGTTGATTCTGTGGACAGCGGATACTGAGTCTTTGAGAACCTCACAGACCGCTATCCCTACGCCGTTTTTCTTGCCATCTTCGCCCTTGTAGAAGAGTTTGACCCCTTCACCAATCTCCTTGGCCTTCTCTCCCTTCCAGCGTGTTTCCTGCAGGCACAGGACCTGGATGTTCTTTCGCTTCATCAAGTCGGCTAACTCTCTTGTTTTTCCAGTCAGCGTTCCTACATTCAACGTTCCAATTCGAACTAGCTTCTTTAACCGAGGCCGTTCATGCCTCGGTAGCCCTCGCATACTGAACACAGGACTCGGGCGGGGGTCCTGCGCGCCACTTACGGGTGACGTCCTAGCATTCACTCGATTACTTTGGCGACTTTCAATCATAGTTATGTGACAGGGTTTGACCATCAGCCGGCCTGTCAACCTGGGCCTGACGCTGGAATCGTTGCCATTTTTGCTATTACTGCACGGCATGGCTTTTGCCTCAGTGTGTCACACAGATCCACTTCGCGATGCTCCAGAGCGTCAGCAAACTCGCTCGAGCGACCTGACAACATGCCGACACCTGGCATCTTCAGGATAGCCTGCCTACCTCTCGATGTTTCCTTCTTGCATCGAGCAGGCTATGCCCTCACCTTCTAGGGCCCGTGTCCATCGGCGGGCTCCTCAAAAGGGCCTCTCGCCGGAATTTGCTGGTCCGCGATCAGCTCACCCCAGACTAGCTGAGGAGTTTCCAGTGGCACCAACTAGGAGGAACGGACCTCGCCACCTATTCCAATGTTTGATACACATCCGATAACCGATGTTCGACTTCTTCATACGATACAACGATGGAATATTACTAATAATATTTTCAATCGTGGCCGTCGTTATGAAGAAGAAGATCAAAGGATATCAACCCTTCGCAGTATCAGATATGCGGAATATCGCGCGCGACAAGTTGAAGCATTAGCATCAACTAAGAAGAAACGAACCCTTACCTACGCAGAAAACGCGATTTTAAGGGATCTTCGCTTGGGTTGGTCGGATATTTTCGACAGCTACCTCAATGAAGAATTCGGCATTCTTGCTGTGAGAGACCCTCTCAATTTAAACAATATTCCCGCTCCTCCTTTCTTTCTAGAAGCATCACTACCAATTACTACTACTACTACTACTCCAATCCTTTCGACTTCACAAAGCACATCTATTCCATCTACAAAAACAACTAATTCTTCTCCACAAGCACATAATCTTCCTTCAGAAGATAATCTTTTGAGAACCACTTTTAATAGTGTATGCATGCGACAATATCTAGGTAACCAAAAATTGCACATCCTCAGCACAATTGACCCCACCTGGGCAGCAAGACTTTTTTTGAATAGGACCGACGTCACGGCAACAATTCGAAACAACACACTTCTTGTTACTAAGTGTCAAAAACCTGTTGTTTCAAAAACTTTTGATGACCATGAGGTTAACAAAACGTGCTACGAACTGACTCCTGTACTAATAGAAGAGAAAATATGGTTCGCAGTGCCAGGATCAAACGACCTCATTGGATATTCTCCAGAAGTGATGTGCCCATACACTAAATTCCGCACATCACACTTTTCTCAAAGTCTCCTTCCACCATCCATGATAAGGAACGAGAATGCTAAACCATTCTTATTCGAAGCACCTTTCCTGTATCACCAGGCTACTCAAAATTACGCACACTCCACACGTTTCCAACTACAAGCGATACAGCAACAAAACCTTCAGTTAGTAAATAAATTGTACAAAAGAGGTATACTAGAAAGTGCTTTGAATAACATCAAAGATGTCGGTACATCTTTGACCAATTCAGTACAATCTATATCTCAAGCTACAACTGAAAAACTAACTGAAGGAGTGGAACGTATTACTTCGTCATTCATTCATTTAGCACTATGGATCACATTACCCCCTATCATAATAGCTATCATAGTTTTAATCCTCTACTGCTATATTAAGTGGTGTTGTATAAGAAAAACTACCAATCTAGCAGCAAGCGCACTTTTTGACTTAGCAAACAACTTTGCTTCACACCCTTCTTCTCATTCTCACAACAAAATTAACGCTCTCATCTTTGATGAGGAAGCGAACACAGTAAAGGAAACTCTATTCATACCTAGGATTTATACGATTGCAAATTCTAGGCCTCAGTCTTTACCTTTTATTAAGATTTTAATAGATCAAACGCCTGTCACTGCTCTATTAGACAGCGGTGCATCCATTTCGTACATGAAAGCATCAGTTGCAAACAAATTTAGTCACCTTTCGCAAGCGCACAGCAAAATAAACACTCAAGCACATGCAGCTAATGGAACCGCAGTTAAAATGATTGGAACCATCACGCTACCCATGCAACTTGGTAAATACCCACTTACTCATCATTTGCACGTATCAAACGACAATGACTGTCCTGCACCCATACTATTAGGTACAGATTTCATTAGAAGTCTTAACCAAAAAGGTTTAACTGTTTCACTTGACATGTACCGCAATACAGTCACAATAGGAGCGGACACTCATCCCATGATAAACATTAACCACGTATCGCAACCTTCGAACTTTCATAAAGTGCGAATTTCTCAGCACACTCAACTTGCAAGCCGGACTAAAAACTATGTAGAGGCCTACATAGAAAATTTTTTTCCTGCCGGCAATCTTTCTTTCCTAATAGAAGATAACCAGCGCCCATCAGAGCACATATATATAGTCCCACGCTCTCTTGTAACACCGCAAAGTAGCGGGCGCTGTTTTATCTTAATTAACAATACTTCGTACACTACTGTTCCTCTTTACAAAAACATGTATATTGCTGATGCTCACCCCATCTACGACGAAGTCGCGCAAATATTCACTGTACAACCCAGTCCAATTCCATATACTCCACCTGAGGTTAATTGGGAAAACGACCTGCCTCAATTTCGCTGTGCGCAACCAGTTCAATACGACGTAACCAGGGATATCAATTTCGCACAAACAAACCTTTTGCCGCATCAGCTAAATCAGTTAAAAAAACAATAATTAGCTCTCATCCTAATGCGTTTGTAGGACCTGATTCTCACCTAGGTCACTACAATGGTCATATACGACACCGCATTGACCTCATACCGAATCACACAATTCCTTCTCGTAAAGTATATCGCGTTCCTTTAGAAAAGCGGAACGAAATCGAAAGGCAAATAACGCAAATGCTTGAAGATGAAATCATTAGAGAATCTTCTTCACCATTCTGCGCGCCTATAGTTCTTGTGAAGAAAAAAGATGCCGGAAGCTGGCGATTCACAATTGATTTTCGTGGACTCAATAATATTACAAAACCCCAAAAATCTATTCTACCTAACATCCAAGACATTTTGGATCTTTGCGCGAATAAATGCATCTACACTTCATTGGACTTTCAGCAGGGCTTTCACCAAATTCCCGTGGAGCCTACTCACTGCGAACGAACAGCGTTCGCTTGTTTCCTTGGAGCATTTGAATACATTAGAATGCCCATGGGATTGAAAGGGGCTCCAGCCACGTTTCAACGCGTGATGGACGACTTTAAGAAACACATTCGCGCCCAAGTTTTCATATATATCGATGACCTAATTATCACTTCGGAAACGACTGAACAACATCTTGTCGACATCGACGAAGTGTTAGGTAAAATAGAAAACATCGGTATGAAACTTAAGGCGTCGAAATGTGAGTTCGCACGCGAAGAAATCAACTTTCTCGGATTTGTCCTCAACCGAGATGGAATCCGCCCCAACCCAGAAAAAACCAGAGCTATAGACAACTATCCGACTCCAACTAATGTTACCGAAGTAAAAGCTTTTATAGGAATGTGCTCATTCTTCCGCAGATTCGTCCATGGCTTTGCTCAAATAGCAGCCCCACTTTTCGCTTTAACAAAAAAGGACACACATTTCTTATGGACACCTGAATGTGCGAAAGCAATGAAATCTCTCCAAGAAGCGCTGACTTCCGCACCTATTCTCGTGGCTCCTCAATTAGGAAAACCTTTCACAATAGAAACCGACAGCTCTGCTTCAGGCATTGCCGGTGTCCTTAAACAGGAACAAAACGGGGATATGCATGTTATAGCTTACGCTAGTCGAGCTCTCAATATCCACGAAGCGAAATATCCAGCGATTGAATTAGAAGCGCTTGGTCTTGTCTTCGCCGTACACAAGTTCCGCCCTTACATTGATGGTGCCAAAACAGTCGTGATTACAGATCATGCCCCCTTAAAAGCTCTTCTTCACAGAAGAGACCTCACGGGTAGACTCGCCAAATATCAAATATCAATACAAGAATTTGATATCACAATAACATATCGCCCCGGGAAAAATAACTTAGTTTGCGATGCGCTCTCTCGACATGTTCCAGTCAGTAACAGCAATAATGTAGTTAACTACACGGATATAATAGTTAACGCTGTAACCTCCCAATTGTTTACTTTAGATAAAGTGCGCGAAGAACAGCAAAACTGTCCTCGTACATCATTCATTATACAAAATATTCAGTCAAACCCAAATAACCCCGCGTTCTCAAACTATTTCATCATTAGTAACATTTTGTACCTTGTTCCAATCAAAATAAATCAAGATCCTGTTATAGTATTGCCAGAGGACTCCAATCTCAAGGCTATCTTACTACAAAAAGTTCACTCATCACAAATGGGAGCGGCTCATCTCGGAATTAAGAAAACCGTTTCTGCTGTTTCAAAAATTGCTGTCTGGAACAAAATGACCCACGACGTGACCTCTTTGGTATCCAAATGCACCCAATGTCAAAAACGAAAGATCCTAGCGCGTATCGAATTCACGAACCGCTATGTAACTTTGACCTGCCCGCACGTCCTTGGGAAAGGGTCCATTCTGACGTCATTGGACCACTGCCCCAAACTCTCAACGGCAACAAGTTCATAATAGTTTTTGTTGATGCGTTCTCCAAATTTATCGTCGCCGAACCTATGCCAGACCAAAAAGCACTCACGACGGTGAATACGTTCGTCAATCGTTTCGTGTCTCGTTTCGGTCCACCAGCACTCTTGGTAACCGACCAAGGCACAAATTTTATGAGCGACATTTTCCGCAGCACTCTTGAAAATCTTAAAATTGCACACAAAACTAGCACACCTTATCACCACGAAAGTAATGGTCAGGTTGAACGCGCCAACCGTACCATTCAAGAACTTGTCTCCATGGCTGTAGCTACTCGCAACGACGAATGGGACAATGTTATGTTTTTAGCTATCCACGCTTACAATTGCGCAGAAAATTCCACTATTAAGCACTCACCGCACACTGTAGTACATGGTTATGAACCATTCAACATTTTTCGCAATGCTTTGGAACTACCCGTTCGCAAATTTGCGTCAGAAACAGACTACGCAAACCAGCTTACTCCTATGCTGCGCTCTATTTGGAAAACAACTCAAGCAAATTTAGAACAAGCCCAACAACAACAAAAACATCACTATGATTTGAGGAACCGTACAAATCCTTCAAATCTCCAAATTGGCCAACAAATTCTTGTAAGGCAAAGCGTAGGAAACAAGCTTGCAAATCGTTTTGAAGGTCCTTTCGTTATAGTAGACATAGATCGTCCGAATATTACCATTCTCGATGGACGTCGAAATCGCACTGTGCACATGAACAGAGTTAAACTATATAACTCTGACAACAATTATTAATCTACTCTTCTCAATTTTCAAGAACCTTCTACATCTCTTACAGCCACTCTGCACAACCACAACTACCCGCTCGATACTCAACAAGAGCATCGAAAACTCAACTAACCTCTTCACTTCTATCAACCACAACAAGAATAACCCGACAACAATCCACAACTACACTCCTACGACAGCAATTCATCTTCACCTGCATTATATGTGACCCTGTTTTTCCTACGAAGACCTAGCCCCGGGGACCGGGACTCTTTCGAGGGCGTGGATGTAAGGGTTGTGTAAGAATTAAAAGGGCAAAGTGTAAGGATTAGTAAAGAGATTAGAAAATGGTTTCCCAGACACATTAGTGACCCATTAGACAACCCGTAGCCCGGCTTACCCAGTGGGTACTGGACCGTCAATTACGGTCTCAGTGAGAACACCCCGTCAATCAGTTTAGGCGCCCTATGAGACCCCCGCCATGGGTTTACCCACTGGCTATCGGACCAACAATTATGGTGGTCCGTAAACCAGTGAGTGGGATCCAACGCCCACTTTTTTGGGCAGTTAGACAGAGGACCCCGCCATCTAAGGGTGATACCTCCTTGTCCCCTTTTCTTTCCTTTTTCTCTTCCCATGTACATAGTTCCAATCGCGCATTAGAAATAAACAATGTGCGAACCTCGTGTTTTTTTTTCGTTTATCAAATTAGTAGTATCGCCTCCGCCTGGGCACCGCTACACAATCCATGCATCCATGTAAGCCCCAGGCGAAGGGAGATATTATATCGTGAATTCTTAGGACACCTACGGGAATTCACAGAGCTCTGCCATCCATAAAGCTTCCAATTTCAATGTTTCTAGATCTTCTAACTGAACTGTATTTGAACTTGTACTCACGGAACCCAGTTTCATTTTTATGACAAGAAACTGCATTCTAATGTTTGTTCTGATCACATTCTGGTTACGCGCATTAAGAAGAGCATGAAAGTCTGATACAGAAATATATGGGGTTCAGTGCCTTGGACGTTCTTTGAAATAATCCTAGCAGCCATCGATATCGGCCATTGTGTACACTCACGGCTCAGAGATCCTATGTTGAAGAGAAGGAGAACGCGCCGTGGCGTCGAGCGGTCGTCTCTTGCCCCGCTCTTCGGTGTTCATTTACTTTCTACTTAAACTACTCAAACGACGACTACTACTGACACGCGTTACGGCTACTACTGACTACTACAGGGTGCGCCATAAATATGGTTACACGATAAAAAGTGAATAACCCACGAGAAATTCATCGGGAAGCAATGAAACTGCTCTAGCAGTTTTACTGACAACATTGTTACGAATAAATTCAACTTTCACTCAATACGAGCTTCTTGGGCACGAATAACAGCTTTTAGACGCTTAAGATAGGAGTTGATGGCTGCACGCAGGGTTTCTCATTTCCTTCCACACTTCTCCAGGAAAGAACTGAAACTTTCGATTGTGGTGTGTATTTTAGTGCAAGCACTTTCCTCCAAATGAGACCATACGTAATAGCCCATACCATTCAAATCTGGCGAGTTCACCGGCCACTCAGATGCCGCAATGAAATTGAGGAGATTCTCCGCGCACCAGTCCTGCGTTTTTGGAGCTGTTTGCAACTTCACCATCCTGTTGACAGGTCCACTTTGAACTCCCAAATGATTATGAGCCCAGGAAGGTAGCTCTTTTTTCGGAACGTCGTTGAGGTTTATATCAGTGTTGATATTGACCTCCTTGTCAATGAAAACCAGCGGAGTCCGTCCAGTGGCACAAACTCCTGCCGAAATCATCAGAGCAGATGGGTGAGACTGCCTTTGGATGATTCGCATTTTCATATTAGCATCTTCACTGGTTTTAGCCAACATCCGCTTGTTTTAGCGGTTGCACAACTGTTGGATAAATAAAAGTTTTTCGTTAGTGAAGAAAGTCGTACAACGGTCGGCGCGCGCTGGGAGTTCACGACATTTTTTCTTTCTTCCTTCCTTATGAGCAGGTGTTGGCCCATGACGTTGACGGAACTTGTAGGGAAACAGTCCACTCTTATTCCGCACCGATTGTCTCATTGTTGTTGCTGGCAGCTCGGCTGCCAGTCTTCTCATGGTTCAGCTTGGAGTCCAGAGCGAGGACAATCGTGCAGGCAGTTACGCTTCACGCAGCGATAGACAGTCATCCTGTGCAGATAGAGCAGATGAGCGATGCCCGAAACAGAATGTCAACTTCTTGTGCGCTGCAAGATGGCAACCCTCTGGCTACAAGCTTCGACCATTTATTGGATTAACCGAAGTAGCGATGAGAAAATCTCCATGTAGGTTCGAGATTGTGTGCAGAATTTATGAATACAATGAAACTCCAAAAAATAGCACCAAGAACGGGGAAAAATAACGCGCGAAAAGTGTAACCATATTTATGGTGCACCCTGTACTACCTCGACGTATCAATAACAAGCAGTTTTCTCCTGTGGCTAGAGAAAAAACCGTACGATTCGATTGAGTCACCTAACCAAGTGAATTGATTTTCTGCAATACATTGATTATTGCCGTGGTCAGGTGCGACCCCTCGATCAATACTCTTATAACATCTTCGGTCGCTTGAATAGGTGTATCTCTTCCGTTTTTTTCTTGGCACCTGCACTGAATCATGAACACCCCAACTGGCTGCACTTTTAAGAATCACAAGCGTGCAAGGACGTCGACTCCTCCGGACAAGACGAACGATCTAGGAAAGGCCATCAAGGAGTTGGAACGATGCAAGGAGATACCGGGATGCGTGAGAACGGTCCTTCTACTCCTCACTACTCAGCTAAGTGCTGTTGTTGAGGAAAACAACGCTTTGCGCAACGAAAACGCGTAATATGTGATTGAAAACAAGGAACTTCGAGATCAAGTAGGTTCTCTTCAACATAGGATCTCTGAGCTCGAAATGTGTAGAGTCCCAAATGCTGATAGTAGGAGTTTGACAACTGGTTCTGATAACCATGACGACTTTCCCGAATGTGAACGTCGGCGTTCAGTTGTAATCTCAGGTGTAAAAGAATCTTCGTTCTCTCATCCTGCGGATCGTGTTCAAAATGATTTTAACTATGTTGTTAGAATTTTATCCTTTCTAAGAGTTGAGTGTTTTCCTGTTAATGTGTACAGATTAGGTAAGCCGTTGTCAGGCAAGCCTACGCACTTAAAAGTAATTCTACCATCAACTTTCTATCAACGCCTCGCAGTGAAAAGAGCACCCCATCTTAGGTTTTCTCTAGTTAGGGCCTCTTCCTTCGTCCTTCCATGACGCTGGCGGAAAGGAAAGCTGTGAAAGAACATAGAACTCTCCGTGGAGCGGGGACTCGTGCTCAGGAGCAGTCACAGGGCATCCAACCTACGGATGACTGTCCTGATCGTGAGCAACAGTGCTCTAGTTTCAGGGAGGGTTCCAATCAAAGCCATGGTTTGAACTAGGGACGCATCCGCGGTATAGCTTATTTGAATGCTTTTACACATCTTTTACTAACACATCCCGAAAAATGCTAAGGAAGTTGACTTGATTATTGATAATTATGATTTGTGCGTGTTTACCGAAACCTGGCTCAAGTCACACCACATTTTGCAGACACTACTATGTAACTCCATCCTTAAATTCGAACCCATTCGCTGTGACAGACCAGGAAGGTCGGGTGGAGGAGTGCTCAGTCTTATAACAAAAATCATAAAATATATCACGGTCTTCTCGGAAAGTGTATGCAATAGCCACGAGATTCTGGCGATTGATATATAGCGTAGGATAAACGACTGTTCTAAGACCAGAGAAAGGAACGTGTTTATTCTGAGTGGATAAGATATACAGTGAGCCATCTCCGTCGTTGGTGCAGGTCGACCTCCTGCTGACAGGGCGGTCGTTGGAGGTGAGAGTGAGTGACGCGGTGGAGACGACGGTAGACGGTAGACGAGGGAACATCGTCGCAGGCGACGATAATTGATGTTCTTTGTGAACCGTCTCCTTTTAGTTTGGTAACCGTGTATCGCACTCTCTCTTGTTCTTCCCAATACACTTGCCAGCTACATAATGTGATTAGTGATCTCACTGCTACTGATGACCCATCCATTATAATGGGAGATTTGAATTTTCCGGATATCAAGTGGAACGATTTGTTGGGCTCCTCTTATAACGGCTTGAACGAAGCCTTCATGGAACTAGTGAAATCCCATGACCTCCGCCAAAAAAAGCATAAAAAAACATATTACATATTGAAACAACCTGTTGTGTGTAATATGTTTCGTAAAGCATCCCACCAGAGGAGGACACTTCCTCGATCTGCTTCTTTCAAATGACGATCACCTTGTGGGGCAAGTCATGAGTCTACCTCCAGTAGGCACGAGTGATCATTTGAGCTTTTCTTTTACTATAATGGCCCATGTTCCCGAATTTCAGCCCTTGCTTTCTAGATTATTTTCCAAATGCGACTACTCTAAGGTATGACAATATCTAGCTAACGTGATGTGGCGCGAGACGTTAGAGCAAGCGCGGACTGTAGATGAGAAGTATGAATTGTTTCTGAATATTTTGCAACATGCCATTGATATGTTTGCTCCTTGGGGAAGGGTTTTCACAACGAAAACCTCACTACCGCAGTATCTGCAAAATATATACGAGCACAAAACAGCTCTTTTCACGATAGCTTCTTCCTCGCAGAATTCTTGTGACTGGGAAAAATATAACAACTTCTCAGAAATCTTTGCTAAAGAACTGGAGAAATATTTACAATCGCAATGTAGGGTGGTGGAGTCGGGCGAAAAGTATTCACTATTTAAGTATTTGAATAGAAGGCTTACGTCGAAGATCAGCGTTCCAGTACTACGTAAGAGTACTAGTAGAGCTATCACCAACTCCGATAAGGCTAACATGTTAGCGTAGCAATTTCGCGAAGTGTTTCTTCGGTACGACGATGATGAAAGTCCAGACTTCAACCCTATTATCCACTCCCACATGGAATCGTTTCCATGGTTCAGTGAGTTCAAAATTTTTGAAACTATTCAAAAATGGCCACCATCTTTGTCTAAAAACCCAGATGGTATCCCTTCGAAATACATCAAGGAAACAGCACATATTCTTGCAAGTCCGTTAGCGTACATATTCAATCACTCTATGATGTATTCCGAAATTCCATCTCGATGGAAACACTTATTTGTCATACCGATTTTGAAGAAAGAATCAGCTTTAGATCCATGTAATTACAGGCCCGTAAGTCTCACATCTATTTTTTGTCGGATATTTGAGAAACAGGTGAGAGACCATTTCAGAGATTATCTCGACAGAAATTGTATAATTCCCAAAAGCCATCATGGGTTCGTTGAGGGACGATCCACATCCACAACGAACTTACTGGAATCGATCAATGACTGGACTCTTCTTCTAGACGACAAAAAGGCCTGTGATGTGATTTATTTTGACTTCTCATGACTTCTCAGAAACTTTCAATCGCGTTTCGCACAAAGAACTAGTCTTTAAATTGGAGAAAATGGGTTTCCACCCTGAACTTACCAAATGGATTGAAAGATTCATAACAGGGAAGATCTTTTCAGGTTGAAGTTAATGGTTCCTTTTCTAGTGTGTGGATGTTACAAGCGGGGTACCTCAAGGAGGAGTCATATCCCCTATTCTGTTTGCCATCTATACTTCCGATTTAGACAAGGTGGTGAGCGGATTTGATGTTAGGTGCAAGCAGTATGCGGACGATATCAAAATTTACGCGGAGCGTGGTGAGGCTTCTTCCAGGAGCCTGCAGCTTCAGCCAGTGGACTCACACATGGACATCACAATTAGCCCCTCAAAAAAGTACTCATATGAAAATAGGAACTTCGCACCGCTGCACCCACTTCGCCATTGAAGGAGAGGAGATCCCTATACGTGATGAAGTTCGTGATTTAGGTTTCCATTACAATAATAAACTAGATTTTTCCAAACACTTCAAGACTATCTGTCGGAGGGCTTATATGCGTACTTACCAAATCTTCAAGGGTATGGCCACAATGGACATCAAAATACTAGTCACAGCGTATAAAGCTTACATCAGGCCAATTCTAGAAAGTGGCACTACAGTTTTCGCTCCTTGAAAAAAAGGATATTGCTGCAATAGAGAAGATCCAAGATGATCTTACCAGAAAAGTGGTGATAAGATATGGCGGTTTTCTTTATTCTCGAAGTCCTAGGGCTACAATCCGGAACAAGTTTCTTGCGCTTCACACTCTAGAATCTCGTAGGAAATTGAGAGATGTTTGCATGCTCTTCAAAATAGTCACTGGTGTATGTAACACTAACAGTACAGCGTTCTATAAAATTCGAAAATCAAAGACTCGTCTTGGGGAGTTCAAATTATCTTATCACTGTCCCAAGACTAATGTTTTTGCGCGTTCATTTGTGGCTCGAGCAGGTTCCACATTTACTTTAAAAGCGGAGGTCCCTCAGTCACCGCATGGCTTTTCAGCTTTTAGACGGCCAGCTTCCAAGAAACTGCTTAGGTTTTCACTTTATTGGGTGTATTAACGTTTTCACTCTTTGTATTGTCTCTATCTACCCTACCATTGACTTAATGTATGTGACGCAATGTACTCTCAACTATTCAGTTCTATTTGATACTCATTCTTCTATCTCACGACTGTCTTGAACATCGTAACAAATAAATAAATAAAAAATAAACTGCAAACGAACTCTGCGCTGATCAATCTGGTTTCTCGGGTCACCATTGTCACTATTCCTCCATGCCTTGCGCGGCTCTGCGCGTCCGGCGACGTGCGGCGGGTGCGGTGGCTCGTGTTGATACGGTGAGCCACGGCTCCGTATCAGTAGGCAAGGTCACCCGGTCATGCGCCGGACCGCTAACTGCCAAACGGTCCAAACGTACCTTACCCTTGCGCGTAGTAGTGTATTTTTTGGCTGTATTTGACCTATACGATGACTTGCTGAAAGCAACTACTATTCGAGTGTCCACAACTTCCCATGTAACTATGGTATCAAATAACCAGACCCGACTCGAAGAGAAGGCGAAAATTACAAGGAAAAAATAAACCTTCCGTTGGAAGGTGCACTTCCTCCAATTCCCGGAGGCCCATGGTGCACCTTATGTGGATGAACAAAATAGGACTTTTTGATGTTAGCTACTCCTAACTCAGAAGTTTGGTCCAAATTCAAATTAATAAGTTTTGCTGAATTTGCTGTAGGAAAGGAATTGAGAGGTTCATGTGGTGCAGTGATAGGAGGTGTCATAATTTCGTCAAGGGCGAATACCTTGGTTTGAACAAGTCTTCGCGCTTCGCAAGAATTGTAGGTTTTGAGTCCGAAAAAGGTCGTCTTCTGGTATACTTGTTATTCGTAATAACCCGCAAAAAAAGCGGTAGTGTAACTGGATTTTCGCCACAATGATAGGTCCATCGTTTTCGGCGAAAACTTACTCAAGTGTGAGAGAAAACGAGCATGATTTGACACAGCACAGCACCTGCCTTCATTTTCTACTGCACTAAAGAAAAGGCATTCAATCGCTTCTAACGTACAATTTTCAAAAACTAGAGATTTTTTGGACGAACCCGAACAGGATTGAATAGACGGCAGCCTTTCAAACACAGTGCCGATGATCTCGATGCTGCAGAATGACGGAGGCGCGATAGGAGTGTCACGTCGATCACCCTTCGCGCCGCTCGTAGGGTGGCCACTAAACGAGCCCTAAGACAGTGTGAGTCGAACAGGCATAACACTTACCTACACGTGCTTATATCAGAATTTCGCGCACTCTTCAGTGGACCCAATTGCATTTGGATAAAACTGTCGAGAATACAATTCCGTGCTACACCGTCAGAATTCCGTGCTACACCGAAATGAAAAACACCGCCACAAATCAATTTTTCTGGGTGCCGACGGCGGCACAAATCTGAACTTTGTACAGAAGCATTCTGTCAAATAATGATTACAGGAGAGCAATGGCACTCATCTGCAGCTATTCACTAGTTTCTGCGGACATCGAAATAACAATAGATACGAACCGATCAGTGAGCGTGATCACGGCTGACCAGACGGCTTGCAGAGCTCCTTACGGGAGGGCCGCCTGCAGTTATACCCGGACGGGATATCGGATATCGCCATTATTTCTCCATTCGATTCTAATCATTGCGTTCTGGACAGTTTTCTCCAAATGCAGTTGAGTCCACTGAATAGAGAGCGAAATTCTGATATAGCCACGTGTAGGTGTAGTGCATGTTCGACTCCTTACGCTACATAACGCGCCCTTTGCATCGGTGAGCGATAGCTCTCGCTCCCGATCTGGTCGATCTGGTAACTCCTCCCGTCCGTCGAGTCACCATCGTCTTACGAGGAGCTCGGCCGCGGCCATGAACGCGTTAGGTGAGGACCTGGGTGCAGGTGCACCCGCAGCACGCGCCAAGTAGTCCGCAGGTGCGTTCACCTTGCGCGCGCCATGAGTTGGCAATTAGGGTTCTGTGCAGAAAGTTCCTCACCCACTCGCACCCACCGAGTAGCACCTACTCAGCCATTTGGCTTAGACCAGTTTTGAGCAGATTTTTCGTGTAGTCGTGGTCGGCTATTTTGATTCGCTTTCATTTCTTTTTCCTTTTCTTTGCCTTTCTTCTCTATGATTGCAAAACTCCATGATAGTTCAAAATTGTTCAGAAAAAAAACAACAGAAAGCAATTCCTAGGCCAGGTCAGGTCTGCTCCAAGATGTCGAGGCACGAGCCCTGGTCACACTTTTCTTGTCTCGCCTCCGTAGACACCAGTCAAGTCTAGATTTTCAAGTAATCAGTGACTTACCGAGAGGGGCTTCATGAAGCGGGCTACGGGTGTGACGGCTCGAGTCGTTGCTAGTTGTTTCCAAAGGACCCACGGATCACCTATATCAAGCCGAGACTCGGGCACTTAGTCTCCCTCACCCTCTTTGCCTTAGCCACGCTGCACGTCTTGAATAAATTTGACGTAAGATGAAGCAACTACTGTAAAAGTTGGGTTACTTGCACACACGCACACGAAGACCTTCTAGCTATGAATGCTCCGCATGTGCCAGCGCAAAATGTTCAAAATGTTAAAGCGTTAACAAAACAGTTCTCACACTTCGCACTGCAAGTGCTCACCGGCTCACCGGTCTTGCTGAGACACACCTTTAGATGTTTTAACCTGACGCAAATCCAGAGGCCTTACAAGCTATTGAGTGCCATGACAGAATTCCCTCCATTCTCGGACCACCGACAGCCATCAAGCAAAGATAAAATACTTTTTTGTAGCCTACAATCGAAGACCCTACTAGATCACAGCGATCTTGCTGAGACACACCAGTAGATGTTCTAACCTGACGCAAATCCAGAGGCCTTACAAGCTATTGAGTGCCATGACAGAATTCCCTCCATTCTCGGACCACCGTCAGCCATCAAGCAAAGATAAAATACATTTTTGTAGCCTACGATGGAAGACTGTTCAAGATCGTAGAGGTCTTGCTGAGAATCGCTGAGAGGTTCAAAGACCTACCTTGTTAACGACAAATTAATGCAAAGGTTTCCACCTTGGCTTGTGTTATGCTATTACGTTCACCAGAGATTATATTTTCTGATTTGTGCAATCAAAAAATGTGACGATGTGACAAAAATGCGCTGCCGAGATAATACGTTCGGCTGGATCTATGATTTATAAGAATTTGCCATCAATTTCTGAGAAGCACATAGTTTTTTTCTGTAACAGGGATGGGACTTAACGTAATAATAAATATGCAACGCACGGCTTTCATTCACGCCTAAAGCGAAATGCTCCTTAGTGACGCCAGCTGACACAGAAGGTGACGTACTCGAGAGAAGAGAGTAGTACACCGAACAGTGAGATGTAGAAAATCTGTCCTCAAAAACCCTGGCTATATAAATAGGAGAAAACTCCTTGAATGGATGGTGTATATGGTTGACAAATTCAGAAAAGAAGAAATATAGCGCGCATCCGAGATCAGTATGTAGACATGCTCGTGGATATATTGACAATTAATTTCGCATAATTTTTTTGTGTTTTTATGTTTTCTAATCTCCTTGTGTTTTTCTGGGATATTTCGTTTTTCAGATTTCTCTGAGGATGTAGCAGAATTTATTCCTGCTGCTCTACACATTTTATGCAATTATGTTATAATAACTCCCATGCCACGCATGCAGCCAAAACCCTTCGCGCCGCAAACCTTATCACATTGCTTTCGCGTTTTCGTCTTCTTGCACTCAGCTTTACATTTGACTGCATTTTTGAAGCATAATTGAACGATGGGATCGGAACTCTGAAAATACGGTTCACGTTTGTGGGTAGAAAGTGAGAGTAGATTCAACATTGAGTTACTTAATATTCTTCTCATACTCACTAGTGTTTGGTCCAGGACCGTACGGGTTCCGCTGTTCTTGTTGACCCTCGCCACTTATATCTACCAGGGCGTTTTGAAGCGTTGCTCTGACCTCCATGAGGTTGTTCGTGATGACGTCGCTAAACTTTTCCTAGGCACCCCCCCCCAATGCCGCTTACCGGTAGCCTCAAACTTCAGTGTTTCCGTAATGGGTGGTTGGTAGGTGTTCTCAAATTATGCCCGTAACACCTGAGCTTTGCTCTCTCGTTCTCTACTTGATATGAGTTAGACTCTTGGACGCATTTGCTCAGTATTGTGCGATTTCAAATTTACACCAGCAAATTCAGAATGGCCGAGAACATGTGCTGGGAGATTTCAGCTTCCGTTTTCTACAGTGAAATTTTTGAGGGCGATTGTTGCATTCAAGTCGGCGAAACCACTGTCTAGAAAAGATAGGAACGCTTACAAAGAACGTCCTTGTTGGAAAGGCAAGTTGATGAAAACTACTTTTTCAAACAACTCATCTCACCAAATTGTTGAGCGTTAAATTGACCGCAGGGCGACGTCTCCAATAAAATAACAAATCCAAACTGAAGTTCTCGAAGAAATGAGGCCTAGTGCCGCAAAATTTCAGCTGAAATTATATCCTCAAGGATTTTTGTCGGCCATTCCTTGACAATTTCCTTTGAGTATGAAACGAAGATGTCTTCAGAAAGTCATAGGACTTTTTTGCGCTCTATCGAAAACAGAATGGTGTCTGATGTCTGGCCAAATTGAAGCAAGTGCGCGAGAGCCTACCATGATAAATCGGGAGAAAACTACTATATCTGCTATTGTTTGAGACATCACGGAAACATTCCTACATAAAGTCTAAGCTCAACTCACATTGAGCAGAGGCGCACAAGGGGAACAGATTTAAAATTAGACCTCCTTGACCTCCCTCCCAGGACCGGGATTCATGAACGCAACCGCCGGTGAATTTCACCGGCGCTTGCGTTCATGAAACAAATTATAGACATCTAGACAAACAAATTACACAGTAAATCTGCTTGTTTGAAAACAAATAAAAAAATCAAAATTTACCGGAAAACGCAAATCAGTCACCGGTTTCGTTTCACCGTCCGGTTACGTTTCACCGGCCAATTGCGTTGCATCGGCCGGTTACGTTTCACCGGCTGCGCTCGGCCTGTGAAGCGTAACCGCCGGTGAACGAAATTTCACCGGCGGTTGCGTTCATGAATCCCGGCTTCTGTCCCAAAACACGTGCTGCACGCCACGGGCACGGGCACGGGCAAATCGTTCTCAGTGAACTTTGGGCAAATTTAAAAACACCATTCTATTCGTCTTCTGAAGCTGAGCTCAAATATTTCTTTACATTTACTCCAGCTATAACAGGTGTCCTAGTTATGGGCGGTTCTCTTCGGAGCCCTGCTAATCGTTTTACGACCACCCGAGCCTTGCCACTGCAGCGTCCTAGGGGCATCTTGCCTGCAAGAGATTGCAAATTGCGGGAATTCCAAATTTCCTCATCAGATTTGACTTCAGCACGTCACTGTCATCACTTTGGTACCAAACATGTCCTCAACTGGAAATTTTCACCCGACACAAGAAATGGAATTTTCCTAACTTTGAGAACACTTTCCAAGATCCCTTTTCCAGCTAAACCAGAAAGATATAGCTTTTATTATTGAATGATAGTTGTTTCATCCTATTCTGAAGCCAATTCTGACAACATACAGAGTGTTCTGGAGAATTTCAGCTTGAATCTGCACTATAACTAAGGCCTTTGTTATACCGAAGCTCACCCTCCAGCGTCTGCCAGCGCAACTCGTCCCATTCAGTATCAGACATCGTGGGGCCAGACACGTTTGTGCGAGTTATCACGTCGGACGCTGGCATGATGATGCTCACGGGCTGTTATGCAGACGCTCACGCGCGTCGCTAGTCGCTGTGCATTGCACTGCGACTAGCGACGACGCTGGGGGTCGGTCGAGGGCCCTTTCGCTGGAAGTCGGTCGGGGCTGCTCTGTATGCTTCGGACGCGTGCGTGCGTCGCGTGTTCAGCGGCTGGGCGCTCACCGCTCGCAAGCAGCTGACGCTCACCATGAGCGTCGGTGTAACAAAGGCCTAACCCTGCCAGTGGGATGGCCTAGGAACACCCTGGCTTCCTAATTTTCTCATCAGATTTGACTTCAGCACGTCATTATCACCACTTTGATACCAAACATGTCCTCAATAGGAACTCTAGTGGGACTTTTCACTTTTTAAACTTTATTTTCTGATGCTAATGCTATACAATTTCACGGTCCCCTACCATAAACCTAGCTACATTAGGCCTTTTCGTAATTCGTGCAATTTCTCAATACCTCTTTAAACAGCGCACCTTCTATCTGAATTTATCTTCGGAAGGAGATAAATTTAAAGTCTTACGACAACGTCATTCACCTTCAGAAGATCTCGTTTGCAATTCCGTTTGAATATTTTTCAATCGCCGAAGATGAGAGCTGCTAAGAAGTGACTGCTGGTTTACGACAGCCATTAATGGACGTCAGAGGACTCTGGTCATCCCTGGACAGCAAACAAAGCTATCGTTCAGAACATGTCCCGCAGCGCATGTGCAGTTTCATCTGGTGGCGCCCAGAAGAGTCTCCCAATGCGTAAGGCCATTGTAATACCAAAACGCAAGCGCACGAGAGAGTGAGAGCTGCGAGAGTGTTGCGAAATTGCAACCGGGCGATGGCACGACACCCAGTCAGCGACGGCCGGCGGGACAACTGACACAGACAGGTCTGCTACCTCGTGTCTGATACTGAATCGTGTTAGTTGCGCAACCGAGCATTGAGCGAAATTGTTGGCATGACAATGGCCTAAAGGTAGAAGTAAAGGTGTCGGCATTTATCAGTCCCCTGAGGACGCGCCGCTGCATTCATGTTCCATTCGAATCGTAGAGGCATATTGAATGCGTATTTAGCCTATACAATGACTTGTGGGGCAAGCCGCTATACCAGGCCAGTGTCTACCTTCCTAGGCTAGTTAGGTACCAATTTCCCACCATCGCAACTGGTGTCGGCTGGACGCAGCGCACTGCGCTGCGACAGGCGTCGCAGCTCGCTGCGACAAAAGCCACAGTACTGTCCTGAGAGGATCTGCACCATTCTTTTTGCTCTTGCGGTAAGCTATCGGGTCCCCGCACACAGCATCATACAGAAAACCCACCTACAGTGCTGTATAGAGGGGAGCCATGCATTTTTAGCTCCGCTGCGACGGACCCATTGCCGGAGTATACCATAGGTCTTACAATAGTTGTGCCGTTGCCCTGGCGCGATTTCGCAGCACTCGCGCAACTACCCTCTCTCGTCGCAGTACATTGCACTGCGACGAGCGATTGGGCCGTTCGCTCAACGCCCGTCCGGCAGTCGCTCGCGCGCTGGCGTTATGGCGTAATAATGGCCTTAAACAGAACGCTCATCCACGGGCGGAGTAGCCAAATGAAAGAAAACAATGGGTGGCACTGCATGAGGTAGATAGGTTAGTGCAAATACCAGCTCAAAACCATCATTAGTCAAACCTCAAACGTTAGCTTGTTCGTAATTGCTTCTCTGTAGCATATGCTCCACAAGATTGTACTGCTCGAAGGGCCGTTTACATGCTTGTCATGCGAACGAGAATATGTCGGGAAGAAATCTAGGCCGCTTCACAAGTGCTTAGTCGACCACGCTAATCCACCCCGTAAAAATCAGTGTTGTCTGAGCCTTTTCACTTGTTCGCCTGCCATTTGACAGAATCATACTTCTTCAGAAAAGTGTGGTATTGACTGGGTAGTTTCTAAGGTTTAACTCGGCGTGTCGTTAGCTCTGAGGAGAAAATTAGCTTGATTATATCTCTGTAGTGTAGAAAACAGTAATCGACTTATGAAAAACACCAACCGTGAGCTCTTTCGCAGCCGCGTATCCAATAATAACGAAAAAGATCACCCAGTCGAAACGCATCGCTCCCTTTTGTTTCTGAATTAATGCGAACAATATACGTATGATTACAATATCAATGCGAAAACGTGCAATATTTGACATTATGCTGCATGCGGCCCTTTTTGTGTCTGCGGGCGATGAAATTCACAGTGTAAACTTCGGTAATTTCAGCACATTCTTAGAATACATCAGAGTGAACAGTGAAAGTCGTGCTGGCCTAGCGAGCCAACACGGAAACATAGCGCATTATTCGCGGAAGCAGCGAGTGATCCTTTGAGTGTTTGATCATTGTTCAATAAAGCGATTTGCATAAAAGAATCGACATAACAGCGAACTATAAAACACACCTTTCGCTTTCAGAAGAGAGTATTTACTAAATGAGTTTTATTCCCCAAACTCATCTCAGCAAAGGAGAAATTCAGAGGGGCAGAAGCAAGAACAGAGCTTATTTCTCTGTTCTTCTTAATAGAAAGGGACCCTACTAATCTCATCAATCGCATTTATTTTCAAGTAAATCAGTAAGCTACACTTAAGAGACAAGAAGTTGAATAATCAACGTTGGGTCGTGATAAAGCACCTACCGTACCGGACGAGCCGAGACGAAAGAACGGCGCCAGCGGCGCCCTCTTGCGTAGAAACGCCTGTTTTTCTACATTTGGCTTAAAATTGATTTTTTCGTGAAAATCGGGATATATTTGAAGCTAGCAGCTTTGTCTGTCCCTTGCCCCTTCGATTCCTTTACCGATGGCTTATCTCTCGGTAAAGCTCCGCCTTCGGCCGAGCTACCACGTAGGGACTCCCGTACGACATGCGGCACAAATGAATAGGGGTAGACTCTGCTCGGGTCACCACACGTAGACCCCAGAAGCGGTACCTTTCGGCGCAAAAAAGCGCTGCTGCCGTTAGCAACTATGGAGCAGGCTACTCGAGAACAAACAGTAACTTGGGAGAAAGAGGACAGCACAGGATATGCACAGCGATAGAGAGCGATTTCCTGCTAGATGTTGTGGATTCACAACCACTCTAAGAGAAAGTAGCAGTTAGCCATAGGGAGCCCGTAGGTTAGAGTGAGTGCAATATAAGATAAGTATCTCTAAAGACGTCTCCCTAGGTACGATGCAGCGGCATACCGCGAGTGAGCACTTAGGAATCTAATCTGTAACTCCACTCAGGTGTGGAGCCGTCTGATGTATTTACCCATTGGGTCTCAAAAGTAACCCAATGGGATTGTTCGGAGGCTACGCCCACAAATATGTGCATAAATAGGATCGTAGCCGTCATATTGTTGATATTCTTACGTGTACGTAGCAATAAATTGTTGATACAAAAGCATCGAAGAACTATCCCTTGGTTATCCACCAAATTGGTGCATCGACGCGTTCAACTATCCGGACCTAGGACATGCGCTTGACGTGGTCCTCATCAATGGGAGAACCACAGTGGTCACATTCCTCGCAGTCATGGCTTTTAGTGTTGCCGCAATCTGTCTGCTACGAAGCATTATATTTCGACTACTATGCTAACACTCATGCGCCCACTGGCCTAGCTGTACACTACTGGTCACGTACAGAAGATTATGATACTTCACTTTATAGATTCTTAAATTGTTGTAATTAATTTATGTGATTGGTCGTAACTTGCTAATATTGTACTTGTCCATTACACCTGATTATTTGATTGGTTGATGACTCGATGAAATTAATGTATGTATTATTATAGCTCGCTACCGCTTGATGGGTCGCGCCCCAGTGTTGTGGATTCACAACCACTCTAAGAGAAAGTGGCAATTAGTCATAGGGAGCCCGTAGGTTAGAGTGAGTGCAATATAAGATAAGTATCGCTCGAGACGTCTCCCTAGGCACGACCTAGCGGCATACCGCGAGTGAGCACTTAGGAATCTAATCTGTAGCTCCACTCAGGTGCGGTGGCGTCTGATGTATTTACCCATTATGTCTTAAAAGTAGCCCAATGGGATTGTTCGGTGGCTACGCCCACAAATATGTGCATAATGGGATCGTAGCCGTCATACTGTTGATATTCTTACGTGTACGTAGCAATAAATTGTTGTTACAAAAGCATGAAGAACTATCCCTTAGTTAACCACCAAACTAGAAGAAGAAGAAAAGAAGGAAAGCCGCAAGCGTTGCTAAATGGGAGAAGAGTGCTGAAAACTGCTGGAATAGATGATATATATATTTTTCTGGACAGCGGTGAATTCAGCAAGAAGAAATGTAACGCTAATTCGAGATAAGCAGACATACCTTAATGGAGTGAATATATAATTTCCATAATGACGGTTCTGCCCATTCGGTGCTGGTGCACGACATAGTTTGTGAGGTCATTATATTCCTGAACAACATTCTCATTCATCTATTCTTTCGATTGTGCAATTGAGGATGACAAACGGTCAGCTGTCGGCGACCGGTGAAACTGTCTAAGTGCCGCTTCGCCATAGCTCCTTTCAAACCTAACTATTTGAAATGTAAAATACATGTTCAGAATCAAAATAGGACGATCTTGATGCGGTTTTTAAGACATTTGAAATTTTTGGAATTTAGAAAGTGAGTTTAGCCTTCTTTAACCACTTGGCGACGACGAGGTAGTGCAACCGACCAAAGTATTCTCCAAGTTCTCTCTTCTTGAAACCTCGGCATGATGTTATAACTGTGTTATGATTCTGTGCTGGACTTTCTTTTCAACCCACAGAGCTTCATTCATGGAAAATCACCCACAAGTCCACAAATGGCATATACAAGTCAATGCTCGTAGACAATGCATTCGCGAGACCTAAGCGAAAGATGTGTACCATTACTTTCTTCCTGACAATGCATGTGATGAAGGGATGAGTGGAGCAACAGAGCCTAGGGAAAATTACATGAAATGCAATGTAAAATTCACTTCAGTTCGCGACGTTCAGAGGAGATAGAAGGAAGCGGATTGATGATGAAGAGATGATGATGATCTGAACGGCCAGAGACTGAACGGGAGCAGCTTAGATGCGGTCGTGAAGCAGATCGAAATGCTACGGGGAAAATGAATGAATTTGGTCGGTACTAGAGAATACTTAGAGTTGCAAAGCACCAAGGGTTTTCTTAAGAATGGGGGTAATTGGAAGCCATTATGGACGGCAGGTGGCCCCCGGCACAGAAGCATAACACAGTTATAACGAAATAAGTATAATATTTCGCTCAAGATAATCACACCGGTTACGTCTACTCTATGCTGAACAGCAACGAATTTTTTCAGTGCTTCAACTGAATCAATTTTGGACAGCATATTTGAATAGAGGATCTGAGGCAGTTATTTCAACGCCAAACACGAATAGAAAATGTGTAAAGATGAATCTTTGTAGTTTATTTCAGTAAATTGTTGACCGGCCCATTAATATCCATCATTTTTTTCAATTTTTCACCTTCCTAGACAATTCTGGTACCAACTTACCCAACCCCGGGGGGAGGAAGGATTGGTGAGCTCTGGCGGGTATCGATCGCTCAACCGTGTGGGTGGTGAATAGTAGCGCCTCTTACCACGACATCACACTAAATATTTGAAAATGACCCTCAAAGGCGATGTTTTGGAAATTGGAAGCAGGTTTCAATAAGAATAATTAATTTTTTGACCCACACCTGGTCGGTGGAGTCGGAGCTTTTAACAACTGCTCGAACCTCTTTTTCCAAATGCAGAGCTTCACATGAGGATTGATTAAAGGAATTTACAGGGAACGATTTGAAAATGCAGATGTCGGGTTCTCCGATAAATCTCAATCGTAAACAAAACAGACTAGGGTGGCTCATCGCCCTGCCCTGCACGAGCTTTTATCTAACTGTGGGTCAGAGGAGATCCACACCGTTAATGAGAACCACTTTTGTTTTTCAGCAACATCAGTGCGATCGATATGATCACAAGATGGCCTCTTCTGGTTCCATCGCAGTCCGCGAGAGTTCTAGAGTAATTGATAAACAAGGCTGAGTTGAGCTGAAAAAGAGCCTAAGTCCGTATTGGACTCATAGTAATCTTATTAGATGTTTTCAAACACATCCTCATGTTTCTATGTTATCGAATCTCTTTTGCTTTCTGAGATCTTTCGTTTTCACATTTTTCAGGAAATGTAACAAAATTTATTAAAACTCTGCAGCGCGTTTCACTGAACTACAACAATTTCATAACGCACTCGGAAGTTTCTTTAAAGCACAAAAACTCGACTCGCCAAGGACTTCAATCTAGTATTCACGACTTCCCCAGGAGCATTCCGACAAAGGCGCTTTCTCTCGTGGCAGGAGAAAAACATCAGCTGTTTTTATTCGTTTGCCACCGTTAAAGGTGAAGTTCCTCGTTGTTTATCGACTTGTTTCCTGTTGTTTCGATCGATTGCGACCCGGTCAGCATGGAGCCAACACGGTTTGTTCCTGTTGTTAAGGGCGTAAAAAGGCCACTTCTGCTGTCACCCGACGATGTGCAGTCATCCGATTTGCTCAACGACGCCATGGAGAAGCTGCAGCAGTCAACGGAGGTCCCACTATGCCTCAAGGTCCTTCTCACCGAAATAGCTCATCAACTTGGGATGGTCATGGAGGAGAACAGTACGCTACGTCATGAAAATGCATGCATTCGCCAGCTTCGACGTGATAATGAACAATTACGAGAAAAAACTGCCGCCTTAGAGGCTCAGTTAGATGCTCGTCCGAGTCCAGTTGTTCAGCAAGATCGTTCTAGTTCGCCCAGTTATGACTTTCATGAATGTGAAAGACTAAGGTCATTAGTTCTTAGCGGAATCTCTGAATCGCAAGCACCAAATCTTAGGAGCCGTTTACAGCATGACTTTGAAGGTGTTATAAGTGTGTTATCGTTTTTAGGTGTTGAATCATATCCTGTAGCAATTTATCGTCTAGGTGAGCCCATTCCGGGCAAAAATCGTCTTCTTAAGATTGTAATGCCGTCAAGGTTTTATCAGAGACTCGCTCTCAGAAGAGCATCTCATCTCCGGTCCTTCCCGGTACATGGAGTGTTCCTAAGGGAATAGCTCACCTCATCCGAGAGGAACTGAAGGAGAGAGCAACGATCTTTGAACTGGGACGTGCGCACTATTCCCAACTCCTCGGCACAGCCTCTCTATGTGCGGCGTGCAGAGAAGCAGAGCGGAACCAGTGCACAGGTCCGCGCAAATGATCAACCAAATGGTATTCATTTAAACTAGGCACAGTTGAGCGGCCAGTGACTTCGTCCTACTTAAGTTGTTTTTATGCAAACATCAGATCCTTGCCCAAAAACGGAAAGTTCATTGAAATTGTACTCGGAAAGAACTTTGACGTCTACTTCCTTTTGCTTAAAAACTCTCTCGTATATGAGACGGTCTTCTCCGAAAGTGTTAATTCTGGGTATGAACTGTTATGCGTCGATGTGTTCACATCGATCGATAATTTTCGATGTATCTTGGTGTATCGTGCCCCATCCTGTCTAGCCTCATTAACTGATCAACTTGTGATTACGCTAAGCGATTTGACCTCTTGCAACAAACCGGTAATTTTAATTGGCGATATTAATATGCGTGAGATTAACTGGGTCAATCTCGGAGAGAACACAATGTACTAAAATTTCGTCGGTTTTGTTAAATGCCACAAATTTACACAACATATCAAAACGACTACTCGCGGCCTCAATATTCTAGATGTAGTTTTGGTTAATGAAGGAGACACGTTACAGGACATTGCCATTCTTCCTCCAGTAGAAAATAGCGACCACTCTAGCATCAACTTCAGAATAAAACTTTCCGTAAAAAGCTCTCCCAAAATCATTCGGAGGTTGTACTCTGAGGGAGACTATGATAGAAAATGCAACTATCTATCCTCTGTGATGTGGAGAGAGTCTTTCGCACAAACGGCGACTGTAAACGAAGCATATGAAATGTTCATTAATATCCTTACACACACTATTGAAATGTTCATACCTAGGGCTGAGGTAGAAGTAAATCGATCAGTGCTCCCACCTTATTTGCAGAAAATGCTCGATCATCGTACATATCTTTTCAACTGCGCTAGTGAGTCCAACTCCTCGCGCGAATGGGAGAAATACACAGAGTTTTCCAAGAAATTCTTGACGAAGCTCACTAAATATAATTGCCAATTAGAGAAGCTATTAATAGACTCAGGAAAAAAGTAATTCTACCGCCTCCTAAACAGCAGACTCGAGGAATCAAAACACGCTGGTGTTCTTGTTAGGGGTAATGCTAGAGCGATTTCCGATTTCGACAGAGCAAGTTTTCTCGCAGATCAGTTTTGTGCAGTGTACATCGAGGATGACATGAAACTACCTCTTTTCGAATCTAACATCATCAAACCTATGGAAATTCTCCGTTGGATACAGGAAAGGGATGTCTTCGAAGTGATCCAAAAGTGGCCTAAGTCTGTATCATTAACACCGGATTTCATACCACTGTTTTTCATTCAAAAAGTCGCTCATGTCATTGCACAACCTTTCGCCTATATTTGCAATCAATCGTTGATGAAGTCAGAAGTATTGAGTAGGTGGAAACATTCTTTCATAACTCCTCTGTTAAAGAAAGAACCAGCCACAGATCCAGCAAACTACAGGCCTGTTAGTATCACTTCTCTGTTTTCAAGAGTTTTTGAGAAACTAATTAAAAGGTCCATTACAGAACATCTAGACAAGAACGATCTTACTCCAAGCTGTCAACATGGTTTCGTAAGTGGTAGATCTGTGGAAACAGATACGCTGGAGAGTATAAATGACTGGACACTTATCTTACAAGGGAGGTCAGTGAACTTCCCCCGACGATTCTTAAGGAGACCTATATGGTCTTATAGAGCTTGAAGTGTAGATCACAGATGTGTAATTTATTTTTGCTGAATGGCAGTGGGTGGTCCGAAAATTGCAAAAAAAGTAAGCACTGCTCTGACAACACTGCTGAGGGGCGCTGAATAGCCACCGAGGTGAGAGGTTCATGCGCGTATGCTTCGGTAGCGCAGCGGCACAGCAGTGGACTGTTGTTCAGAGGGTCAAGGGTTTGGATCCTGTGATTGTGTTTTCGTTTTGCTTTAATCGCATTGATACCAAATGGTGCTCATTTTGCGATTTTGTCATGGGGGTTGAAGAAAATCATGTTTGGAGCACCCTGAACCAAACAAATTTTAGTAAATGACAACATTAATATGGGTAGCCAATATCCACCGTAACTTACCTTAAACAGACGCAAATTCAGAAACTAGTGTTAGATTCGTGATTAGCGACCCAAATAACCCCCACAAACGAAGTTTGAACGAAATCGGCGATTTTGACCCACGCACCTCACTTACTCACCCTTGCCATAGCAAGCGCTCACCAGTCAGAAATCCAGAAGCAAAAGTAAAATTCGTCATCAGCAATTCAGGTGAGACTCCTAGGCATATTCTGGAACGAAGGTAGTGGATGCTGACAATTTTCTGACAGCTAGAGTCTGAATGGTGCCATAATATTACCAGTAATTCATCAGAGACTCAACCTTGGGCAACTCTACCGACAGCAGACATGAGGCTCACGAAATCATGGCCACCGATTTCGCCCACACCTTGCTAATGAGACTATTTGAGACGCTGGTCACGAATATAGCACTAGTTTTGTGATTTGAAACAAGTGAGGGTATCTAATGACGGGTTTCGTTGTGTGTGGGCTGGTGAGCCCTTGCTATGACAAGGGTGGGTAAGTGAGGTGCGTGGGTCAAAATCGCCGATTTCGTCCAAACTTCGTGTGTAAGGGTTATTTGGGTCGCTGATCACGAATCCAGCATTAGTTTTTGAATTTGCCTCTGTTTAAGGTAAGTTACGGTGGATATTGGCTACCCATATTAATGTTGTCATTTACTAAAATTTGTTTGGTTCAGAGTGCTCCAAACATGATTTTCTTCAACCCCCATGACAAAATCGCAAAATGAGCACCATTTGGTATCAATGCGATTGAAGCAAAACGAAAACACAATCACAGGATCCAAACCCTTGACCTTCTGAACAACAGTCCACTGCGGTACCGCTGCGCTACCGAAGTACGCTTGCATGAACCTCTCACCTCAGGGGCTATTCAGCGCCCCTCAGCAGTGTTGTCAGAGCAATGCTTACTTTTTTTTGCAATATTCGGACCACCCACTGCCATTCAGCAAAAATAAATTAAATATCTGTGATCTACGCTTCAAGCTCTATAAGACCATATAGGTCTTGTTAAGAATCGTCGGGGGAAGTTCACTGACCTCCCTTGTTAGAAGAAAAGAAATGCTGTGATGTAGTCTATTTCGACATCTCAACAGCTTTCGACAGAGTCAGTCACAGAAAATTACTTTTTAAAATGATCACCTCGGTTTTCATCCTTTACTACGTAGTTGGATCAGAAAGTATGTTACAGGTAGGACTTTCCAGGTCAAACTAAACAACACCTTCTCCTCTGTCCGTAATGTCAAGAGTGGGATTCCTCAAGGAAGTGTATTGTCACCCCTCCTTTTTATGATTTACACCTCGGATCTGCCTTTAACGGTGGGTGACACAATGGTTGAATGCGTTCAGTTTGCTGACGATCTTAAGATATACAGAGCAATTCAAGAAAACGAAACGCAAGATTTGCAAAATGCCATAAACCGTATAGCAAACTGGTCGGGGGAATGGCAATTACTACTGGCACCAGAAAAAACGAAATCATGAGATACTGTTTTGATTCGAATTGTGAAGCTGGCCAAGATAGTACAGGTTTTATTCGGCTGACGTTTCGGCCTACTCGCCTTCGTCGGAGCCTGGAAAGCCAGAAACGTGTGAGATTATCCCACCAAAGACTATTTCACACTACAAGTTCACTTCAATGCATCGTTGAAATCAGAAAGGAAGAAACCATTCTACCGAGGTAAGTAGGCTCACCTATAAGACAGGAGAACAGCTCGCGGGAGTCGCCCTCAGACCTTCTGACAGGTCGATGACCCAGAAGATGTGCTGCCGCCCTGACGTGCGGACACTGTAGATCAGAATCCACAGAGGTCGAGGAACGGAGCGAGCTCGCCGGTAATGGCTAGGCATTCATCCTTTCTGTTAATTTTAGGAGTTTTGGCGCGGATCCACATTGCTTCCAAAGTCTTTCGCGCGGATGTTTGTCTCTCCAGCGCTAGCACTCGTACGGACACCATAATCTCTGCGTTTTTGTGGTCTACCAGACGATGCGTACCGAGAGGCGTAGAGGGGATCGATCTCTTCAGCCCATCGATGTGTTCCTTAACCCTGACCGCTAGGGGCCGCCCTGTTTCCCCTATGTACTCCTCGCCGCACGCGTTGCAGGTGATGACGTAGATGGCGCCCGACACCAAGCAATCGCCCACGCGCCCAAATGGGCAGATAATGCACCCTGGGGTGGCGCAATACCGGTCATAAAGGCGGTTGCGGATTAGCCGATGTCGAAGATTTTCAGGTGGTATTTCTACCAACCTAACCACGTCATCTAGATCGTACCTACGCAGTGATGACCGGATCTGCGTGCTCAGAGCATCGTTTATGAAGGGGAAACAGAAGGGAATCTTATCCCCGTCCTCACAGGAGACTGCACTGCTTCTACCAGAGGGTCTGCGCCTCGACTGATTTGCTGCGGGGTAGCCATTAGAATGCGCTATCCGAGCAGCTTGCTCAAGTGATTCTACCCTCTCCTCACTCCCAGATGAGACTTGCGCCGCCACTCTATACATGTTTCTAGCTATCCCTTGTTTAGTTTTTAAGGGATGGGCCGACCGAAAATGGACCAAGATGTTCTTGTTGGAGGGCTTGCGGTACCATTTTGTCCTGTAGAATCCTCTGATTAGTTTTACCTGAACATTAAGAAACGGCAGCCAGTTTTCACTAGGTTTTTCCCGAGTGAACTTTATGCTAGGACTTTGCTTGTTCAGGATTTCAAAACAAGCGTCCATCTCTTTTTGGGTGGAACAGACGATGAAGCAGTCGTCTATGTACCGCACGTACATGATAGGGCGCCTTTCTAGTACAGGACTTTCTATGGGGCTCATGAAAGCGACAGCCAATGTAGGGGCTAACCTTTGACCCATGGCAAGACCCAGAATTTGCTTGTAGTAGTTACCTGCCCAACGAAAGATGGAACAATTCAAACACTGCTTTAGAAGGTCAATGATGTTATGTATTGAAAGCCCATAGGTGTTTATACCCGCGCAGTGCTCGGTGAGAAGTTCGAAAATCGCTTGCACCGCGTTGTCGTTCGACACGTTGGTATACAGGGAAGTAACGTCGAACGATTCCATGACGTGGTGGCGTTGCAGGACAATCTCCGTCAGCAGGCGAACCGTGAGAATAGAGGAGACGGCCAGCATCGATCGATAGAACCCGCTATCCCCGTTATACCCTTCCCTAAACCTTTTTTCAAGCCCCAAGACCCCAATCCCCAAGTAGATACCAAATTTCGCTTATTTTCTACTGCACTGCTTAACATCCTAAAGGTTCATTACGGAAAGCGCACAAAATCCAACCTGTCTAGTGCTCAGATGCGAGGGATGAAAGAAATACGAGACCTCTCGAACAGCGGCGCCCTAAAAGTCTCCGTCAGCGATAAAGGCGGCGAATTCGTGGTTATGCCGCAAACATTAGATGCTGCTATAACGCAGCTACCCTTGGAAGTTCGGTCTTTGTATTGTCTTTCATCGGCTGAGGAGTTTGCAAAGGAAACTCGCTGCCTAAACAGGGTATGGACAAAAACGGCTCAATCCGCATCTCTTCCCAAGGCCCTTGTTGCCCGCCTACGGTGCGATCTCCCTGTCTGCCCCGTTCTCTACACCCTCATCAAGACCCACAAACTATCGCACCTTGCCCCATCTCCGCAAAACCCATGCGACTTCAAAGTACGTCCAATTATTAGTAGCGTAGGAGGCCCCACCGATAGGATCGCATGGTTTCTCAACCTTATTTTGGTAAAACTCCTCAAATTCATACCCGCCCATTTAACTAACACTAAAATGTTCCTCGACAAGCTGCGGGAAGCCAAGTTTAGACGCCACCACGTCATGGAATCGTTCGACGTTACTTCCCTGTATACCAACGTGTCGAACGACAACGCGGTGCAAGCGATTTTCGAACTTCTCACCGAGCACTGCGCGGGTATAAACACCTATGGGCTTTCAATACATAACATCATTGACCTTCTAAAGCAGTGTTTGAATTGTTCCATCTTTCGTTGGGCAGGTAACTACTACAAGCAAATTCGGGGTCTTGCCATGGGTCAAAGGTTAGCCCCTACATTGGCTGTCGCTTTCATGAGCCGCATAGAAAGTCCTGTACTAGAAAGGCGCCCTATCATGTACGTGCGGTACATAGACGACTGCTTCATCGTCTGTTCCACCCAAAAAGAGATGGACGCCTGTTTTGAAATCCTGAACAAGCAAAGTCCTAGCATAAAGTTCACTCGGGAAAAACCTAGTGAAAACTGGCTGCCGTTTCTTAATGTTCAGGTAAAACTAATCAGAGGATTCTACAGGACAAAATGGTACCGCAAGCCCTCCAATAAGAACATTTTGGTCCATTTTCGGTCGGCCCATCCCTTAAAAACTAAACAAGGGATAGCTAGAAACATGTATAGAGTGGCGGCGCAAGTCTCATCTGGGAGTGAGGAGAGGGTAGAATCACTTGAGCAAGCTGCTCGGATAGCGCATTCTAATGGCTACCCCGCAGCAAATCAGTCGAGGCGCAGACCCTCTGGTAGAAGCAGTGCAGTCTCCTGTGAGGACGGGGATAAGATTCCCTTCTGTTTCCCCTTCATAAACGATGCTCTGAGCACGCAGATCCGGTCATCACTGCGTAGGTACGATCTTGATGACGTGATTAGGTTGGTAGAAATACCACCTGAAAATCTTCGACATCGGCTAATCCGCAACCGCCTTTATGACCGGTATTGCGCCACCCCAGGGTGCATTATCTGCCCATATGGGCGCGTGGGCGATTGCTTGGTGTCGGGCGCCATCTACGTCATCACCTGCAACGCGTGCGGCGAGGAGTACATAGGGGAAACAGGGCGGCCCCTAGCGGTCAGGGTTAAGGAACACATCGATGGGCTGAAGAGATCGATCCCCTCTACGCCTCTCGGTACGCATCGTCTGGTAGACCACAAAAACGCAGAGATTATGGTGTCCGTACGAGTGCTAGCGCTGGAGAGACAAACATCCGCGCGAAAGACTTTGGAAGCAATGTGGATCCGCGCCAAAACTCCTAAAATTAACAGAAAGGATGAATGCCTAGCCATTACCGGCGAGCTCGCTCCGTTCCTCGACCTCTGTGGATTCTGATCTACAGTGTCCGCACGTCAGGGCGGCAGCACATCTTCTGGGTCATCGACCTGTCAGAAGGTCTGAGGGCGACTCCCGCGAGCTGTTCTCCTGTCTTATAGGTGAGCCTACTTACCTCGGTAGAATGGTTTCTTCCTTTCTGATTTCAACGATGCATTGAAGTGAACTTGTAGTGTGAAATAGTCTTTGGTGGGATAATCTCACACGTTTCTGGCTTTCCAGGCTCCGACGAAGGCGAGTAGGCCGAAACGTCAGCCGAATAAAACCTGTACTATCTTGGCCAGCTTCACAATTCGAATCAAAACAGTATCATCACAATGCCAAGATTAATAGAGAGTCGGACGTGGAAGAAATCATGAGAATTGGCCACACCAACGCAGAGACTAGCTACTATGTTAACAATCACCCTCTGAGAATTGTAGACAGAGTGAAGGATTTAGGTTTTTACTATGATAATAAAATGAACTTCTCAGAACACTACAAAAAAATCTCCCGGAAAGCAACGACGAGAACCTTCCAAATATTCAAAGTTCTGTCACAAAAAACTGTACTGTTTTACGTAAGGCATACACTACTTACGTTAGGCCGCTTTTGGAAACGTGTACTTCTGTTTTTTCGGCATATAAGAAGAAAGATATAGATTCACTCGAATAAGTACAAAACAACTTCACTAGGAAAACTATCGCTCGGTATAACGGCTTTCTTTATTCGCGTGTTCCCAATTCCAGAATTCGGAATAAGTTTCTAGGCCTTCATTCCCTTAATTCACGCAGAAGTGTTAATGATGTTTGTTGCGTCTTCAAAATCTCGGACATGTACAGAGTCAAAATTACAAACTTCTATGAAATAGTCCCATCCAAAACAAGAGGAAGTAACTGGAAAATAAAATATGTAAAACCCAGAACCGCCGCACGAGCCCATTCGTTCACTGTACGAGCTGGGTCGAAATACTTAAGGTTAAAAAGCAAAATTCACCACTCTCCCGAAAACTTCGGAAGTTTCAAACGATTCGCCAGAAAAGCTCTTCTTGAGTATTAAAAGTTCCTGGTCGCACTCTTGTCTTATATTAGTATTGTTAACGTAGATAAAATCCTTGTTATTGTCTGACTTTGTTTGAGTTTTCGATCTACAATACTGTTGTTTGTCCTCGGTTGTAACAGCTGGCAGTTGTGTTTTTTTAGTTGCATTTTTTTCTTTTTCTCACGGCTGTCTCATACTGCCGTAATGAATAAAAAAATTTTCCTGCTTAAGAGCGTGAACTGCTAGTATTGTTTTACCGATCGGATGCTCACACAATCTTTTGAGCGTTTAGAGCCAGACTGTTTTTCAAAAGTGCGAGCAGGTGGAAAAGATGATGGAAGAGCTTGGTTGCGTCTATGTTCCGCACGAGTTAACGAGCACTTTTTATAAAACACCAACCTTGTTCGAATCTGCAGCAGCAAAGCAAATAAAAACAAATAAGATCATCCAGACAAACGCATGACTTCTTCCTATCTGAATTAGTAGCGTAAAGCACCGCAAAGGCTCTAACAGATGCCACATTAAATAGTTGCAGGCCTTCCAAGAACATAGGACTACTCATACATACTTATATATTTACTTTCTCCCATTTATTCTGCAACGAAGAAACTTGAGAGACAATACAGCGCTGGACGTATCTTTTGATCAGTTCCCGGAAAAGTCGCCTAGTAGCGATCCAAAGCGGCTTTTTTCAGTATCTTTGTTGAACCCCAATTATTTGTAAAAATATACATATATTTTCAGCAGCTTGAGCTCTGTCGATTTTTTGACCCCACGATTTTCGGATCCCATTGCCGCTTCGATCCCTCGCTTGGTGACTCACCACCGGGGGTGTACGGAACTTCCGTTTCCGTGTTCCGAATTCCGGTTTCCGGTCGATTTCGGCCCTTCCGTTCCGTTTCGTGCTCCGCTTTGTTTTTGGGCGGAACACGGAAATGGAAGAAGAAATCGAAGAACCCCACTGTGCAAGCTAACAAAATGGAGACTGAAGTTACTGTGCTGACGTCGATGCGATCCATTCGAATTCTGGTAGAATGAAACCAATGCAGCAAAGTACACTCCCCCTCTAATTGTAAGAAAACTTGTAACGAAGAATTTGTCGGCACCTGCCACATCGCCTGAGTGCGAGAGATTCTTTTCTTCTGCTGGTTTCATTGAAAAACTATCTGAGAAAAAGCCTCTCTCCCCAATATCATCAAAAAGCTGCTGTTTCTCCACCATAACATGCTCGTTTCAGGCTTTTAATTCTATTTTGAAGGCATTCTTGTTGTCTATCACGCCAAAAAGTCTTTCTTTCTCTACGTACTTGTCTTCGGCTTATAAAGTAGTTTATAAAGATGAATTTCCTCCGCTTACTTTGGAGCTATCACCGAACGTTGAATACCTTCACCAAAATAGTGTACACATTCTAGTGGAAACAAAACAAGCAGTCTAAGGGTACCTTTAGAAACAGAAATGAGAACTTTTTGTGGTCCAGTTTTGGCTAAATTCCAATAATTTAGCGACTTTTGCACTATTTCCGGCTTCCGCGTTCCGCTTTTCCGGCTTCCGGCCATTTTTGGCCATTTTCGTTCCGTCTTCCGCCTTCCGCTTTTTTGAAAAAAATTACCGCACATCCCTGCTCACCACCGACTGAACTCCGCCCCTCCTCTACGCCCAGGCCCCGCCCCTTCCTATAAATAGGCAGCGCGTCTTTACTTAGCGTCCTAAGCTAGGAGTAAGGGTCTCCACGTGGTAGCTCGGAGGAGCTACCACGCGGGGCCATTCGTCAACGACGAGGCAATCGATGGATAACGAGGGACCAACCAGGCGACGTTTGAGAGGTCGGCAAAAATCGGTATTTTGAAAAATTTTCCAGGTGTGGATAGTTTATACACCAAACGATAGAGATCAAGCTGCTGAGCTGGAATATATGTTTTTACGGATCATTGAGTTTCTACGAAGTTATTCAAAAAGGTCGCTTTGGGATGATCCTATTTTCTTTTTTTCTTTTCCTTTTCCTTTTCCGGGAACTGATCAAAAGTCATGCCTGGTACTGTAGGTGATGAATCGTAACTATCGTCAGCCAGCGGGCGTGGAAAGGCAGGAATAAGGAAGAAGGGCGAGAAAGATAATGGAAAAAAGATAGACAAGCAAGGTGATCGAGACCTGATGCAGAGAAGGTCATAAATGGATGTGTCAATGGAGGTGAGGCTAAGACAAGGAGCTGCATAGAGAGAAGTTACCTTCCTGATAGCAGAGCCCACTTTTCATGAACACACCAACAACTCGTAGCTGACATTCATAGTCGAAGGATCGCAAGTGAACTGGTATAAGGGCACGTGACATGTTAGATAGAGCGTGCATTTTTTTCGAAAGAAATTTGCACCGAGGAGTCCGAAAAGTTGAAATCATTGTAGTTGAGTACCGTGTCTCTAGCGCAGGCTCAAGCATGGGCTTCGATTTCTGCACAAAATTTACGACCCCCCCCCCGACATGACTGTTTCGCATCTACATGGGTTTCTGCTGGTTCCGAAGTGTCATATAGCACAAAACAAGTTGTTCTTTTCGGGTGCAGTAGGGACAGCGTGGGATGTCGGTTTCGGCTCCTGAAAAAAGTTAACTGGATGCAAAGTGGAATTGATCCTTGCAATATATTTTTCAATAACTATCTAGTCTCCGGTTTCCGCGGTAAACAATGAAGTTTTTTGAAAGATTTTAAGCTTACTGATAACATCAAACTTCCCACATCCGCTGATTGAGATGGCAAGCCAGTTCTAAACAAGAAAGAGGCAGGTATGTCGAACCAAAATTGTATTAATTGAAATTTTAGACCATGAAATCAAAGTAGAGGTTGTAGTGTAATGAAAAATAATTTTGAAATTTTCGCTCAATTTCTGTTGAAGTCCTGAAAAAGGAGCTCTTGAACGCTATTGAACGCGATTCCCAAAGGATGGAACTGCTGCATCTACATGGATGTGAATCGGTAAGTTTTCAGAATTTCGAAAATTCAACACACATCGAAAACTAAAAGTAAAACGATGCTGTGGTCACAAAAATATTTTTTGAAAATAAAGCCGACGTAGATTCAGAGTTGCCACAAATTAAGCTCGACTTCGACGCACATAAATGAGTATAAAACAGGAAAAACGTGGAACTAGAAGCTTAGCAAAAGCGATTCAGAAGCTATGAAAAAACGCTTCCTATACAGTATCAAAGTCTGCTGAAATTCACTTCTTCATTGTTGGCAAAGGAGCTGAATGCCAAGCACCATATCAGAAAAAAAGGCGACCAAAAATCGAACCCTTCACGCCGCGCATTGAGATCCATCAATTTTTTGAGAAAAGAGTGCATTTCCTTAGATAGCACTTCTCTTCAATTTTCGAAATTTCTGTTGGCTTTTTCAAATTTCCAATTTTGAGCTGAGTTATGATCGATGAAGTGAAAACGACGTGTCCTCTCTTGATCACTGTTTCTTGGATGTCTTCACTTAATTGATTATATCTCAGCTCAAAATTGGAAATTTGAAAAAGCCAATAGGGATTTGAAAAACGGAGAAAATTTTTCTTCACGATCATATAGGAATCTTTCTTTCAAAAAAGGGACCTCAATGCGGGGCGTGGGGAGTTCGATTTTTGGTCGATTTTTGCCGACATGGATTTCCGGAGTAATTCTCCAACACCGAGGAATACTACTGAGTCCGGGTTGGAGACACTATCTGGATCAACATGAACATCAAACAGGTCAAGAAGTTCCAACGATGCGGTTGATAAGCTTTTAGACGTGTTCGATGTGCCTCTATTCTCCAACAGCAACCACATCAATGATGCGACGACGTCGACGCCGATACCCCACGCCGCTCTACACGAATTCGTCGCGCACCGCCTCGGCTGAGCATCTACCCTGTCAAGCGAAGATACGGTGTCATCTGAAAAAGGGAGTTGTAGGCCAGGGTCATAAAGTAGCCTATCTGTTTTTGCCGTTGACAGAGAATTCGATCTGATCCTCTGTCATTGGCAAACTAAAAAAACGAATTCAAACTCCGCGCGGATTGAATTAGTTAGTTGCATAACTACAGCACCGGACGCGCCGCAACGATAAAATGGCGGTAGCGCCGCTTCGAAGAGCCGAAAAGCGCCGCGGTGACACACGGCGGACTTGGCTCCGTTCCTCGCCACCTATGAATGTGCGGACCTCGTTGGCCGTACTCGTTGAATAATCGGAACGATGTAAGGATTGATATGGACGCAAATATAATTTGAAGGGTTAGAAGACACTAAGGACACACTAGGCACTCGTCTTTCATCCAAAGTCGTAGATATGGTGACGTCCTATACGATGACATGCGGGCCCAGCTGCTTCTCGAGTCGGTGTTTTCCCCGTCTCCTCCGCACAATCTGGTTTCAACGTTTTCACACATTCACAACTCACCACGCTACCATATACCCAACCTTATTTGCGGCATACTCCATAATCTCTACGCGAGCACTTCCGGACGTAGTCGATCAGCAACAAGAGTTGTTGCCAACTTTTTCTTTTTTAGCTTGAATACTGATTAACGACTCTCTAAATGACTTGAATTTCTCATGGGACCCTTTCTACAGACATATTTCACCCTTGATACAGATTAAAACGAAACTCCACCCTTTCTACAGACATATTTTATTAGGGAGGGACCGAAGCGGCAACGCGACCGAAAATCGAGGGATCAAAAAATCGAATGAAAACAAGTTTCACAGATTTGGGGAAAGTGTACATGGAGGGATAGAGCACGAGCTGCTGAGCTCGAGGCTGTATACTTATTTCTGCGAATAAATTAATTTTGAAGAAATAATTGAAAAACGGCGGTTTCAGCCTTCTGAAGCACCGCTGCCGCCGCTTTATAGAAGCGGCGCGTCCGGTACTGTGCATCTTTTTTTTGTGTTCTAACCATACAGGTCTCGATTGGAATCTCTGGGGGAAGTTAACTGACCTCCCTCGTGAGTTGGCGCATCCTCTGCGTCCTGGAAGTGTCTTTTCGCAGCCGTTGGGTAGAGTTTTACGTAAGGCGCGTCTTTTCCTAGTGTCCCAAGCTAGCAATAGGAGTCCCCAGTGTGACTCGAAGAAGTTGCCATACGGCACCTCCCTGGGCATCCGGTGCAAATGAACAGCGGTTGACTCCACGTGGATTTCTAGAAAGGGCTGGTGAACGGACCGATCTCTCGACCATCGGATTGCAAGACCTACATGCTAACCACTGTGTCACCGTGATACTATCTGTGGTGGTTAATTTCACCGCTATCTTTATGACCTAATAGCTCCTCCGGCACTGTAGAGCATCAAATGGTGATTACAACGGTGTAGTTCGTTTTTGCAAAATACAAATTGGTGGGCCAAAAAAGTCGAAAATCCTGAACTAATAATCTGTTACTACCGGCGCTCCTACCTCCAGATACAGCAAGTTATAACACCCATACCCCCCATTATCTGCTCAAATTGGGCCCAAAAAGGTTCCCACTCGATGCTCTACAGGACCATTAAGGCTTTGATTAAAATCCTTAGGAATTGTAAAAATGTAAGAATTGGTAGGGGAGCGACCGTTTTGTTTCATACGAATGGAAACCAGTTCACTGCCGGTGTGTACGGTGATATGATATCACTCACGACTTCGGTGCTTCACAGATTAACCACATAAAAGCTAAAGCGGGCGGTAATGCTCATTTTTCACTTGAAGCCGTTGGAATGGGGTACGAAATCATGATCCAGCCTCCAAAATGTACAATTACCACCTCGGGAGGTTCCTCAAAACACAAATTGATTAACTACTGCGACCGTAATCTGGCTTACAAGGTGAGCTCGCTTTTTTACGTCACATTTTTGTGTTGGTCGAACGATTCTGTTATGTTTTCGCTTTCAGATGACGCTACCACCAGGTTCCTTATACACAATCGAACCTGGAAAAGAAACTGGGGTTTGCGAAGTTGGAAAAACAGTCGATTTTGTAGTGAAAAGGCAGGTCGGGTTCCTTAGCACCTATTCCAGTATATTTCATCTGAGGTTAACGTTTGAAGCGTAACTAACTCTTATATCTGTCATTCTCCTAAAGAGGACAATAATGAAATGAGAAGACGCAGAAAAATGTCTTACCCTCGGTAAAGAAGGTGGTTCGTATACACCGAAGTCTCTTTCTTAAAACCTGACAGCGAAAAAAGTAGTTTGCAAAGTGTCGCTACTGCGACGTCAACTACAGTACCCTACGTTCTGCAGCGATAATGCTACGGAAGCGAAGCTTTTTGTGTCGAGATGTGTGGCTTTTGCCGTCTACGGACTACGGACACCTCAAGAAGAGTGGTTTTAAGGGTCCACGGACAGCATTTTCGTTTGCGCCTCATTCACTAGTCTCCGCGTGTTGGTCCGGCTAATGGCGGAGTTTCGTTGAGCGACGAGTCACCAGATGAGGAAGTGAAGGAGCAGCGGAAAAAGGAAAATTGAGGAAATTGTAAAAAAAAATCGCTTGAAAAGAAGTTCCACGAAATATGCTTATATTTTCTTATAAACCAACTTCAAGGAAGTTAGAAAAAACGATTTTGATGCTGAATGGTGTCAATTCTGTCGTTTTACTGTTGCCACACGTCCGGTGCTGTAGTCAAAGTTTTTTCAACCACATGGTCATGCGAATTCGTGTACTTTGGCTAAAGACAGATGGACCCTGGAAGAAAATTTATTGAGCCGTGACCTTGTTCTCATCATTCTTCACTGCTATTGCTCAAACGGTGGATATTCACAGCGCCGCCGGAGGGTGCAAACTTCCCTCAGTGCGTACACGTCTGCCGCAGTTGGACACTTTTGCACTTTTACAGTTACTTTTACTTTTACAGTTTGCAATTCCCTCCCGAACCGCTCATTCATCCCACCTAGCAGCCCATATGCGCGTGCGGGCGTACGATACTTGGGGAGAAATCTGTATGAGGCCTCAAGCCTACCAGCTTTTGTTTTCAGCACCCACTCTGTGCAGTGCGGTCTAAAGCTGATAAAATTTTGACACCAGTAGGAAAATCTACTTTCACTCAAGGCTCATGCAGAGTCGGGAGAGGCAGCAAGCAGCCCCAGTAGGGCTTACGATTTCAGCATTTATTAGCAGTCACCAGCCATCGGTGCGCCTTTGCGTACATGCATATATCAGCCTTTCAGTGGCCTTTTTTTCGGAGTCATCAAGGAATGAGTTGTATACACCAACGTCGCACAAAATTTTCAGCCGCTCATCCAGAGCAAACCAAGGGACTCCTTCAAATTTCACCCGAAGGAAATGATGCCCAGCGTACAGTTCGAGCGCAAAGGAGTTGTTAGTTGAAAACCAACACCGAATGATGCTACTGTTACGAACGATGTCGGATACAGTCCTTCGGTGGAAAAAGGACAAAATTCACTTCGCTCTCGACGACGCACATTCGTCATCCGATGAGAGGCTGAGAAGGAGACTAAGGGAAAGCTTGATGATTTCAGAAAAAGCCTATGTATTCACCTAGCCCTAGAAAAACACGTTCTGTTCCGTTTGCTTCTCATGCAGTTGCTAGAGATGCAGCTAGGCGAGTTTGAGCAGCTTGGCAGGTGTCCTGGTGAATTTTCAATCAGAACTCTAGGGATTCTGTAAAAAGAGGAGCCGGAAGTTAATGAGTGGCAGTATGTTTTTGATAGAAGAGTTGCATATATACGCTCATCAAAAGCTAGGTGAAATGAAGGCGAGAAAGAAATTTGAAGAAAATATCAGATGTGGCGGGAGACTTTCTCCATTATGAAGATTGAATCGCTCCGTGGGGCTTCTACTGGCAGATTATAATCTCGAAGCAAACCTTGGTGCATCTCTATTTCATTGCTTTACTGCCACTAACTCTCCTCGACCCTCTACTTTTGCATCGAAGGCTTTATCACTAAAACGGTTCAAGCCGATTTGTGCTGACCGACTCAGCCGGCTGTACCTGGCAACGTCTGACCGTAAACGCCTGTCACATTGATAAGCAGACTAGCGAATAGAAAGGAACAGCTTGTTATGGCGGAGCATTATATGCAGTGGTACAGTAGCGATCCAGCACTCTAGAGTCTTGGAAATACCTGACACGTGACTTTAAATATATCCTATGTTGCGGCTTCTACAAATAACCTAGCATCGACAGAACAACGCACAGTTCATCCGTGCTTGAGGAAGTTCTCTAGCGAAAACCATTCGCATCGATACCTTCTCTTTCCAGGCCGGAAAAGGACCAACGGAGGATCTTGCTATAGAGTATTATGCTGTCGCCGGTAAATCAATGGATCCACTAACAGGGTCCGCCGCACTTGCTGATCGAACGATTTTGAGACTGAAGCCAACTGAGTAGACACAATAAAAATACTTGTCTTATATGGTTTGCGACACTTTTCTTTTCATCTCTATTATTGACTTTTGTGTGCCCTTCACTTATGGCCATCGTTATCCCTTAGTATATGCATCGTTGAGAGAGAAGGAATATAAGATGAGGAGCTACTTTTCTACCATCTTTTGGAGGGGCAGATTGATTTTCGGACAACCACTGTTCAGTGAGCTCATTTTGCATTACCCCACGCGAAGCAGAACGGTGGTTCAAAGTAAGTGCTGAGTTGTCCAGTCTTTGCATCATCCGTATCATCTATCGTCTCATCAATCATCGATTTTACTGAGCAGGCGCCAGTGACGTCTCAATTCCTCCGTGTTGGTGGACATCCCATCTGATCTTCGACAACCTGGCTCATGTGGCTCCGACTCTAAGCTTCGACTATTAGGGCGTAGCAGCAGTTGGTGGGAAATGCGGGGCTTCTCCCACCACCGGCACTGACGACGCCGCGCAAAGCGTCGTCGAGTGTGTAAAGCCCTATTGTGAATCCGTAATATTACTTATTTACTGTTAAGCAAACGACCGACATGGTTATAACACTTTATTCGGCCAACGTTTCGGCGATGTCGCCTTCGTCGAAGCTTGGAAGGTCGAATACATGCATATATTTGACAAGGATTTGACAAGGAGGGTCGTCAAAGTGACGGTGAGCTCTAGCGATGCAATTTCTAACAAGGAGGGTCGTTGAGGCTATGCCAAGCTTTGGCGATGTAATTTCTATGGGGTGTAGGGCTCCTCATCGGATATCCAAAAACGTGAGAAATTTTTTCGGAATCGTATTCCGTGGTACTGAAAAAGGCCTGCGAAAACGAGGGAGCGCATCTCATCTTGCCACCTGTATCCATCGTAACTTACTTTAAACGGAAGCAAATTCAGAAACTAATGTTAGATTCGTGATCAGCGCCCCAAACAACCCCTATATACGGAGTTTGGACGATATCGGTGAGTTTGACCCAGGCACCTCGCTTACCAACCCTTACCATACCATGCGCTCACCAGCCCAAACACAACCGAACCCACCATTAGATACCCTCACTAGTTGCAATTTACGAAACTAGTGTCAGGTTAGTGACCAGCGCCTCAAATAGTCTCATTAGCAAAGTTTGGGCGAAATGGGTAGCCATGACGTCTCCAGCCTCATGTCAGGTGTTGGTAGAGTTGCCCAAGGTTCAGTCTCTGATGAATTACTGGTCATATTATGCCACCATTCAGACTCTAGTTGTCAGAAAATCTTCAGCATCCACTACCTTCGTTCCAGAAATTGCCTGGGAGTCTCACCTGGACTGCTGACCACGGATTTTACTCTTGCTTTTGGAATTCTGACTGGTGAGCGCTTGCTATGGTAAGGGTGGGTAAGCGAGGTGCCTAGGTCAAATTCCCGATTTCGTTCAAACTTCGTATGTGGGAGTTATTTGGGTCGCTGATCACGAATCTAACATTAGTTTCTGGATTTGCGTGTTTAAGGTGAGCTACAGCGTATATTGGCTCTCTATATTAATGTTGCCATTTAGTAAAATTTGTGCGTTTTCCGCAGCTCCAAACATGATTTTCTTCCACCTCCATGACAAAATCGCAAAATGAGCACGATTTGGCATCAATGCGATTGATGCAAAACAAAAACATGCATGCAGGATCCAAACCCACGACCCCCTGAGCGACAGTCCTCTGCGTTACCACTGCGCCACCCAGCACATTTCACCGGCGAGATGAGCGCTGTGATGAGATGCACTTCCTCGCTTTCGCAGACCTTTTTCAGTACCACGGAATGCGATTCCGAAAAAAATTTTCACACTTTTGGATATCTGATGAGGAGCCCTACATCCCACAGAAATCGCATCGCCAAAGCTTGGCATAGCCTCAACGACCCTCCTTGTAAGGGATGTAGGTCTCCTCATCGGATATCCAAAAACATGAAAAAAATTTTCGGAATCGCATTGTATGGTACTGAAAAAGGCCTGCGAAAACGAGGAAGCGCCACACATTAAAGCGCTCATCTCGACAGTAACTTACCTTAAACGGACGCAAATTTAAAATCTGATGTTAAATTCGTGATCAGCGACCCAAAGAACCCCACAGACGAAGTTTGGACGAAATCGGTTATTTTTACCCACGCACCTCACTTACCGGCCCTTACCACAGCTAACGCTCACCAGCCCAAACACAACCAAATTCCCTCAGATACCGTCACTTGTTGCAAATCACGAAACTAGTGTTATATTCGTGACAAGCGCCTCAAATAGTCGCACTAGCAAGGTTTGGGCGAGATGGGTGACCACGACATCTTGAGCCTCATGTCAGGTGTTGGTAGTGTTGCCCAAGGTTCAGTCTCTGATGAATTTCTGGTAATATTATGCCACCATTCATGCTCTAGTTGTCAGAAAATCTTCAGCATCCACTACCTTCGATCCAGAAATTGCACGGGAGTCTCACTTGAACTGCTGACCACGAATTTTACTTTTGCTTCTGGAATTCCGAGTGATGAGCGTTAGTTATGGTAAGGGTGAGTAAGTGACCTTGGTCAAAATACCCGATTTCGTCCAAACTTCGTTTGTGGGGGTTATTTGGGTCGCTAATCACGAATCTAACACTAGTTTCTGAATTTGCATCCATTTAAAGTAAGTTGCGGTAGGTATTGGTTACCCATATTAATCTTGCCATTTACCAAAACTTGTGCATTTTTTGCTGCTTCAAACATGATTTTCTTCCACCTCCATGATAAAATCGCAAAATGAGCACGATTTGGTATCAATGCGATTGAAGCAAAACAAAATTGCGTCAACAGGATCCGATCCCATAACCATCTGAACGAGAGCCCAACTGCTTACCCACTGCGCCTCCGACCACACCTCAAGGGCGAGATCAGCGCTTTGATGAGTGGCCCTCCCTCGTTTTCGTAGGCCTTTTTCAGTACCATGCAATGCGATTCCGAAAATTTTTTTCATGTTTTTGGATATCCGATGAGCAGCTCTACATCCCATAGAAACTGCATCGCTAGAGCTCACCATCACTTCGACGACCCTCCTTGTAAGAAGCTACTCGCTGAAATACCATGGCTTACTGCAGAAGACTATTCTAAAGTTCAGAAAAACGGGAAACAAAATTTCTAAAGAGCAATCGGAGGCACGCATTGGTGGTGGTTGTCGAGGCAGACCACCAGTCACCCTTAGTTGCAGAAGTTCGCGGGCGAATGAACCGAACCCAAAGGACATTTTACGTCCGAATCGATTGTTCGTCTCGATGAAAGTTGGCGTTGTTGTCAGTGTGGGAAGCCCGGTATTTAGAGCCAAAACCAATATTGATATAACAATTTATTCGGGTTAACGTTTCGGCGTTCTCGCCTTCTTCAGAGCCTGGACCAAGTCGAGTTCAATCTGAGAAACTACCCACTCAACACCGCATCAAATTCTCTGAGAATATAGGAGAAAACTGAACGAACATCGAGAAAATGAAAAGGGTCAGAAAAGGCTAACCTGTAAGAAGTGGACTTGTGAGGTCCACTACACACCCGCAACTGGTAGGATACGTGGGTGACTGAAGGTTCACGCCTAGGGACCACCCGGGTGAGGGACGTTAGGTCCCCGTGTCGGCTCGGCAGAGGTGGTCCGTGCGTCCTGTGGATATAATTAACGGAGACTCGCACTGAGGCCATGCTCGTCGCACGCGACGGTGCGGCAAGTGATGACCGCATCGGCCACCCATGCCATGGTGACCCGACGACGACCCGATCATCGTCGACGGTCCACAGCTCGACCAGATTATCAAGAAATCAATGGCTCGTCACCTAAAGGGGCCTGAGTGAGGGTGTCTCAGCATGCATTTCTATAGAAACCTGTATATGCTTCTACTCAGAATTTTACGCTCTATCAAATGAGCTAGACCACAACCTTCTCAAAGCAATGCTAAGGACACAATATTCTCGTTTTAATTCTCTTTTGAAAAAAAAAATCAATTCCAATTCCAATTCAATTCAGAATTTTTCAGAAAATTTTCAGATAATAGATTGTGGAACGTGTTTCCAGACTATAATTTCGCCGTCGATCCATCCAGAAAGCTTTTTGATGTTGTTCATTGTCTATATTTCATGAAAACGAAGAACGAATTCATTGGTAGAAGTTGAACACGATTTAGCTGCCGTGATTTTTCACAGATTTCACACCTTTCACATATTCAGTACCAGTATTTAGTAATTTTTAGTAGTAGCATGGCATAATTGAAATAATAAGTTTCATCACACAATATTTCATACAGTTTCACAGTAACATGTTTTAACATTCCACTGCAAAAGTTTCTTATATTTCGAGAATTCAATTCTCCTGATTCTCCGCGATAGCGGCCGGCGAACCTGCAAAAACGAATAGGTGTGAAAAGTGATTTTTGACTGATAGAATGCCTTGATAATTCTCTATTTATAATATGTCTTCTCTCCACGTCACGACTACGGGGACGTTTCGTTTCGTCAGGCTTCTGAAAGCAAAAGAAACAGCTAAGTATATCAAGAAATGGTAACAATTCTGTGGACCTATACCAAAGTCTTCCATTACAGTTTCCACTTTGTTTCCAGATTTAAAGTCTGGAGCAGCTTTAATAACGTGGGGGAGGCCGAATGGTCACATCCTAGAAGTGTTTTCAGCGAACTGAAATGTGCTTCTTTCTCAAGCGAAATCATAACATCAAGTTGATATGGCGTGCTTCACCTATGAAGAACTTCTGCATTGTGTTTTCGCTGTCCCAGTCCTCTATATTGTTATAGCCATCAGGTGTTGTCTATATTGAGCATTAAAAATCATGTCTGGTATGTTGCAGCAAAGAACAATAAATCCTCAAGAACTGTTATTTTCTCTCCTTTCCGTGGAATATAGACCGTAAACTACACTTAAATAATTTTTCTTTGAATTGTTTGGGTCGGAGGCGAGATTCTAAACTGGAAGCATGTTCCACAATCTGTTCTCTAAGGAATGTCTTAATTTTTTACGTAAAAAGTGAAGACATGAATATTGTGCCCTTAGGGTTGTTTTGAGAAGATTCTGGTTGAGCTCATTTGATAGAGCACAAAATTCTGAGTAGAAACATATACATGTTTCCATAGAAGTGCATACTGAGACGCTCTCACTCAGGCCCCTTTAGGTGACGAGCATTGATTACCTGAAAATCTGGTCGAACTGCAGAGCGTCGACGACGGTCGGGTCGTCGTCGGGTCACCATGGCATGGGTGGCCGATGCGGTCATCACTCGCCGCGCCGTCGCGTGCGACGAGCATGGCCTCAGTGCGAGTCTCCGTTAATTATATCCACAGGACGCACGGACCACCTCTGCCGAGCCGACACGGGGACCTAACGTCCTCCTCACGGACCACCCTCCTAGAGGACTTCTGGGCAATGACCTGGTAGGTCAGGACCACACATGCCGGCAAACGGTGTCACCTCCTGGCTCACTGCCACACATTCGTTCTTCCTTTCGATTCTAAAAGACCTGGCCGCAATCCAAAGCGCTTCTAGCGTAAGTCGCGGATGGAAGAATGTACATTAAGGGAACTATGCTAAAAGTACAAGAGCAAACCACCACATGCGAGTATACAGTATATAAAACAAAAGAAAATATTATCACTAACGGTCGACTGGTCGAAAGAAAAGGTAGTCCAACTGGTCTAATAATAAGCTAAGTGTCTGCCAAGTTGCGAAAGGCACCTCGAGTTACGCGGGCTACACCACTCTCACAACCACTGCTACTATTTCGCCATCTCAAGCCCACATTTGCCCTGTGCTATAACTCACGAGTAGCTGGTTTATCATACCTGACTGTTTTATTTTTATTGGCTCTCCTGCTATCATTCGCCGTACTTCACTTTCGCTTTTGCTTACGATTTCATCATCAGCCCGACTTATAAATGCACCTCAAGAGCTGAAGTAGTTCTAGTAAGTGTACCTAAACTTTCCGATCGTCCTTTCTGCTATCATGTACAGTTAGAGGTTAGATGAGCAGGAAAAGTTCGTCAATTATCAGCAGGACTTCAAGTAGCCCTGGCATATTGGAGATAGACGACTTGGACATGGCCACTGGTGAGCAGAAATGCAATCTTTGTAATCTTCCATCACTGTGCATCAATCTTTGTACTGCATGATCCTTCCCATATTGAAACCGAAGATGGAGCCCGTTCCTCTTGATGTGTGGACCGACAACGCCAAGATCACCCTAATCAACGATGTAATGGACGTTCCAGCATTGCTTGCCCAGCAAGTTGCTAGCCCATAAGGGCATTTCCCCCTCACCCTCCGGAACTGCTTACATTTTTTGCTGTTGGCGGTTCTAGCCATGACAGAATCAAGGAAAAGGAAATCAGTGCTAGAAAGACACCGGTAAAATAACATAAAACAAAACAACTCACACGGCGAGCCGTGGTACTATCGATAAGTTGGCAGCTCAAGCGATACGCTCGGCCACAACGCAGTAATGCCGGACAGTACAGAGATAATCGCACTTGAAAGCAGTATCGACCAGAAGGCGCCGCGTGCAAGGACAGTGAAAATATCGCAGAAGGACGAAGAAGTACGGGGGCAGTAGACACACGCTTAGTGGCAACCATGGGGTCGCTGCAGAAAGGCGTACCGCTGTCCATGAGAGTCAAACCGCGGGCGATACCAACAAGCGAAGAGAGGGCGGCATACCAGCAACCCTATTGAACACGGGTCAACGAAGGTCGCCCGCACTATCGATTGCTAAACAGAGAGCTCAAATAATAGCACAAAGGATTGATACTAGAACGTAGTCGCACGATAGAAATTCCTCAAGACCTGGCAGGGAGGGAACAAGAACCAATACCGACCCTACTGAGAAGGAAGGCGACAGGACAAAAAGCAGGAAAGCAGGAAAACGATCAGAAAGCGAACCGACTCAGAACTGACTGAACCCACAAAACCGTAAAAGTGAGTTGTTTTGTTTTATGTTATTTTACCGGTGTCTTTATAGCACTGATTCCCTCTTCCTTGATTCTGTCATGGCTAGAACCGCCAACAGCAAAAAATGTAGGCAGTTCCGGAGGTTGAGAGGGAAATGCCCTTGTGGGCTAGCAACTTGACCGAACCTTTTGATTTGTATTCCATCAATATGCAGAACTCTATCGATCGAATGTTAACACAAATGCAGTCAGTAAAAAAAAACCCAGGAGGTAATACTGTCCCATAGATAAAAAAGATCAGTTGAGTATACTTAACATAATCTGGATGAAGAGAGAGATAGAATCTGTTTCACCATTTCGCCCTAAACAGATTAATTAATATGGAAGGAATATGCACCTGTAGGGAAAGAGATGTAACATGTTATGTACTGAACGGATTATAACATGTAAATCCTCGTCGATACGCAATGATCGGGCGTTAGTAACCAATCAGAGTAAGGGGGCGTTGCCCCATATATAAATCCGGCCGGCGCTAGCCCAAAGGGGTCATTTTCGTAATCGCTCACTTTGGAGGTCGTCTCTGCCCACCGAGGAGTCTTCTGCAATTGGCCCAAGGATTGGCCGCTGATATTCTGTTGACGCATCGACCTTGCTGTCGAGATATTCCTTTTGTTCGTCTACATCCTACCTGCTATTCTGAATCGAGGATTTATCTGCTACCTTTGGACCATTTGGCGTAGTCACAAGTAAGTGTGGTGTCTTCATTGTGGCCGCGACATGGCAAATGTTGCTATGGCTCACCATTTCGCCCTAAACAGATTAATTAATATGGAAGGAATATGCACCCGATCCTCGTCCGTGTTCCCTCGTTCGTAATCGCTCACGGCCGGTAACTGTTGACGCATCGACCTTGCTGTCGAGATATTCCTTTTGTTCGTGCTATTCTGAATCGAGGATTTATCTGCTACCGCCCAGGTTATCTTTCGCCCAGGTTATCTTTTCGCCCAGGTTATCTTTTGTAGGCTAGTCATCACTTAAGTCGTATTTTTATAGTCGTCGTCAGTTGAGGCGCTGCATGACTTATAGGTGGCTAGGCCTTTGGTCTCCCTAAGTAGCTATCGAACTCGTATTCATAGGTGGTGCCATAACACTAGCGTGTACGGGTCCACCGGAAGGCTAGTGTTGGTAGGTATTGTCAAGGTCTACCTCAACTATAACGGTAGGTGGTCTTCTGTTAGCGGGTCAACCGGTTAGAGTTAGGTATTCTTCCTATGACGGGTTTCTACCACCCCTGTCACGGCGTATCTCGCCAACCTCGTGAAGCACCTCATTTATTTGGTTGTGTTTATTTTAGTTATTTGTAGTTGCTCATTTTTGCTGTTTATTTGCTTGCGTCATAAACGCTTGTGCATACCTGGTGTCGTGTGAGATAGAGGTCGTATTTCCTCAAGTTATTTCCGGGTTGAATTGTCGTCATTGTCGAGTAGGGAAACAATTCGACAACACTAGATAAATTTTTGTTCAGGGGAACCTACTACCGAGGTAAACAAAGGAAGATGGAGGACGCTCCCGCCAAGGTAGAGACACATACACGTTCCCCTCAAGTAGTACCTTTAACACACCTACGTACGTCCGTCCGCAAGGACTATACCGCGTAGGAATTGAGCCCGGTCCGAGCGCTGAGTAAGGAGGCTGGCGCAAAAGAATGCAAACTAACATACAGAGCGTCCCAAAAAGATGTGTACACTGTTTCAATTGCCATAACTTTGGCAAATGTAAACCAATCGGAACAAATCATAGCTTGGGTGAAAGCTAGCAAAGAGGAAAATTTTATGATATGTGTTTGGTGAGGATTACGCATGTATTCGACCGTGGCCTCGGATTTTGTAGCTGATTGATAGTGCATGAGTTATATGCCTACTCTACTTTGGTCATAAACAGGTGATATCGCTGCTATGAGTTACTTCTGAGACAGTAAACATATCGACTTGCCGCAGCTTTTGGTTAAGATTTGAACAACATCAGTATCGATCAATAATCGTAACCACTGTTTAAGAACCAAAAACTCTTCCAACAATGATGCAATCATAAGAAAAGAATTTAGAGGAGTGTAAAATGTATGAACCATGAGGACTACGCCTGCACCGACTGCACCTATCCGAATCGCCGGATTCTAGACTTCATTGAAAGTTCATGGATAACATGCTTGTTCTACAAAACCGGACGCGCCGCAACGATAAAACGGCGGCAGCGGCGCCTCGGATCGCCGAACCCGCCGTTTCTAAATAGCTTCTTTAAATGTGATTTATTTGCAAAAATAATTATATATTCGAGCTCAGCAGCTTGAGCTCTATCCCTCCATATACACTTTTCCCAAATTCGTTGAACTTGTTTTCAGTCGATTTTTTGACCCCTCGATTTTCGGATCCCGTTGCCGCTTCGGTCCCTCGCTTGGTGACTCACCACCGACTAGGCTCCGTCCTCTCATCGCCGAATATTGATATACGACGTCCGATCCACCAATTAGGCTCTTCCTACTTCTCGCCCCCTACATATAAATATGCGGCGCGTCCTTTCCTAGCGTCCCAAGCGGGAGTAGGGGGTCCCACGGGATTGCTTGGAGGAGCTACACCGTGTGGCCCACCGTTGGGCATGGGGCGCAAATGCGGTTGGCTCTGCCCGGGTCACCACGCGTGGTCACCGGAACGGCGCATTTCGGCGCTGCGGAGCGCCGCTACCGCCGCTTTATCGTTGCGGCGCGTCCGGTGCTGTACTTTGGTAGCCAATGAGTGATCGATGGTACGCGTTTCTCTTGATGCAGTAAACATAGAAACATAAATACATAAGAAGTTCAACAACATAACAGTTGCTATTACATGCTCATCACAAGAGTCCTCGGTTTTTGAACAGAGTAAGCAGTATTGTGCAAAAGTATCCTAAAGTGCATGTTGAACTTGTTACGTTTTGATGTTTTTATGTTTGCTGCATCAAGGGAAACGCGTATTAGGGATATCACCTGTTATCAACCAAAGTAGAACAAGCGTGTTATCCATGAACTTTCAATCAGTTGTCGAATCCGGCGATTCGGGCAGGTGCATGGCGCGATCTTTATGGCTCATACATTTTACATTCCTCTAAATCCGTTTTTATGTGATTGCATGGCTGTTGGAGGAGTTTTAGCTTCTCAAACAGTGGTTACAATTATTGACCGTTTTGGCTTCTATCAGAAGTGATGCCCCACTATCTCCTTTTTTCTGGTAACTTTTCTCCCTATTGTCGATGTCTAATTATGTGTATCAGTGTTAGCAGTTTTAGCTTCTCAAACAGTGGTTACAATTATTGACCGATAAGGATTTTATTCCATGCTAAACCAAAAACCGCGGCAAGTCGGTATGCTCACTGCCTCAGAAGTAACTCATAGCAGCCTGTTTGTGACCAAAGTAGAGTAGGCATATAACTCATGCACTATCAATCAGCTGCAAAATTTGAGGCCACGGTCGGGTACATGCGTAATCCTCACCAAACACATACCATAAAATTTCCCTCTTTGCTAGCTTTCAACCAAGCTATAGTTTGTTTCGATTGGTTCACATTTGCCAAAGTTATGGCAATTCAAACAGTGTACACATCTTTTTGGGACACCTTGTATGTTGTCAGGAACTTCAACCTTATCAAGCCCTGTTCAATGCAATATTCTTTTGCAGTAAAATAGCCGATCTTCACTTTTTACTTTCTGAACATCCCTTGATGGATCTTATCACGGAAACGTGGTGCAAAACTAATAACATTTACGGTGCTACGATATATTTAGGAACTGACAATGAGTATGAGACTTATAGATGCGATAGGTCGGGTGAAAGGAATGGTGAAGGCGTTTTGGCTTTTATCAGAAGTGATGCCCCACCATCTCCTTTTTTTCTGGTAACTTTTCTCCCTATTGTCGATGTCTAATTATGTGTATCAGTGTTAGCACCTTGCCCTTGCATACTGCCCTTTTATATTCGTAGTGTGTCTTTTGTCATATTAAAGGTTCATGACGCCTTTATATGATGCACTACTAAGGGAGTTCTTCTACTTCTGTACTTCTGTCTATACATAATAGTGTTTATTCGCGTACGCATGATCATGAGAATAAAGGAGGAGGACGAGGTGGTGCTCCCATCGCGGGAGAGACGGCCGGACTGCCCAACCGTTGAGCTTGCTCGTTGGACCACCCTTCCTTATCAGGAGGGCACGACGGCAAGCTTGTGTATTCAGGTTGGGAGAATACACGACATCTCCCTTCCTTTAATAAAGCTCGTCCTCGAGCTTTGAGTCAAGATCGATCAGGATCGATTCATGGCGTCGTGGGTGATTGTCGTCAGGTCCATTAGTCGCCATTCCCGGTCCTTGCTGTCAGCTTATCAATGAACTAGATTTCCTAGTCACGACTGATACTACTGACTGTTTGCAGAAAATAGTGAACACGAGAGAATGGGCGAAATTATGATGTAGGCGTGACCTACGACTGAATGTTCTGATAGATGTTGATGGGCAGAGAGAGAGAGCTGTTGATATGCTGGTATCCTACATCCTACCCACACAAAAAAGAGCTCGTCCTCGAGCGATAATGAGTCATGATCATGCATGAAAATCAGTTGCGTTAAACAAAGATGATACCATTTACAATCGTGAAGAAAATCTTATCTCATAGACAATTATAAAATATTGAAATTAATGTTCGTAAGGCTTCTACTGAAAAAAACTATTCCTAGTAAAGATTATGGATTATCATTATGAAATGGGTGTCAACAAAGTTTGGCATGAGAAAAGAACTGATGGTTCTAATCAGCCCATACGTTGTATTCCTATTTTATCTTTAAACGAAACGGATATTGATCTGGATAGTTATCGCAAAGCGATCAATATACGGGCGTGCTTAGAAAGAAAAATCTGTTTTGTTTATTGCAAAAGCGCGCTTTTTTAATGCTATGTCCTAGTTTTCTTTGAACCGCCAACTCAAAGAAATTTGTTTTGGTTTTTTTTATAAGATGCGCTATGCGGCTAAAAATATAGGATTCCAATCCTATCAATCAGATTCGCTCTGATCCGAACAAACTGATTCTGTTCTCCTTCTGAAATCATATTTATCCTGCAAACGGCGTGACCGCCTAATTGGTTGTTCAACGACTTCCGATGTTTCCAAACTCGTTGGAAGTGATGTAGTGTTTGGTAGAGAAACATTGGCCGTCTGGCCGTCGCTGAACGCGGAGAATATAACTTAAGTCGGCTCATATGCACGGTTTGTCGCTTATGGCGATTCGAAAGTGTAACTATTGTTACGTTAGGACGATTTGAATCTACTACTTGGAACGGACCCTTCCATTGGGCAGAAAGTTTCGGACGAACGGTGTCGTCATGGGGAAGGACTAAATCTCCAATGGAAACTTCCGTTCGATATACCTTATGTAACAGGTGGCATCCAATTTTGTGCTTCGCCATTTTCTCAGCTATCGCTTTTCCAACGTTGACGATTGTATCCTTTAAACCAGCGGCGAACTGGTCTGGGAAGCTATCAGTAGCAAACACAAGAGTGGATGGAAGACCAGGTAGAGCATCACTCCATGTGATGAGGTAACGACCGTGAACAAAGAAGAACGGACTATATCCTGTAGTAGAATCTATACTGCAGTTATAAGCAAATACTACAGGTTGGAGCAAGTCAGAGCATATTGCTTGAGCCTCTGAGCAATATGCCGTGAGAGAATCGATGATGATCCTAAACAATTCTCTCTGCCCGTCCATTGACCTTGTGATTGTAGGTAGTAGTAAATTTATTAGCTATACCTAAGGTTGAATTAATTTGTGCGAAATTTGTTAGTTATACCTAAAGTTGAATTAATTTGTGGGAACATGGCACTAGTATAATTTGAACCACGATCCTCAACTATTTCGTTGGGTATTCCGTGTTTTGAAATAACATCATTAATTAGAGCTTTAATAACTAATTTTGTGATTTGATTTTCAAGAGGTGTACGTATAACAAATTTACTAAAAGTACAAACTTAGATGTAAATAAAACGATATACATGCAACGTGGCAGTGGGCCAATAATGTCTGTATGGATTCGCTCAAAAAGACGTTGAGGATAGGAAAAATTCCTAATTCCTCACGAATAATATATCCTGCTGGTGCCTTTACTTTTTGACATTCTAGACATGTTCGTACGTAAGTTACGACTCCCAAATATGACTTTACAGACTTAATATTATCCGGTACTGGAATGTTGGAGATGCTCGAAACCTTTTCCGGATTAGGTCGAGATCCATTCCGACTGTTTAAAGCACCTAGATATTCGATTTCCGTTTGGAGAAAAGAACACTTTTTTGGGTTAAGCTTCATCCCGAAATCGTGAATACGTTCAAGAACGTCTAGTAAATCGCATAAACGATCACCAATTGTTGTACTAGCATCTATTATGTCATCAACCTAAGCAAGACAGCAAGCTTTGAGCTCGCGGATCAAACTATTAGCTACTCTAAAATGTGGCTGATGCAACTTTTAGTCCTTGGGCCATTACAGTGAACAGGTGCAAACCAAGAAATGTTGAGAACGCTGTTCGTTCTTTATGTTTTTCTTTAAGTGGCATTTGAAAAAAAAACCGCTCTTGTCAAGTCAATCAAGAATTGTATAAACTTCCTTTCCACGTACTGAATCAATAATATGTTGAATATGAGACATGTAGTATGTTTCGTTTTCAATGATGGAATTGATTTTACGACAGTCGACAGTAAAACGCAATTGGTTCTGACTTGAACCTTTCTCAACTAAAACGATTGGAGAAGCAAATTTACTAGCGTTAATATCCAAAGAAGAAATCTGTATTTCCTTTGACAAAAGATTCAGATAATATAGTCAGAGCTGAGCCCGTGTCTAAAAGTGTAGTGATTGGTACAGAATCCAATTCGCTTAGAATGTATACCATGAGTTGAAATTTATTGCTTTGTATGGAATTTATTTTTTTTGGAAGAAAATTCAAAATTATCGGACCACGAGCTGCTTTAAATTGGGGTATTACTTGAGTGGATTTTTCCAAATTAAGATAGACATTGATTTTAACAGAATCTTCTATCTCTTGAGTTGGGGTATCGGGCATTGATTTAGACATTTCTTGAAGCGATACATTGGGAGCGGTTGGGTTGTGCTTCACTGTCTTACGGTCTAATTTGACAGAAAGATATGAGCTAAGAAAAGATATAAGGACCACCGTCAGTCTTAGTATTAGTGTGAAGAGAATTTTGAGTTAAGGATAGTATAAACAGACCAAGAATGATGTGAGAAGCACAATTAGGATTATACTAATGATGACTACTGATTTTATGATGCGATGAAAATCAAAAGAGTGAAGAATTTCATCTTTTCGAAATTGAAAGATGTTAGCTGCGTTTTCCTCAAGAGATCGTATTGCATTTGTGACACTGTTCTCAGCGCTGTCAGAAGACGAAAACGATACACTAATTCGATCTTTAGTTCTCGAAGTAGAGGAGAATTGGTTCAGTTGGTTCTTCAAGAATCGAGTTTCTGTTGTGAATTTTGCTAAATCCGATTGAAAGATTGGCGGTGCATTAAAAACAAAATATTGTAAGCTTATACGTATTTGTGACACGGGAACATACCCGGCTGGTGATCTATAATGGTTAGTACCGTCGTCATAAATGTCGTAAGGCGGATGCCCATAATCGGCTTCTGGACTATGAGTAATTAGATCTTTACTCCCTGGTTGGACGAAATAAATAATTTTAGCTACACGAACGGGCGTGTATAAGAAACATTTATTTCCGACTTTATGGTCCACCAAAATTTCGTCCACAATAACCGGTTTACATTTAGAAACCATTAGAACATTCCCCCCTGGCAAAGCGTAGATATCTTCGCGTCCCAACAAAATTCAAGCCGCAGCTGTTGGTGATAGAGCCGCCATATTTCTTACAGTTTGGATTGTAAAATTTATTAGAGCACAAATTCGGTCGAACAGAAGATGAAAATCGTTTTTCACTAATTCTCTCATCTTAAAAATTGTTACTTAGAATTAAATTCCACATGTTGTTGATCGAAACGATTTTCTGGAGATAATCTCATATCGTTGTTGATAGAAGAAAATTGAGTTCGGGTCGCGCATGATGGGTAATTACAACAGAGTTGTTGTATATAGTTCGTTGAGAAGTACATCTTCTGTTTTATATTTAAAATCGGCAAGAGTACGGAAAGTATTTCTACTTATGGAACTACAACCACGTTTTCTTCTTTCGCTGGTAAAGGACCCAGGTGATTGTTATCGTTTTGTATTTCTCAAGAAATGAAACACTGTTTGCACAAGATTGTTTTTTTTTGATGTTGAAATGGTACTGTTTTTTCGTAAGAATTGTTATTCAAAAGCTCAGTGTTGCACCAGGTTTTTTTTCAGTTTGATTCGCCGCTAGTACTGTAGCGATAAATTGATAGCAAAATAGTTGTGACCGTAGGTAAGACCTATCAGTGGTCGGTTGTTTAAAAGCGGTCAAGGCTTATCTATTTACCAAGCCTACGGTGCGCCAAGCATAGATAATTTTGCTTGCTTACGCTCAGCATACGCTTATTTGTTTGACCGTGCGTATCTGCTTCTAGCTGACCCAGTGACGATATGATTAGCTACTTCAAATATCGACGTGTGCTTTAGTATAATAACGGAAAACCATACACGAATTAGTTCCGAAAAAAATAAACTTTTACCACTATTCAACCCATGGCTCATATTCAAGGGTGATCAGCCCTTGATATGATGCACTACTAAGGGAGTTCTTCTACTTCTGTACTTCTGTCTATACATAATAGTGTTTATTCGTACACGCATGATCATGAGAACGAAGGAGGAGGATGAAGTGGTGCTCCCATCGCGGGAGAGACGGCCGGACTGCCCAACCGTTGAGCTTGCTCGTTGGACCACCCTTCCTTATCAGGAGGGCACGACGGCAAGCTTGTGTATTCAGGTTGGGAGAATACACGACACTTTCTTCCAGGATGCACTTATCATGCTGACCGGTAAAATGGCCCAAAGTTCTTCGTTATTTCGGGAGATTTTAACTTCCCTACCATCGAGTGGTCAACGGTGACAGCCCACTCTCCTAGTATCCAGATCCGAGATTTATGCGAATTTTGTATTGAAAACTCGTTCATCCAACTTCGTGGCCATCCGCGGATGGCCACGGTGCGAGTCTCCGCTAAATGTGTCCACAGTACGCATGGACCACCACTGCCGAGCCGAGTGGAGTACCTAACGTCTCTCACCCAGTACGGCAACAGAGCCTATACATACAGTAGCGGTCAAAAAGATATGTCACTTTTCGTTTTCATTCAAAAATAGCTCAAATCGAAAAGAACCTGATACCAATTGATAGTTCTGAGTACTGTGTTTGAAAATGTGTTGAAACATACCGCTTTTACTAATTCTCTGTTTTTTTAAAATATTTTTTGGTGATTTTCATATGCTATTTTGAACAAAAATATCTCAAAAATCGCTGGGTGAAGGATCAATCTGAGACGATATTCTGATAGAGCATGATCTAGTTATTATAATGTGCTACTAACATTTGATTCAAATCGCCTTTAAAATATAGATTTTTTGAGCAAACTTTTTGGTGGTCTAAAACCGGTCAAATTTTAGGACCATGTTTTAAACAAAATTCTATATCTTCCTAACTTTTCGTAAGAATTAAACCAAATTTGAAAGTGTTGTAGAGGATGATATTCTCTTTAGGGTGGTTGACTTTGTTTCAGGACTGGTTCCTTATTTTGGGAGAAAATTCTTTTTAGAGTTGAGTTTGCGTAAACTGTTGTATCTAAAAAAGTTTGAGAGGAGCCGACTCAATTTTTCCCACGTTAATAGTAGATTCGTAGTTCTTCCAATACCACACGTAAGATAGAATAAATCAGAGTTTTAATGAAAATATAACGCTTTGACTGACGCACGCTTGCCCGCGCCGTACACTATACTGGTAGTGACGGCGCCTACAGCGTGTGTCAGTCAAAGCGGTATATTTTTATTAAAACTTCGATTTATTCTAACTTACGTGTGATATTGGAAGAACTACGAATCTACTATTAACGTGGGAAAAATTGAGTCGGTTCCTCTCAAACTTTTTTAGATACAACAGTTTACGCAAACTCAAATCTAAAAAGAATTTTCTCCCAAAATAAGGAACCAGTCCCGAAACAAAGTCAACCACCCTGAAGAGAATATCATCCTTTACAACACTTTGATATTTGATTTAATTTTTTTCAAAAAGTTAGAAAGATATAGAATTTTGTTTAAAACATGGTCCTAAAATTTGACCGGTTTTAGACCACCAAAAAGTTTGCTCAAAAAATCTATATTTTAAAGGCGATTTGAATCAAATGTTAGTAGCACATTATAATAACTAGATCATGCTCTATCAGAATATCGTCTCAGATTGATCCTTCACCCAGCGATTTTTGAGATATTTTTGTTCAAAATAGCATATGAAAATCACCAAAAAATATTTTAAAAAAACAGAGAATTAGTAAAAGCGGTATGTTTCAACATATTTTCAAACACAGTACTCAGAACTATCAATTGGTATCAGGTTCTTTTCGATTTGAGCTATTTTTGAATGAAAACGAAAAGTGACATATCTTTTTGACCGCTACTGTAATTGTAAGCCGTTCGACCATCATAAACAGGTTCATGAATCAAAATTATCAGTGTCATCGAGCTTATCAAATAGAACCACATTGCTATTCCTGTCAATAAGGCGCGATTCATTTCACCTACTGCGTTCTTGTGGGTGGTTTGTTCTTTGTTTTTCAGCAACTTCAGCAATACTGCCGTTTTTCCAGGCTTTGCTTTTCACTAGTGCCAGCTAGTTGCTCTTATAGATCGTTTCTGACCTATGAATTATAAGACTGGGTAAGTATTCAGTATTCACAACAAGTTCTATATCCAGATTCATACTCTTGATTTGCCCTACTTCCTGACAAGGCTTACTCTGATAAAAGCCTTGACTTCGGCGCAATCAACGAATTATTAGCTTATATTGCTACTATAACGCGGATGCTGAATGTTTTGAATAGTATTGGAAATTTTTCGCTCTTGACGAAGTCACTAAAAGAAAATTCTTTAGATATGAATCCGACTCATCCGTTTCGGGAGTATCTGTTGTCGGCACTGAAGGAGCTGATGGACGTGAAACAATGGCCTTCACGCGTGCGTGTCTAGCTCATTTCAGCCCCACCACCATTTTAGCACCATTTTAACTGCAAGAGTAATCCAGGTTTAGGAAGAAGACGTGGTTTGTCAGCGGCAGCAACATCTAAAGTGGTACACTTTTTTTGCAATTTTTGTTTTCTTTTTCCGCGTCAATCACTCGTTTGATATGGTTTCGTTTCTTCCAAAGAAAATCGCCCAAATGCGAATGCGGTTGTAGGGAAAGGTATCCGTGGAGTGATGCCACTTATCAAATCAACAAAACCGACGAAACTTTCTTTTAGAATGTGCTAATAACAATAGTGGCAGTGCTATTCTCCCTTTTTCTCGGCTGCGTTATCCTAAGTGTGTGCGTATTAATTCATCACTCTCGCATGGTCACCTGGTATGCTTGAGAAGTCATAAAGCGTCAAATTGTGTTGCCTCTTCCATTCTGTTGAATCCAGGTTTCCTGCACTAGTGGACGTAACCGGCGATGGGTTCGTAACCGAAGTCAATGCGAACGACGAATTGCTTGATTTATAATCAGATTAAAACTGTTAAACTTTTTCACCCAGTTTACATATCAATGTGGAGCAATTTTATCCCTGTTCTAATATGGACAAATAAACGTAATAATGCCCCGGTGTTCTCAATCAAAGGCAATCGGGTCTGTTAACATTTACGTGCTTTGTTCAAACGTGTAGCCAACTGACTGTGAACACTTCATTTCTGTACACATTTTTCGTGTTTTGGAAGGAACATGTTAGCTGTAATGTGTACAGCACCACCGTCGATGTTTCAAACCAATCGTTTGTTGTGTAGAGATACCGCGAGCTTCATTTACTACATACTTTCCACTGCTTGAAAAATGCTCTAGAAAAAGGCTATACCATTACTTTTGAAAACAAAATATGATGGAGCAGAATAACATCACGCAACGCAATCATTCCCATAATAAAATAAAGACCTGCTGCAGAGGGAAAATGAACAAGAATGAAGTTTCGGTAGCAGCGTACCCAATCGATCTGGTACAAGTAAATCTTTTTTCTTCCATTGAAACTATTAGGGTATAGAAAACCCTCCCAACTCTTAAAGCTCTCTGAGCCCATAAGTCTGTAGACATAATTTGCTCCGATTTGTCAAGAGCCTTTGATAGAATCTCACGGGAGGGGCTAACAGCTGAGCTCTAAGAGCTTGGTATTGTTGAAAAGCGCGTTCAGTCGTCACTGAAGCCCTCCATTATCAGGATGAGTCAATGGACAGAGGATTGGGGAATACCTCTAAATCAGTTAAGCTAAGACAGCTTACCGAGGCTTTCCCAAGCTTTTACGCAGCTTTGATCTTCCTGACAGTGAAATGCTGATGTCCTTGAATAGTATATAGGACCTCATCTGGAATATTACTCCCAAATCTGGAAGCGACACTTGAAAACGCATGTTCCTGATCCAGGTCTTTATGGTACAAAGTAGGTTGCTGGGGCAGTTATGCCTTGCCAAGCTACTCAGAACGACATAATTGCTCTTCTATGGAATCACTGCCTGAAAGACGCGTAAGATCCGACCTTAGATTTGGTTTTAGCGTGCTTCGCGGAGGCGCGAGATTGCGAGCAAGTAAATTTTGCATATTTAGGTCCTCAGTCCTAGCTTTCCAGTTGTTCGTTCAAGTTATTGTCGTAAAGACAATGACAGAAATTTGTAGGTAACAACAGAATTTTCCTTCGTTTCGTAAAGTAGACTAGTACTATCTTCAGAGCTCGCTCGTGCTAATGATGGTGAGGACTTCGAGAGTAAGATATTAGGTTGGCAACTAAGTTCGTGGACTGTTTTGCAGTCATTATTTCTAGCAACCACAACTTGCTTGAATGTTGAGCGATTTCATTGCTCTTTTGATCGTCTGATAGTGCGTATCGAGTAGTTTTCAAAACCATTCATAAACCTTGTTAATTTCGTTTCCTGGGGAACTTTTTCCGCTTGAAATGAAAACATCCAAAACCAGCGTTTACCAAGTCCTTCAAGAGCACCTGCTTAGCGACAAGGTTGCGGAAGCGTTATAATTTGTGAATGCAGAATCTGGGGATGACGTTTTGAAACGATTGACGGTTCTCAAAAATATCAGGAGATAATGAGCAAGCAGTTCAGAAAGAAAGAAAAAGTGCACCGCGGACGAACCTATGGGGCTCGGTCTAACGGCTGTAATTAGTTCCTCTGAGAAAAATCAGAGCTTAGCAACATCTATGATAACACTAGAAGTCAGGTGCTCAAAAAGCTCAACTGAAATGTTTCTGCACTATTCTAGTTTTTCTGTAAAACTGGCCGAAATGTGCCTTGCGATTTGACCCATCGCGGAGATGAGTGAGTCGGATGTCACAATAAAGCGTCGACCTTACTCTAAAAAGTAATCACTTGTTCACAAAGTGGTAGCGTGCGATGGAATGTGGACACTACTTGATAATTGCTGACTTGCTAGCCAGCCACCCAAAACAAAAGGAAGGCCGCTACAGATCCTCAAATCCACCTCCTCACAAGAAGCTGATGATCTCAGTCTGGAGGTTCTACGAAGGTGCTTCCTTTCGAGAATTGGTCGTTGGTAGTCTCAGTATTCACCTAGAGGCTTACTCTCTTTAGAGTGCCTGTGTACAGATTGAACTACGCGGTAGTCGACTTAAGCAGCTCTCTGAAAGTTGTGTCACCACTCATTAAGACACCGCCAAACATCACGTCGCGTTTCGATCTCTCCAAAAATCCGAAGATGTAAGCTGGAGGAATCTTGTTCATGCATGTTACAGTGCAGATATTGCACTTCATGAATAATACGTACTTTGAATTTTTCCTGCATTCTCTGGGGCGAAATGCAATGGCTGCAAAGGGTGTCGGTACCAGCGTCAGGTACGTGTGACAGGTCGGCTGATGGAGGAGAACTGGCACGATCACAAGACAGATCGATGGTCGCATGCAAGAAAGCGGCGCTCAAGAACCTGCGGTCGAGGACGATAGGCCACCCCACAGGGAGCTCAAGACAGAGACAAGATGGCAGTGTTGCACCTCAACAAATGCAGAAGCAGCACCAAGAAGAAAGAAGACGGAGCGAGCACCATGAAAGACATACCTCGTAGCTGATCGGGATAAAAACGTTGTGGTATAAAAAAATTAATAATGGTTGAGCTGCAGAAATCAGGTTTTGCACTGATTACCATAGGCATAGACATCAATCCATTTCAAATGAAATAAGGCTGATCTCGGCAAGCAATGTAAGGTAGACGAAGTGTTAGTGCGTTACCATAGAATGTGATTTTCAAAATGATCTCAGTGATATACAGTGATAAAACTACCACCAACCAACAGCACCACCAATCATTTGAAAAATGAATTGACATCCATCCATCCATCCAAACATCCATCCATCCAAATAAACAACTGGGTTTCGCTTATTATATAGTAAGGATTGCCTTTAGAATCGCTTAGCAACCGAGCCCTTGCAGGGCCTCTTGCCAATTATTCAGCCTACTATTTATTCCATTGAACAATGATTTTTGCAGTTGTTCACGCATACAAGAAGGATAAGAGAAAGGTTCCTCGTGATAAAAGTGCTGATGCTCGTGATTTAATGAGGTGGAAGACACTACTGTCCTTCCAAGAGGTCCTCGTCGGTAATTTCGGTGAGATAGCCTTCTCCTGTAACTTCGAGCAGAACCGGAAACCTGAAAACATACTGCCTCAAAACACGTCGTGCACTTGTTGAAAGCTACTTACCAATCTACCATGCGAGCATGATGTAGTAGTATAAGCACACACAATATGACGTTAGCGAGAAATAACGTAAATATCACTGCCAGAATTATAACCAGCACATTCTGAAAGGAAATTGAGTACAGGTAATGCAACAGTTCAGGCACTTGCTGCACTTGCACTTGCACTTGCGAAATAAGGCTCCTTAGGCTCTTTCAAGGCAGACGTCATCCGTCAAGCGTCTTGCGCTGGGGTTTCGCCGCTCGGTTCGCCGCGCGCGAACTGGCCATGGTACACCATGGCCAACGCGACGTCGATCGGACGAGTTACTCGTAATGACGCGTGATAACCCGATCAACCGATGACGCTGACCTACCTATCCTTCATCACACACGCGTCACGCGTCACTTTATCGACGCGTCGTCTGAAAGAGCCTTTTCAAGGCAGACGTCATCCGTCAAGCATCGTGCGCTGGGGTTTCGCCGCTCGGTTCGCCGCGCGCGAACTGCGTGAAATGGTCTGCAAGTACACCATGGCCAACGCGACGTCGATCGGACGAGTTACTCGTAATGACGCGTGATAACCCGATCAACCGATGACGCTGACCTACCTATCCTTCATCACACACGCGACACGCGTCACTTTATCGACGCGTCGTCTGAAAGAGCCTATACGGCCGAGGCCTATACCACCTCCTTTACTGGTCTTTTGTTCCAGATAAAATCACCGATTTAGTTGAAACTCCGTTCGGGGTGCTTATTTTACATGCTGCAAATGATTCTAACGCTTGTTACTCGAATTGCAACCGAGGGCCACTCATATCGTCAATAAGGGTGGTCCGATAGAAGTCACCGATTTGGCTTAAACGTCACAATCGTAATCATCACGCAAAATTACCTCGCTGGACGAAGTTTGACTGATCTGAATTATTGACCTGACCACACAAACCGACGATGAGGGTGATCGTCTGCCGAAACTCGGAAAATGGACAGAAGAATCGTTAACATCGTTCCATTTAGATAACCCCGGTGGCAAAGATTCATTGTAAGCTAATCTGTGACCTAAGCGTGGTCGGTGGAGTGCAACTTTTGACAAGAGTCAAAGTTAAAGGTATGGAGGTATGCGAAACATGCTACTGTTGAGAAATCCTGCACTTTGAATTTCTAATGTGTTGTCGAGGACGTGTGTCGGAACACCCATTTTTGAGAAGATACTTTTATCCAAATCAAACGATCGTGAACTTTTTTAAGAGAAGCTGAGAGCCCAAACACAACGGAGGAATTTGGGTGAGCGAAGCATTCAAAACTTTGACACTTAAATACAGTGTGTTTCGGAAGTATGTAGCCACCCTTCTCCCGGTATCTTCAAGTTTCGAATTCGTTTTGATGAACCGTCGTCGATTGCATGAGATTCCTCAATATACCTGGGCCGCACTTTTCAGGAAAGCGCGTCCTCTCCAGAGAACACAGGATATTCTACAGGTTGCTACTCTATGTCGAGTTCAATACCATGCTACCAATCCTTCGGTGATCCTGACCCGAAAACTCATAAGAACTACCAAATTATTGACAGCTGTGAGAGTTTCGAAAAAAGTGTCGACTCATCCTTGTGAACGTTTCAGCCGACGAGCAGTAATACGCTTTGGCACACCGAAACACTTAATGGTTCTGATCTGTGTTTGTTCCTCGAAATACGTGACAGTCGCATGAGCAGGTTACTTTTCGATTTGCGGTTATTTTGAGGAGTACGGCAGGAAATTCACTATACAATGTGAATTGCCCATCCACCAAGACGAGAATGATTCCAAATATTTAGATTCCAAATGCTCCCGGTGATAAAGAGGGATAAAGCCACCGGTACTATTTAAGATGTTGTACCCCACCGCTATGTTGAGCTGTAATCGCCAAAAGCCTTGCGAAATAGTATGCGGTGGGAGGAGACTCAGGCTCTGACTCTTTTCAATACACACACTATTTAGTGTGAGAAAGCTCAACACAGCGGTGGGGTACAACATCTTGAATAGTGCCAGGCCACCTCCATCTTCTCTCATTTGAAAAATGTGATTGACATCCATTCAGACATACTCTTGTGTTTCGCTTACTATACGGTATGATGTCACAGCACAAAATATATTAATTCACCTACCACTTTGGATCTGTTCGATACTGATGCGGCTATTCCTTTCAGTTTTCTCTTTTTAGGCACTGTAATGGTATATTGAAAAAATTTCTTTCTTTTTTTCTTCTTCGATTCACTTCACAGTGAAATACTAACCAATAGCCATAATTGTTTCACATCCGCCACCGCCTGGGTCAACTGTAGAGATTCCTGACATTCCGGAAACTGCCGATGTTCCCCCTGTAGTTGTTGTTCCTCCTCCTGTTGTTGTAGAATACCCTGTAGTTCCTCCTGTAGTTGAAGTTCCTCCTGTGGTTGTAGTTCCTCCTGTGGTTGATGTTCCTCCTGTGGTTGAAGTTCCTCCTGTTGTTCCTCCTGTAGTAGAATATCCTCCCGTAGAAGTTCCTCCCGTGGTTCCCGAAGTACCCGAAGTACCCGAAGTTCCCGAAGTGCCGTCTGTCTCGCTTCTGCAAATTCTATAATCACTACAAGGATATCAGAAAAAAACGGGAGTTTATCGCGAAAACTACGCTACATGCATGGGTCAAGGCAGTCTTCTTTGCTACCTACACACTGAGTTCAAGTTGTAGTCAACATACACTCTCGTGGACTTCTTCCGTCTGGACGACGATCTGCGAGGACCGACGCGATCATATCCACTTCTGGGAGGCATAGTGACGTTATCCTTGAGTGGCTTTGTCTAGTGTAACCAACAGCCGACTTTAACACTGCGTACTTTGATGGTGGTGAAAAGAAAATGAGACCTATCACAGCCGCATCGTATAATACGCAGAAAAGTCTTACGAATATCAGAATCGCATTTGTTGTGGCGAGCTTTCGCAGATTATCAGAATCTGATAATGAACAGAATGTTGCTGACTTCGCTTACTTCACTCATTCCTTCGAAATCAAAGGGAGTCATCAGAGAACGACATTTTCCAAAATGCATCTGATGTTCATAGACTAGAACTTCACCAAGAGTGCAAACGCATCTACGGAAAATCTTCTTGGAGAGGTTTAGGAATTTGATTCTTCCAACACCGGAGGCATGGCGACGTGCGTTTCCCTACCTACAGCTCATAATTGACTGGACACTGTGAAATGAAAAACTTGGCTTATTACGCATCTGGTTTCTTTTTCAGATTTCGATCGATTTCGGCAGACTCAGGTAGGAGCACCCCTACGCCTTTACCATGCTTCCGCCCCACACCACTATTGCTCAATTACACTTGCAAAGTTAATCGGTAACGGCCGAAATCGGGCGAAATTTGAAAAATCAATATCATAGCCATAATCAGCACGCAAAATGAACCATCTGGACAAACTTTGAGACAAATCTGATATTTTGACTTGTCGACAGTATGAATGATCGTCGGCAGAAATTCGCAAAACGAACATTTTTTTAGATTCGTAATCAGCGCCCCCAAATAACTACTAGAGGCGGTATTTCGAGAAAATCTTGAGTCTTGTTTGGTGGATGGAGTCGGATCCTTAATCAACTGCCTTCTTCACTTACATTACATTTATCAAACATTTTAGACAATGATACTCTATATGCAATTTATATTGTATTTGTCTCTTTTTTGTAAGCCGAAAGTTGAAAGCTGAAGCCATTTCCGAGGTTTTGAAAGCAGGTCACATGCTTCATAGGACTCCAGTCTGCTAGAAAGTAAGAGTTTGCGTCACTCCAGGAAGCTCATTCATCGTTTTACTTGGACTGCTGTTGAAATTCCAGTCTAGGAACATGCCACTCTAGGAGATTTGTAATTCTTACAGGGGAAGCTTGTAAGCGATCGGTGACGATTCAAAACGAAACCCATATGGGCGTGTAGGGCTTCGCACGAGGAATGCAACGATATATTCACAAGTTGCTTTCGCCACCTGGCTGATCAGGTCTCTGTTCTTCAGAGTCGAAAAAGTAGAACGATAGAATAAGGAATATTCTCGGCAAGTGGACCTTCATACAACTACTCACTTGACACTAGTAAGGCTGGTTTGGTCGAAATCACCGATTCCGCCCAAACTTTGTCTACGGGGGTTATTCGGGGCGCTGGTCATGAATCTGACAATAGTTTCTGAATTTAGGATCGATTTGGGTTGGTTACGGTAGGTGTGGGTCACGTACATAAGTGCTATTAGATATTGTCCCTAGTGGGTGCTCTGTAGGCCATACTCGTCCCAAACGCGATTCTGTCCCGAAACTGCGACAAAATTGCAGAATGAGCGTAATTTGGAATCTAGCGCATGGAGGCAAAAGAAAAGCCTAGCATAGGAATCGATCCCCCACCATTAGATCAGGAGTCCACAATACTATCCACAAGGCCACCTCGCCGCTCTGAGGGTTAAGCTCATCCCCGCTACTCCCGCTAGCGGTAAGCCCACGCATGCGGCAGTGCAAAACTTTGCCGGCCATTTTCAGATCAGCCAGGTGGCGAAAGCAACTTGTGAATATGTCGTTGCATTCCTCGTGCGAAGCCCTACACGCCCATATGGGTATCGTTTTGAATCGTCACCGATCGCTTACAAGCTTCCCTCGTTAGTTTTGAAAAAATCAAAAATTTCCATCCGCTCGGATTGCTGTTTGATAGAGTTCGATTTCGGACCAGAAACATGTCGGGTGCTTACCGGAGTAGAACCTCCTTCTTGCAGCCTCCCCATGACCCAGATTCATGAAAGAACGAGCGGTCTCCGAAACCGCGGCGCAGCCAGAATCAGATGGCAGAGTCAACGAGAGATTGCGTTTAACATAGGAAATTTAGGATAAGTTGTCAGGCAGGGGTGGGCAAGGCCTACCCTTAAAGCGGCGGGCGCACTAATAAACAAGAGAGAATCGATGATGATCACAAAAGTATGTTGTAGTGTGCCGCGGAGGACGTTGCGGGCTTGGGTTGATTTGGCACCACGATTTGGCGCGCTAGGCGGGAGGAGTCCGGGGGCTTCACGGGTTCTGGAGACGTATTTTTCAGTCTTGTTCTCGTCATCGTCGCAGGCGCCACCAGAGAGCCATCGGAGGCTTCACCAATCCCGTCGCCTGACCATCACCACCTCCCGTTCGCAGACCCATCCATTTTGTTCGGTTCAGTTCGCGTTGTTTTGTTAATAAATTCTCATTTCGATACTTGTTCTCGTGCAACGGCTATCTCCAGTTCCGTGTTTGCATACAGTGACTGTTCGGTAGACAGTTCAATCTTACATGGGGGCCGAACCGCACGAGGCCTGAAGATAGGAAACGTTGCAACATCGAGTGAGAAAAGGGTAACGTAGCTAGTGAGACAGGGCGAGCAAGAGGAAGTGGCGGAATTTTGACCACTCGTGAGACAGGGCGAGTGGGCTAAGGATTGAAATAGAGTCTGTAGCGGGCCGGAGCTCAGAAGGAAGTGGAAGAATCGAGAAGTAAGCGAGAGTGAAGGACCTGAGGGTAGCGGCGAGTGAATACTTGAGAAGGTTCAGGAGCGAGGTGCGTCGGGTGCCGTGTTTTCTCGTACCGCTGTTTATTTAGTTGGTTGAATTGCGTCGTGTGGCAGCACATTGAATCATTTCGTCGTCATTGGTGATCTATCGTCGTGTGTTATTGTATTTGGACCGGTGACCGCTGAACTGATAAGTGTTATCACAGAAGACTAATAAGGACTAACAAAATGGGCGAAACTGATGACGACGCCCACATGGTGACATCGGATGAGGAAGATAGCAGCCCAAGGCGGATTCGATCGGCGAGCAATAAAAAGTTTCCGTTTGAGATCCTGATAGAGGGACTTCAGAGAGTGATCGCCATGTTATTTCGATTACCGGATACAGCTGCGTAGGAGATGTCCCAGCATAGAGTGACCGCATGATATAAAGAGAAACATGGGGAGACGCTGAAGAGGGGACTAAGGGAAGCTCGTGAAGTACTCGAGCATCTGATAAGGAGGTGTAGTCTGATTGAAACACTGTGCAGTAAAGTGGTACAGCATATGGACAGTGGTGTTTAGTGAGCAAACATTGATAGAAATTCTGGGCGATGGTCACTCAGGAGGAAGAGCTAAGGCAGTTTTCCTGCCGTTACCTATAGAAGTAAGATATAAAGGATTCAAAGCGGTAGTGGAACAGTTGGGGAAACTGCTGGCGTAAGACACTACGGCAGGTAGAATGCGAGCGGTAGCGGAGTTGAGAGAGTTGAAAATGCGCCCACAGCAAGGGGTAGCAGACTTTTGTGTAGCAATGGAAAAGCTCGGTCGTAAAGCATACCCTGATAGCACCGGAGGAGACTGGTCTTTGGAGTTTGCATACATCCTGCTGTCGAATTTGAAGAGTTGGCCCGAACATGTGCAGTTGCTTAGTGCGCTACATAGGGTTAGGCCTGACCATGCATACGAGGAGGTGAAACAACTAGCGCTATCTATCGAATCGTCAAAAGCCATATACGGCGGTAGAAGTGCAGAAAGATGGGAAAACAAAAAGCAAGCGCTCTCGTATCAGAGCTGGAAAGGAGAGAAGTTCAGGATGGAAGGAAAGGTGTTCAGGGAATGATGAGGCCAGCGGAATCTAGAAGCCAAAACAGTGCAATAGAAAATGAAAGTAGAGGAGCTCCACTGAAGACTAGACAGATTACTCGAGAAAATCCGGTAAATCAGCAGAGGGATGATACGCCGAAGAGGTGTTTCAATTGTTCCCGCTCCGGACACATAAGTAGGGATTGTCCGGAAAGGAATTCGTGGGTGAAGAAGATCATCAAAAATGTGGATGTGGATGAGCGCATGTCACAGCTCATAGAAAACGCTCGAAGCATGGGAGTTCGTGCAGCAACGCACGATACTCAGACTTGTCGTGAGGCAGCTCCGCTGATAAGCCTCACCTGCCGTGGCCGCCCACCGGCAGGGTAGTCGAGGTTCTACCACCATGTAAGGCAGCCGCCTACTGCCCTTCCCCTATCACCTATACCCTTTTATGTCTATATGATAAATATTATACAATCTACTATGCCCTAACAGAAGTATCCAGTACTCCCCAAGTGCATAACGTTGTAGGCTGATATACGTTCCTATTCCTATCCTAATAGGATAGGAATAGGAACGTATATCAGCCTACAACGTTATGTAAGATTGTCAGTTCTCAACGATCGCAATTTCGATACCACACAAAGTATGCAAGCCACGTTAACATCGCTTATTATTCGTGTAACACTGTTGCCGTCCATAATAAGAGTATATACATGTATTGGAAACCAGTCGTGATCAGCACCGCTGATTCATTGGACTTTCCACATCGAGGAAAACTCTTCATCAACTCATGGACTACTATATTTCTTGCTACGGATTGGTAATGGCGACGACGATGATCTTGACTCATGGTATCGATATTCTACTCAACTCGAGGACGATCTTATTTGCTTTGGAATGGGAGTCGTGATCAGCACCGCTGATTGACTTTCCACATCGAGGAAAACTCTTCATCAACTCATGGACTAGCTCTTGCTACGGATTGGTAATGGCGACGACGATGATCTTGACTCATGGTATCGATATTCTACAAGCTCGAGGACGATCTTGCGTGGCCGCCCACCTGCCGTGGCCGCCCACCCGCTGATAAGCCTCACCTGCCGTGGCCGCCCACCCGCAGGGTAGTCGAGGTTCTACCACCATGTAAGGTAGCCGCCTGCTGCCCTTCCCCTATCACCTATACCCTTTTATGTCTATATGATAAATATTATACAATCTACTATGCCCTAACAGAAGTATCCAGTACTCCCCAAGTGCATCGTGTAAGGCCCGATCACCCTTATTTCGATAGACTCCAGTAGGAAGCAGCCCTTCAGTTGGCAGAAAAGTGTCGGTAGTAGTGGGAGTTTTGGATCCCAAGGTTCCAGCGCTCTTGGACACTGGGTCCATGGTGAGCATAGTGCCGATAGGAGTATTGGCAAGGGCAAGAAAGCGAGGATTTGACGTCGACTCACTGGAGTTGATCCGTAGTGAGTGGCAGAACTCCTTTACGATGCGTCGAACAAGCGTATGGAATTTTTAGGAGCAGCTAGGAGAGAAGTAGAGATGGAAAATGGGATGAAGGAAAAGGTTGCCTTCTACATCACGGATAGCGCCGAAGAGGAGCTATTGTTAGGCACTAATGCATTGGAAACTTGGGAGTCTACCTTCAGATAAGGGAACCACCGCTGGTTCAGACATATAAGGTACCTGAACAATCTAATAGGGTGACGGTAGCGAAGAGGGTATACGTACTACCATATGGATCTGGAGTAGTAGTAGCGGACTGCGAAAAGGCGGAAAACATAGAGCAATGCATAATATGGCCAACGGTGAAAGGTGTGGATGCAGGCGTGTGTGAAGTCCGCAGTCAGTAAATGAGGATTCTCGTAGTGAACTGTAGTGACGATGCTGTGGTAATGGCTGAAGCCGAAGAGATCGGGTACTGGGTTACCGAAAAATGGAGACAGACTGGAGAAGGGCTTGAACCGCTCATGATTTGTGACGACACGGAAGCAACGGGCAACGCAGAGGGAACGAAGGCGCTTCTGTCTGAGCAGATAAAGCGAAGTGCTCATATGGAAGACTTACCGGCGGACATTCAGAAAGTTTTAGACACATTTCCCGACTCGTTCGCGGTATCAGATGCGGAACTGACGCAAAATGACGTAGTAGAAATGAACATTAACACGGGTGAAAACAATCCGATAAAGATGAAGGCCCAATACCTCTGGGGGTTCGGAGAAAATTGAATGATCTTCTAGAGGACCTAGAAAAGAGAAAAATCATCGAGAAGAGTAGTTGTGATTGGGCGTTCCCCATAGTATTAGTGGAAAAAAAGATTGCAGTCTGCGTTTTTGTGTGGATTACCGGGAGCTTAACAAGAGAATCAAACAGGATTCTTATCCTTTACCAACAATCGACGCGATTCTGCAGAGCATGGCTGGCAAGAGTTATTTTTCGACTTTAGACCTCTGCAGAGGCTATTGGCAGATCCCGCTATCGAAGGAAACAGAGGAGAAGTCTGCGTTTACGATAACAGAGAGGTTGTTTCAATTCAAGGTAACCTATTTGGTCTAAGCACGAGCCCTGCAGTGTTCCAGCGTCTCATGGATACAGTGTTGCACGATCTGTTGGGCGAGGAGGTGTTCTGCTACATAGATGACATCATCATTTGCACGGAACGTCGGGATAGGCATACTGAGTTATTGAAAAAAGTGTTGAAAAGTGCAAGAGGCTAGCCTGAAACTTAAGGCGCAGAAATGTGTGTTGCTACAGAGGAAGGTGGCATTCCTGGAACACATGGTAGACGAAAGGGGAGTGCACATGGATCCGCAGAAGATCGAAGCGATAAAGAGCTAGCCCGTTCCTAGAGATGTTGAAGAGCTGCGCACCTTTCTGGGAATGGCATCGTTCTACAAGAATATTTGTTTGGGTTTTTCCAAGGTAGCAGGTTGCTTATTCACGTTGACATCTCCCAGAACTAAGTGGAAGTGGTCGGAGGAGCAGGAAGATGCATTTGCCAAGATTAAAGATATGATAATATCGGCACCAGTCTTGATACAGCCAAACCTGGAACGTGCACGAGACGGCTCCCGTCCTTTCATCATATGTACAGATGCCTCCACGATAGGACTGGGCGCTGTTTTATCACAAGAAGGAGATGATAAGCAGTTACATCCGGTGTGCTTTGCGTCGAAAAGACTGAGTAGGGCTGAAGCTAGGTATCAAGCATATCACAGTTCAATCTTAAAGCATATCACAGTTCAATCTTACAAAGAAGACAAAGGTGAGCGCCGTTCGGGCTACATCTCGAGGTTTATCGGGGGTTTACCAACGATGAATCTGGGCCCAGAACAGCCACTGATTAATCTAGCTGATTAATCTCGACGACGAGCAAGTACACAAACATCACTCATTTCTTGAGGATTTGTAATCAAATGCTGGTATTACGTATGATATAGTGTGGATACTGTAGACCAAGCATTTTTAAAGGAACTTTTCAAGGCAATTTCCAACTTTATACACATGCATGACCTGACAGAGTGCAAATATTTATTAAGTGAAGGACAACATATTATTCAGAATGCGTTACCAGGAGCCGTAACGCTGCTATGCCTGAGATGATGTTTCTCTATATACTGCTTCGTTTTACAGTAACATTTCTCGTTTTTAGCACAATCTCCACTGTGCCGCCAGCAACAGGTGCTCCATTAGAAGTTGTTTAGCTCGTTCGCTACTTCGTTCACCTGAAATAGAAGCAGAGTTACCACACAGAGAAGTTTTATATAACTTTTTTCTCATTGCATTGTTATCTCAGTTAAAACTACTTAACAGGCGAAGACGAGGCCATGTACACAAAAGCACTGCCTTCCCCTCCTCACTCCGCCAGAGATGAAACCAAAAAAAGTTGGAGACAAAAGAATGAACGGAACCATCAACTTGGGCGCGTTTTCCGGCATGAGCTCAGCTCACTTGGTGAGTGTAAACTGATTTATGAAGCTGAAATGTAATTCATCAAGTTGCTAAAAAATCGAGACCTGCTTCTGAAGGTTCAAATGTCAGTCCATCGTTCGACCATCGAGAGCTCATCTAATGAAACTCGATTGGATTTTGTGATCTCCTCAATTTGTAGTTTTCTTACCTTAATTTCATTGCTGCTGAATTTCGCAGCTGCTCTCGCAAAGTCCTCGGCAAAGTCGCCTAAAAATATTGTTTTTACAAAGTGAGCAATTAGAGCGTTTGGAATAACGTTTCGCTCAGCAGTTTTCGAATTTTGAGCTCCTCATCAGCAGTGGCAATAGACTGTTGACATGGACGACCATCAATATACGCACAAAACTCTCATGTTGTAATAATGAGGCCATGACACGGATTCAGACAGAGCCGTACAACAGCCACCTTAACTCTACAGAGCAGTGATTACCACCTAGAATCATAGGGTCATTTGAGGCGCTTATCATGAATCTGACATTTGGTTCTCGATTTGCAATCAAGTTAGGTCTGCAACGGGGTATTTGTCGCACATTAATATCAGTGCACATTACTCCCTGTTGCCCAAACTTGCTCCCCATGTTGCTTTAGCCAACAGATAGAATTGCTGAATGTTCACGACTTCGTATTGAAGGCGCTGAGGTCATAAATCTTGTAGGTGAAGGGACCAAGCCTCTGACCTCTCTTTTGCGAGCCCATTCCGTTAAAACTTGATAAATTGAGAAACTATCCGAGCTTCATATACACCGACAGCCCAGTCGCAACAGCTCGGTGGGTAACATTTCCCCGTTCGCCCACTTACCCGTAGCAGTAACAAACAACATAAACCGCCCTCGATGCTCTACAGGACCAGATCTTGCCGAGGATTGCACGCTTACTAACCCATTGACGACCGTGTGTCCCGCCGGCGGGACACACCTTTTTGCTCCGCGGTGGACCTGTATTATGTGGGCAATGTTACTACCCATGTAGCCCTTCGGCGGGCCACACTTTAGCGTCGCGTCGGACATGTAGCCCTGCGACGGGCCGCACTTTTGGGTGTCGTGGGACGTGCAACCCAACAAGGGGCTACGCTTCCTCGCTCATGGGAGACCTCGATTGCTGAGACTAGACCATGTGGGCAATGTTATTACCCGTGTAGCTCGTCGGTGGGCTACACTTTGGGGCCACGTGGAACGTGTAGTCCAGTGACGGGCAAATCTTTCGGGTGTCGTGGGACGTGCAGCCCAGCGACGGGTTATCCTCGCTCGTGGAAGGCACTGTGGATAGCAAAGCCCATTTAGGCTAAGTTACTACTCATTGTGTATTCTCCGTTAAAAATTCTTTTCCCAATCAGTATTCAGTTTTACATTCAGAGAGGAAGATTAGTGGGAACTGCGGATTCGAGTTTTGGCAGAAAACAGGAAGGAATTTCACTTACTTTCACTCCAAAGACTTCCACTCACTTTACTGAGCGATTTCTCAACGAGCATCAAGATTGTTCTGAGAAGGTAGACACTGACTTACAGCGGCTGGGCCCCACAAGTGGTTGTATAGGTCAAATACGCATTTACCGTCCCTCTGCGATCCCGGATGAAACTCGAATGTGTGATGCGTCTTTAAGGGATTGACCAACGCCGACCCTTCCGCAGTTTTGACTTTGCGTGCCTCATGTTACTGCCACTGCGGCAAAGAACATCATTTATCAGTTCTATCATAACGATTAGAAAAGTGGTAATTTAGAGGAGGTTATTTCTTTTCGACTGACTTCTCAGTAGGCGATGAAGTTGCGGAGACAGTCTTCGGGTTTCGTTTTGTACTGTGCTGCCTTCCCGTCTATACGTTACAACTATATCTGCATATAAAGCCGATAGGAATGTCGACCGTAAGCTCATCGGAGCCGCCAATGACTCGAAAAACAACGTCCAGTACTGAAAACAATAGATAAACTTATTCAGGGTTGTGGATCTGCGCCAAGAAGACGAGAGAATTGTTCGAGAGACGCTTGAATTTCGTGTATTTTTTGTGGTACTGGCGCTAAAATGGTGGCTATTTGGAATAAACCGCTCTTTCGCTTAGTGGCGCCTATTTATAGAAAAGCCCACCAAGACCAAAGAAATTTCTTCACAACCTCATAGCTTACAGCAAAACGAAAATGTAAATCAGATTTTGATCAGCTTGTTGGTAACTCAAAATTCGAGCGTAGAAGTGTTCAATTAATCTTGCTGGTGTTTAATTAAGTATGTAGTGTAAGAAGAAATCAAATGTTGCAGAGATGCCACATGATTTTGTTTCATGTTTCAACAAGCTAAAAGAAGGTGTCTCAGGTAAGCCACAAACAACTTCTATCTTTACCTAGTGCGGCATTGTTGGAACACTGTTACAATCATAAAATCTTATTGAACCGAAAGACGCAAACCTTGTGGAATGAAGATTTGGTGCTAGTAGATATCTTTCCAATCTTTGTCAGAAGCATTTTCAAGGCAGTGTTCATCCTCTCACCTAACGGTGGTATCCTTAAAATCGAATTGTCAAGGACATCTGCTTGGGGGTTAAACATCAAATGGCACATTTAACGTTTGAAACTTATGTCAATGATATTTCCGTCGTATTTTAGAATTTAAAATTTTAACCTACATTGTTTTTTTAACGCCTGGATTCCCAACCTTGTGGAATGGACCGTACGGACCAGGGGTGTGCGGAGCTTCCGTTTACGTGTTCCAAATTCCGGTTTCCGGCCGTTTTTGGCCCTTCCGTTCCGTTTCGTGTTCCGGTTTGTTTTTGGGCGGAACACGGAAACGGAAGAAGAAATCGAAGACCTCCACTGTGCAAGCTGACAAAATAGACTAAAGTTATTATGCTAACGTCGGTGCGAACCATTCGAATTCTGGTAGAATGAAACCAATGCAGCCAAGTACATCCTAAGAAGGCTTGCAATGGAGTATTTGTCGGCACCTGCCACAGCTTCCGACTGCGAGAGATTGTTTTCTTCTGCTGGTTTCATTGTAAACGATCTGAGACAATGCCTCTCTCCCCGAAATCATGAAAAAACTGCTGCTTCTCCATCATAACATGCTCGTTTTAGGCTTCTAATTCTATTTCGAAAGCATTCTTGTCTACCACGCCGAAAAAGTCTGTCTTTCTCTACGTACTTGCCTTCGGCTTATAATATAGTTTATAAAGATGAATTTCCACCGTTTAGTTTGAAGCTATAACCAAACGTTGAATACCTTCATCAAAATAATAAATACATTCTAGTGGAATCAAAACGAGTACTCTCTAAGTACCTTCAGAAACAGGAATGGAAACTTTTTTTGGTCCAGTTTTGGCTAAATTCCGGTGGCGAGGTCCGCTCCTCCTAGTTGGTGCCACTGGAAACTCCCCAGCTGGTCTGGGGTGAGCTGATCGCGGACCAACGAGTTCCGGCGAGAGGCCCTTCTTGAGGAGCCCGCCGATGGACACAGGCCCCAGAAGGTGAGGGCATAGCCTGCTCGATGCAAGAAGGAAACATCGAGAGGTAGGCAGGCTAGTCTGAAGATGCCAGGTGTCGACATGTTGTCAGGTCGCTCGAGCGAGTTTGCTGACGCTCTGGAGCATCGCGAAGTGGATCTGTGTGACAGACTAAGGCAAAAAGCGATGCCGTGCAAGAACAGCAAAAATGGCAACGATTCCAGCGTCAGGCCCAGGTTGACAGGCCGGCTGATGGTCAAACCCTGTCACAGAAATATGATTGAAAGTTGCCAAGAAAATAGAGTGGATGCTAGGACGTCACCCGGAAGTGGCGCGCAGGATCCCCGCCCGAATCCTGTGGACAGTAAGCGAGGGCTACCGAGGAACGGACGACCTCGGCTAAAGAAGCTAGTTCGAGTAGGGACGCTCAACGTAGGAACGCTGAGTGGAAAGTCCAGAGAGCTTGCCGATCTGATGAAAAGAAAGAACATCCAGATCATGTGCCTGCAAGAAACTCGATGGAAGAGAGAGAAGGCCAAGGAAATTGAAGACGGAGTCAAACTCTTCTACAAGGGTGAAGACAGCAGAAAGAACGGCGAAGGCATAGCGATCCCGGAGTCTATCAAAGATTCGGTATCCGCTGCTCGAAGGGTCAGCGGTAGGATCATGTCCCTGAGGATGGAAACGAAGGAGGGCTGCTGGACAATAATATCAGTTTACGCACCTCAGACCAGCTGCCACGAGAAGGATAAAGATGAGTTCTATGAGACACTGGACGACGTTATCAGATCTGTCCCTGACGACGATTTCCTCACCATTGCGGGAGATCTGAATGGTCATGTAGGGACCGGCCGTAGAGGACTGGAGAGGGTGCATGGAGGAGGAGGAGTTGGCGCCAAAAATGAAGACGGTGAACGAATTCTGGACTTGGCTGTCGCCCACGACCTAGCAATCTGCAGCACGTTCTTCGCCAAGAAAGAGAGCCAGAAGATGACCTACTGCAGCGAAGGTCGTAGAACGGAAGTCGACCACATCTTGGTGCGAAGGCAGGATCTCAAAGCAGTAAAGGACGTAAAGGTGCTCCCCGGCGAAGACGTTGCAACGCAACATAGGCCGCTTGTTGCAGACCTGAGTGTTCTGCTACCTCCTAAGATGAAGGAGAGGACTGAACCCAAAATCCGTTGGTGGAAAGTGAAAGGTCCTGTGAAGAGCGAGATCAAGAGGAAAATGTTAGCCACTGGTCTTCCGAACCCGGATGGGCCAGTTAACGAGACATGGCAGCAGGCGGCACAAACCATCCTGCAGTGTGCTAGAGAAATACTTGGTGAAACCAAGGGCGGACAGAAGAGAGAGAGGGCTGCTCGGTTCTGGAATGGCGAAGTTCAGAAGGCGGTGAGAGAAAAGAAAAAGGCGTTCAAAAAGTGGCAGACGTTTAGATCACCGGAAGATCTTGTCAAATACAGGGAGAATAAGAGGCGTCGAAGGCGGCGGTGTCGCAGACGAAAAATGCAGAGATGGATAACCTGTACGAGAAACTGGAACAACCACAGGCTGAAAAATTTGCCATCCGCTTAGCAAAAGCTCGACATCGGGCAGAATTGGACATTAGAGTAGCGAGGGCCGTGAAGAGCGCTGAAGGAACTGTGCTAAGAGCGCCAGCAGAAGTTAAGGCCAGGTGGGAACAGTATTTCAAAGGCCTTCTGAATGAAGAGTTTCCCCGCGAAAGTTTCCTTGAAATGGAGCCGGTGGAAGGGCCTATAGAGCTTTGGACGGAGGTGGAGGTGCAGAGTGCTCTGAAGAACATGAAGGTTGGCAAGGCAGTTGGACCAGACGGAGTGCCTGTGGAGATATAGAAAGTGCTAGAATGGTATGGAATAAGTTGGTTAACGAGATCCCTGAACAAGGTCGCAGCTGAGGGTAGGATGCCTGAGGCTTGGAGGGACAGCATCATCGTACCGATCTTTAAGCTGAAGGGCGATGCGATGAAATGCTCAAACTGCAGAGGAATCAAATTAATATCCCATACCATGAAAGTTTTTGAGAGGATTGTGGACAGCAGGGTTAGGGAAATGGTCCCCATCTCACAGGAGCAATTCGGTTTTATGCCGATTAGATCCACTGTGGATGCAATCTTCATTGCCAGGCAGGTAATGGAGAAATACCGAGAGAAGCCGAAAACGTGCTACTCGGCATTCCTTGACCTGGAGAAGGCGTACGACAGGCTACCTCGAGAAATACTTTGAAGATCTCTGCGGGAACGAGAGGTGCCTGAGTACTTGATCCAAATAATAAGGGACATGTATGCCGGATCTAGAGCAAGAGTACGCACCCCGCACGCGCACACAAAGAAGACAGATTCCGCGGTTGGTGTGCACCAAGGATCAGTACTGAGCCCGTTCCTCTTCATCTTGATGGCATGGTCAGGCACCTGGTAAAAGATCCACTCAAGACCATCCTCTATGCAGATGACATAGCCCTGATAGCGGATAGCAGAGAAGAACTGCAGGGTAGGGTTCAAGAATGGCAGAAGACCTTCGCCAAAAATGGACTCCGGCTGAACGTGAGGAAAACCAAATTTCTAAGCTCGGAGTTAGAACCAGTGGTCGACTGCTATCGGGAAGCCATAGAGAGGGTGGACCACTTCCACCACCTCGGGACTTAGTTGTCAAAGGATGGTACCCTAGATCATGCAGTGAAAGAAAGGATAAATGCAGCCTGGGTAAAGTGGAGAGAAACCACAGGAGTTCTCTGTGACAGAAGGTGCTCGAGGGTGCCCAAAGGAAAAATATACCGGTCAGTTGTAAGACCTGCGCTGCTCTACAGCAGTGAGGGTTGGCCCGTAACGAAGGCCCCCGAGAGACAAGCACATTCTGTAGAAATGAGAATGCTCAGGTGCGCATGCGGATTAACAAGGCTGGATAGGGTACGGAACGAGGACGTGAGAGCGGTCATGGGAATAGCTACAGTGCAGCTTAAGATGCGAGAGCAAAGGCTTAGGTGGCATGGTCATATTATGAGAAGACCTGATGACCATCCAATACGAAAAGCGCTGGAGTTTGAGGCCCCAGGTAAGCGGCCACGCGGCGCCCCTCGCCCCTAAGAAAAGGTGGAGCGACGTGATCAAGAACGACCTCAAAGAAGTCAGGGCTACGCTCCAAGACGCCCTAGATAGAAGTAGATGGCGACTCTTAACAAGAACAGTGAACCCCGCGACGGCGCGGGACTAAACGCTTAGGAGAAGAAGAAGAAGAAGAAGAAGAAGAAGAAGTTTTGGCTAAATTCCAATAATTTAGTGATTTTTGCACTATTTCCGGCCTCCGTGTTGCGCACTCCGGTTTCCGGCCATTTTTGGCCATTTCCTTTCCGTCTTCCGCCTTCCGCTTTTTTGAAAAAAAAATTCCGCACACCCCTGGTACGGACACTCTGGCAACGCTTCGGCTGAGTACCAGGGAACAAATATGCTCGACCAACAGAAGAACAGCCCCACTATGTCGCATACCGAGCTCTACCGTCTCCGATGTCAGATGGTTCGACAACCGGTGGGAGGACAAGAACTTTCGGTTTGCGCAACGTCATGGATTCTGGACAATTACACATCTGGAGCACGGCATGCAGAACGTTTTATGCGCTGTACAGAGCACGGCATGCAGAACATTTTGTGCGCTGTACATACAATGCTAGAACAGTTTCCTTCAACTCCGACCTCTATGGTGTTCTCGAAGCTGCTGGTAGCATCCGCGGAGAGATGCCGTTTCGGAACCTCGGTGGCGTTGGATTCATAGCGCACCCGTCTATTGTCCATCTCGTCAACTCTCACCATACCCTGTCTCCTCGCCTAGATATTTTGCGCCTTCGTCAACCGCATTAGAAAACCTTTTCTATCATCGACTGCAACTCACCACATGCAGCGGCTGATGATTCGAAGCAAGATACGTTCCACGGACAGACGAAGTCGTCCGAAAAGAAATGTCCTTCTGAATCTTCACCGTCGCTGACTTCAACGAAATTGTCGGAAAGGGAGTGGCTAGGACCCTAGGATCGGAAAACTTGGAATGGTCGACGTCTTATCATCTTTTTACAGTGGAACCGATCGCCACCTCCTTCCAGTTAAGATCACCTTCGATCACCGTCTGAGAAGAACACCGTTCATAGACCAAAGAGGAAGAAGCATGTCGGGTTCGACCTCCTGAACGATGCTCTGTACCATTCTGATTGGCTAGTCGCTGAGGACCCGACCTAGATCTACGAGATGCTTCTAAAAGGACTACAAATTTCTGCTGAGGATGCTTCTCTCTCGTTATCAAACAGAAAACCCGCATCTCTCCGAACACCAGGGCGCTGCTAGAGAAGGGGGGGGGGGTTGAGGATGGATTCTAATGCAACCCAACTACGCGGCCGATTGCCAATGTCAGGTCTTCCAGTTCAGGCCTTGCAGAAGGATTCAGCGTAGTTGGAAGAAGATTTTGAAAGCGGCAGAAGAAGGATGAAGTCTGAAGAAACGTCGACGTGGCCTCAACGAGTTTAGCATTCCGCTATCGGCATTGAGATGTGAAGACGGGACTGTCAGAACCACAACCGAAAAGAAGTCCTATGCTTATCTAGGGCGCTCCATTAACATCGACAACGAACTGGAGGAAGAACTTTCCACAACAAGGATAGAAGAGTGGTCCGCTTAAGGGATCCCGAAGAGGCCACTAACCAACTCCAGAATGCTGACCTCCATGCTCATTTGTTCCCCTCGACGGTTCTTCCTGCTCTGTGCTACGCGCCTGAGACGATGTCTAATACGACAACCATGGCAAAGTCCTTGCACGTAGCACACAGAACACTGGAGAGGTGTCTTCTGAAGTTTACCCGGCTATCACAGCACCAAGCCGGACTTCGCAGCTCCGATCTAAAGCACATGTCCCGTCTGCGAGACCTTGTGGACTACACATCGAAGGTCAAACATCGATGGGCCGGTCAAATAATGAGAAGAGACGACGACCGTTGGAAAAGATGAGCGGTGGAATGGCTGCCGCGCGATTGCACGCAGCGTCGTGGAGGACCACTTGGCGGATGGTCTGATCTGTTCGTCGAACGTGTAAAGGCTGTGCTGTATTCCATAACGGCTGATCTCGCCTTCGTCTCAGTCAATTTCAACCAAAAAGCTGGATGACGATCGGTAGACAACGATGCGAATGGAAGTCTTGTTGGAGCCCGCATGTTCAGTCAAGTTGGGCCATCTAGGTAAGTATCTAAGTAAGATTTTAAAAAAATTTCAAATTTCCTGAAACTTAATTTGTGGAGCGAACGAGTTTTTTGAAACTCGGGTTGATATATCTAAAGCTCCGATCATTCTCACATCGAAACGCCAAAGGTTGACAAAATGCCATGAGTCCGACGACTTTTTGGTTATTGTAAATATTCCTATTTCTGATGGGGCCAAAAATCGCTCAATTCATGTTTCGTCATGGTTGTCAGTTTTTTTGAGCAAAAATTATTTCCCTGTTCTTATGTCTGTTCGTTGTCACCTCAACATTCTTAAACAAATGTTTCCTAGTTCAGCTATGACGCAAGTCGTTCGGCAGAAACGTCTTTATCGAACATACCATCTGCATGGTATCGAAACGTCGCGCCTTCTTCCATACCGTTTCGGCATCTTGTCAAAATTATGAAAACCAGTTTAGGATTGATTTTTGGTTAGTGATGCATTCCTTCGCAAAAAGAAATGAAACGACAGAGCGGCTCAAAGGCTTAGACGAGCACGAGATCCTCTGAGATTTAATCGTGTAGCATCATAGAATCCCTCACAGGTCGTAGACTATTGTTCGACTTTCTTCGATGTCGCCGTTTTTGCGGATCGCAGAAGTTAACAAGAAGGTCAGTATTTTCTTGAATATGCAATTCGAGTGGAGTATCACAGTTGAGGAGAAGGCTGTTCTTGTTACCTTGTTTCAGCAACGTCCAAGATTTGTCTTGCTTCTGACGGCAACTCGAGATAGCCCTCTCGCACCTCGTTTACGAACGTGAGCAAATCCGCCACAGTACGCGATGTCAACTGAAATGTTTCGATAAATAGTAATGAATAGTAATAAATATAGATGAAAGGGTACACATGGAACAGCACTCGATCTGAAAAAGTCGAAAAATTGACGGGAAGATGTTTAATACAAATGCAGCAGAGCTGAGGATCTTTCACAATTAAATATGCAGAAACTCACATTGTTAAAGATTATCTGTAGCTCTTCAGGAACGAAATCTGAAGAAAAAAGCGATAATCGGATTAATAAAACACAATGTAAAAAAGATAAAATAACCCATCTCGTAAATACATTGAGAGATAGCACTTTTATTCCGATGGTTCAATTATCAGATTTTGATTTATCGACCTTTTCATTTTTACCTTAACCGTGTTTTCAAACGCCTTCAAGTACATACTTTAATCGCCTGCTTGCTCAAGCTTCTTTTAGTATAAGAATCACTTTTTCTTCATGACAACAATTTTGGGATAACGTTTATGGCCAATTTATCTGGCAACTGAGGCTTAGAAATCTTGGTTAGTTCGGTCGGGGATCGATCGCACGACTGTGCGGGTGTCAGTAGCGCCTCTTACTACTTATCAAAAATGGTAAATAAAACTATCAGCGAGACGAGTAGATACTGCAAAACCTACCAGAGTGCTTCTGAACGGCGTCAAGGTAGTCACTCAGCTCCTCTAGCGTTAATTTACGATCAGCCACGAACAATCGATGAAATACTTTTCCGCCTTCACTGTGTTCTTCTGGAACGGAGATCGCGACGCAAGCGGCAAGCACTGATGAGATCACTGCTAATTGCTGCATGCAGGCCACGGATCTAAAATTACACGCGTACTGTACTGCATCACATTCGAAATTCCGAGCATGCCTTAAAAAATTTAATATATCTACCTAATTTCTTCTTAACTAAGACACATTTTGTAGAATAATAATTGAGCACTGAAATTGCACCAGAAGCGAGGGGAACTGCAAACACGAGCGAAGCGGAAAATGTTATTCTCATTAAAAAACAAGTGGGGTTCGGATGGTCGAAGGCGGCGACACGTTCGTGATGTTTTGAGTTCTATTTGGTTTCCTAGTGGTCGACCTCGCAGGTGTTGTATCTCGCAAATGTTTTTCGCGCGTTCTGACAACATTCAATGATTTAATTAATATAATAATTATCAATATTATTACTTATTAACTAAATAGCTTAACTTTTTATTTCTTAAGGACACTGACTTGGTTTCGCGGCTGGCCACCACAAGTCATTGTATAGGCCAAGTACGCATTCACCAACCGTCCACGATTACGAATGGAACACGAATGCGGCGGCGCGTCCTTCGGAGACTGATCAACGCCGACCCGTTTACCTTTACCTTTTATTTCTTATTTATATTTATTATTTTTCCAAAATTTGATTTAATATTTATTTATTTAATAATGTAATAATTATTGATGTTTGATTCATAATCTTGCATTTGCTAGTCGTTACAACTTTATACTTTTGCGGCTCATTTTAACAAACCAAGGTTATGCAGGAACTGAAGGCACAATGCCTGATTCTCTGTTCTGCTGGCTTTCTCTTCTTTGGTCAGAGCATTATAGCGATTCTATTAATGATTATAATGTTTAATTATATTATAATTATTATGAGTATTAATTAATAGTTTTTTTTACTCGCTCTATTCTTAACATTAATCCTTTTATGAGGTCAATTTATTAAATGGTTTACTCACTTGTTGTATATTTTGGGTTAGTTTCATTGTTTGGGTGTCAGTGGAGCACATATTACACCCTCATACCTTCGTTCTTGTCAAAGTTTTCACGGGGCGTGGGTCAAGATATGACAATGTGATTTATTTGTATTTTCTGCTTCCAATGAGAGCAAAGGAGAAATATAACTTTTTAAATTTATCTGTTTATTTGTCGTTACACACTCGCATTAAGGAGCGTGGTGCACTGACATTAATTTCGATTCGTACGCGGACGATCTAGCAATCGAATATGCTAACTGAGCCTTCCACCTTCCATCCCAGGACGTCTTCTAGATTGGTACCAAACATGTGCAGTAAGGTGAAGACATTGATTTCGCTCAGAGCTGACTCCACAGATCATTGTATAGGCCGAATACCTGTTCACCCCACCTCTACGAGAGGAAGATGAATGGCTGAGTCTAGTGTGTCCTGAGGGAAGTGCTCACTGCTGGTCACTTTAGCTCAACATTTACACACTCATATGAGTGTGTTGGACGCAAAAGAAGCTCGTTAGTGGAATAACAACTCCGCAAGAAAACGATAAAACCAACGAATCAGAAAGATGAGTGAGAATGCAAAAGTGGACGAAAACAACTAAAAATAAGAAAACCAAAAACAGAACATTCAGAACACATTTAACAGAAAAAACATTTGTCGATTCAAAAACATTATTTACTGCTCTAGACCGATCGACGTTGAAGGTGACAAAACTTTCCATAAGTAGTGTAACGATTTACATAAGTCACCCCTGGCGCCTAATAGGATCAAGAAATTCATGTGAAGTAGAAGGTGTAAGAAGCTCATCTTCACTGTAATTCCTGTGCTGCTGAGGTCATTAAAATTCTCGTAGGAGAGAGTTATGGTAAAAGGTGAACACTAAAATACGGTTCGGGAGAGCAGCCAACCCCTGAGAGTTTTAGCGCTCTGGTTTCCAAAACTTACAGCCTCAGAAGAGAAAATCTGGCTCATGTGAACACATGTTTACTACCTTATTTGCTATAAGCAAAACAAGACTCGCATATCGCTCTTGCATTAAAGGAATATTCGATCTTTTCTAAATAGAATCGAATTCTGTGGTACTAGAAACCGATGCTGCAAATTTCTGATTACGTGTTTTCAGCTGGAACCTTTCAAAAAACATGAAGATGAGAATTTACTGTATTTCGGTAATGGCGCTGATAACAAAACATCAAATTGTATCCGATCACTTTGAAAAAGGTTTCTTTGGGACGATCAATTGGGAATTGTTTTTTTTAGTCTGTGTAATGTGCTTCTTGGTTGGAACACTGAAACTAGAGGCTTTTAAAGACAAAAAACTTCCAACAGATTACAGGTGCAAATAGAATTATATAGATATTATTAATCATGAGCGCACTATCAATAGAAACAAAGTAACAACACTATCTAATAGAAACGAACGAATAAAATGTTGTTTCACCCTAGGATTATTTTATATTTTGGAAATATTAACTGCAAGCATTGACTACATTTTAGCATGTCATATGCGGCACTTCTAGACGCAATAAAGATGATAGCTTTAGTGAGAGGGACGTCGATGATCAAGTTAGGCAAAGAATGCGCACCCAGCTGTCTACCGCCGTGAGGACAAGGCCGTTAAACGGTCATCATCAGCAACAAATCTTATGTCAAGGTGAACTAGGCAGTTTCGCAGTGATAGTTCTTCGTTGGATTTCGATTTCCCGCTGATAATCGACTTAGTCGCACATTTTCTCTAACGACGTGAATGTGTCATTCGAAAGCTCCGTGAATGTTCAGAAATAGAAGCGAAATGTCCTCGAAATCGCGGTTTTTAGACTTCTAAATTGGAACATGAAGCAGCGTCGGGCAGATCGTAAAGTGGTCAGCGGTGGTCGAGTTTCTCTGCAATAGATGGGAACAAAGAGTTCTCATACAGTGGCGGCCTAGTTATTTCCTTCCCGTTGTTCAGCAATGTGACCGAGTCACAAAAGCGCTCAACTGGTACTCTCAACGCTGAACTGAGGAAACATTAGCATTCCGACCAATGCCGTGCTACTTTCCTGAAGGATTAACTTTTCCCTAGTCTACGAACATTTTCTAACCTGCGTTCACTGTCATGTAAACGCAGCTCCACCGTTTGTTCCACCGCTGGTACGTAGCGATTACCCTGCTAACGGTCAAGTAGAAGTAAATACATATAATCGCTAGGCTTTGGTGATGAGATGTTCTTGTAAGTGCTCCTTCGCATCTCGCCGAATAACAGGGCAATAAATAGAGCTTCTCGCCCATTCATCACGCAAATCACAACGAATCATAAATAAACCAATCTCAACACCGATTTTCGATGGTGAGAAAATCCATAGTTTATTCAACTTTAAGTAGCGTTTGCAACATGTTTGCATTATTTCATTTCACATTTCACTATTGTATTTCACAGGGCCTGGAACGAACACAGACAACTACTATACTCGATCTTCAACAACTTAACGGCGATATAAGCCACCATCTAATCATAAGTCGGTATGAATGTCCGCCAGCGTACTGGTTGATATCGGCGTTATGCTTGAGAAGAGATGAAGTTTGAGGAACCCACCTTGAGCAACACCTTTCTGATAAGGTGCCCGTATATAATATTCATTCAACAAAACGTTTAAAAAATATTTTTTCAATGAAATAGGTGATCAATTTTGAAAGACTGTCAGAAAGGGCGCTATTTACGACTTGTCTATCCACCGCATTCGAGTCGAAACTATGATATGTGATCGCCAGCATGACCTCAACCCAGTGTCTGAGCGCAAGGCGCCTAAAAGTCTGTGCGACTGGAATTTCTCTCGAAGCACTTCCCTAGCAGTCTAGTGCGCAGATACCATCTTCATTTCGCAGGATGTGGGTCACGATAGCGCTACCTGTAAGGTGCACATAAAAAGCACTTCACAGGAGAGTTCATAATTCCGCTTCAATAACGTTTTTCTATTTGCAGTCTACTAACGCGTGGTGCAGTGGTAGTAGATGCTCCTTCCACACTCACGGACAAGCATTCTTGCCCTCGGGCTATTCAAGTTCTCCATCCTTCCGAGCCTGGTGGACGGATAGGAGAGTTGCATTGAAAAATGAAGACTGTGCTGAGAAGTATTATACCTAGCTGGCTCTTTCAAGATGTTGCACGCTGTGCAAAGATACATTTACTATGCTTTTACGTTTCTATGTGGAACACGACTGCCCGGTTTTCTCCGTAGAGACCGACAAACTTTTCCTTTACTTTATCATTATTGTGAGTCCTCTGTTCTTTGGAATCTGAGTAGAACTGTCTCCACATTTTCTATGAAAGGACGGATTGTGACGCCTCGCTTATGAACTGTTGATTATAAAGGTGCAGTTTTACAGGTCAACTTTCACAGGCAGCGGCGGGTAAACACTAGAAGTGCGATTTGCAGCACAGCGATAGAAATGTATGTAGTACTCTATAATTATCTTCAGTGCTGATTCATCACTGAGCAGTTGTGAAAGGTAGTCCTTAGGAGCTTGTTTAGTGCAGGAGAACTTCGCTATTTTGATTGATTTCGTTGAGCAGTGTAATCGTGGATAATGTGAGGGGAAAGCATTCTCCAAGTACTCTCTTCTTGAAACCTGATGGAGCCGGCATGATGGCATAATTGTCATGTGCTGGTGCGCCGAACGAGGTTATATAGGTGGATCAGATTTATTGGGCTTAACGTTTCGACTTGTTCGTCGTCGTCAGAGGCCTCAAAAGTGGTTCGAAACTAATTATCCTTGGTCTGTCCGGCCGACGAATCAATTCTGGCATTTTTGGCAAACTTGAAAAATCACTTCCAAGAAACCGTGAAGAACTAGAGATATCCAATGACTTGTCCTCTGATCCACCGGCAGAGTGGTACCGACGTGGCAACCAGTTCTGGTTGATATATGAGACTGAGACATATCAGCCATCCCGAAAGCCACAAAACGGTGTAAACGGTAGGAAGTCATTGCTTATCGAGAGACACTCCTTTCGTTTGTTCATACAAAGATTTTTGCGGAGATCCAATACACTTACAATGCTTTCCTAGACGATATCTCGGTCTCATATGATATAATTCTGCACTTCATCTCAAAGTTATTCCCGTCATTCGCTTCATGCCCGTGCTTTCCACACGACTATAATTGCAGAAAGACCCATATCGGTTACCGTCAGCATAGGCGTAATTGGTGCGCGTATTGTCGCTGGAGCGCACATTGCACGCTAAACGTATTCCATTGGCGACGAAATAGTGTGCACAGAGAGGAGTGACCGAGATCGCGTGGCTTCGCCACGCGGTCTCGGGCGGGTGACCGCGTGGCTTCGCCACGCCGTCGGGCTAGGGGAGGAGTTCCGGGGTGGGTGAGTCATTGCAAAACTATTGACTGCGAACTAGGCATTGCAAAACTATTGACTGCGAAAGGATCCGAACCCTGAACTATCCTACGATAACAGCCATCACTGCCACTTACCCATCTCCACCGCCTGGGAAACTCTCTCGGATCCCTTATGACGGGCCGCTCCCAGTCCGTTGCCTTCAAACTGCAGTTAATGGGGAGTGATTGCACCAATGGCGCCTAACATGACGCGCAGTGGCGCCTATTGCGCCTAACATGACGCCAGTGCACAATATGGGTCCTTCTGCAATTATATTCCTCTGTGCTTTCCTAGCGGGGCCGTTAAGGTACCGTTTCTCTCACTATCCAAATGTTCATTTATTCGTGTCGGCAAAATATCACAATATATATCACAATCTGTATTCTTTCCGTAAGGACAAACAACGCAACTCTCAGGAACGCATTCAGTATCGTGAGCCTGTTTCGTACTAACTGACGTTTGACGTTGTCATTTGGGATGTTAACAAGAACAACATCATCTTGAAGCTGAGCACGAACAAGGCATCGTTGTATTGCAGACAAGAATACGTCAGAGATAAAGGGAGGACATAATGGTACAAGGGTTGAACGCGCCAGACAGTGGTGTCTCTTTTGTGGTATGGTGACTTCTTATAGCCGTTCTGAGAGGCTATCAGCTACCTTCTCTCACTGATTCTCCCCGTTCGTCGTCACCCGCGCACACAGCTGTAGCTGTTTTAGATATATTACGTGCTACTGCTCGCTTAACAGCAATCGAATGAGCTGATTTCGCGTTGATCGCAATATTTTTAATGCTTCCTTTTCGATACCACTTCACGCTCACTAGGCCATTGGATACCTTCACCTGCGTGTTAAGATACGCAAGCCAACCTTCCGTGTCAAATTACGGAAGCCAACCGTCCGATGTTGCCTCTCGAGTAAATTGATATGCTGTGATGCGAAAGCGAATTGAAAGAATGCGAAAGCATTCATTCAATTCGGACTGTGTGGATTTTATCATGAAACAGTCGTCGATATATCTACAGTACATCAACGGTAGACGAGTTAGCACCGCTTCCTCTTTACTGCTCATGAAACGTATTGCAAGAGCTGGCGCAAGGCGTTGACCCATTGCCAGAGCCAACCTGACCATTTGATAGTACGAATGGACTACTATCAGATTACCACTACACACTAGATGATTTTCGCTGCCACTGTGCAAATCAGGACCTCCGGCGAAGATACAATATGACGGTAAATTGACATTTAAATTTGTCCCAATTCATCTGGCGCACCGTGCAAAAGAAGGATACAGTACCGCTCGCATTTTCTCAAAACGCGTGCTGCACTGGCCTGCACGGGCTTTAGCGTGGAAATCGTTCTCAGTGAACTTTGGGCAAATTTGAAAACACCATTCGATTTGTCTAGTGATGATGAGCCCAAATATCTTCTTACATTTACTCCAGCTGTATTAGGTGACGTAGCTATGGGCGGACCTGACTTGCAAGCTGATAAGAGAACAACAGGTCACGCCCAGCCACAAAAGTGTGAAAAATCAAATTTAACACGTTGACGACAGCGCCTTTTTCGCGTGTCTGGCGCGTGGGACCGACCGATTTTCTAGCGCGCCGAGGCTGAGGCATGATGCCGGAATTCGGCGATTTTTTTTCAAAATGGAAGTGAATAGTAAATCCTGAAGACTACATATACAGTCCTGTAATTCCGGGGATTGTGACTATTCCTTTTTTTGCAATGAAAATAGAAAAATAACACCTGGATGCTTTTAGAATGTCCTTTTCCCCTATCCATGTTAAAAAGAAATTGTTATTTGTTTATTGTTCATTATTTGTTCATTCTAATAGTTAATGTATGTTGTATTTATGTGTTTGTTTCAGTAACCAGTATTAGTTTGCATATATTTGTTTCTTGCGATAACCACTATTTGTTTTTACCTGTAAAGAAAACTAGTGCACTGTCAAAAATTGCAGTAAATCAGAAGCTAAGAATCATTTTCATGGACCATGCTTCCCATAACAATGCGCAAAGGTCTACTAAAAAGTGGCACAAAAACATCCTCCGAAATTCTGAAATGTATCGAGAAAAATACGATACAAGACTGTGGCGCAGCGTTACGCCACACGGTCCCACGCGGCCGATTGAGCGTGGCGCAGCATTACGCCACACTGTCGTCAACGTGTTAATAAAAATGCGGGATCCCTGTATTATTGGATTCACGCCTTTGTGCTCATTAAGGAGTCAAATCTGACATAATCCTTCTGCAGAGGCGTAACTAAGCCTTGAACAATATCACTGAAATTTGTTTCAAATTTGGGGACAAATTACACAAAATGCGTGATGCTACAAACTGCTTCGTCAGGTCGTAGTCAAAAACAGTGTGCTATTCTGCTAGAATTTTAGGAAACCACACCCCTGCCCTATTCTGTGTTCACACTACAACTCGTCAGAAATGGAAAAAAATCTTGTTTTGCACGCAAATATAATACGTATAGTGCAGGTTCAGGCTGAAAATCTCCAAAACACTCTGTACTGGATGCGCCACCTATATCCGGGCAACCGTGACTCAATTTTTCAAACAGCCTTACGAGCGCAAAATACAGTTCAAATTCAGAATCTTTTTGTACTTTAGTAAAGGGGTCTATTAGTATTACAGTTGCTCAATGTAGCCTCTGTAAGCAGCAATAATTGCCTTCATCCTCAACCTGACACGCTCGCAAGCCCTCTTCAAAAAGCTTGGTCCAAATTTGCGAATGCTGCCTTGATGGCGGCTCGCAGAGATGTGACGTTAGTGTGGCTCGTCTCATTAGCAACTCTCCCAACAACGCTGAAATGATAGTAGTCCATGGGGTTTAAATCCGTTTTTTTCTGGGACCAGAACTTCGTGGACAAAACTATGTCCAAGTTATCGAACAGCCAGTTTCGAACCAAATGGTTCGTGAGCCGTCCCATTGGAAAACATATTGCCTTCCTGAAGATACGTGCCCTATCCAGGAATCTACTACAGTCACTGAACTTTGGCTTACTCCAACACTTTCGCCAACTTTCTCAGCGGTTGTATGGAGTCCTCGAGTATCAGCCCCTGAGCTCGTTCCACGACTTCTGTAGGTCTTGAAACACGTTCTCGCAAGTGGGTTCCCCTCGCCGGAGCTGAAGAACCCTCTTCGGAAGCCTTGTACCTCGCCAGAGCATCGTAAACCGTTGATCTCGAGTATCCGAAGTATCGAATGATTCCCGCCCCTGTGCGTTCAGCGCGAGCGCTTTTGATGATTGCGGCTCTTCTGTTGTACTCCGCACTGATGGCAAGCATTTATGAAGTTATGAGGGTACTACTACAAACTAGGGGATTTTTGCTTCACCTGTATCACCTGTCGTACCGTTCCACTCCAGACCATGGACGCCGACATGAAGCTCTTCCGACGACCTTCTAGGCCCGATCTTCGCGTTGAAATCTCCGACGATGACCTTGTAGAAGGTATGATCTTCCTTGTAGAGCTTCTCCAACTCCATGTAGAATGCCTCGACTTCTTCGTCATCGTAGTCCGATGTTGGTGCATAGACTACGAAGACCGTCAACGCCGGCATTGATCCACGTCGCATCAGCCGTAAGCGTCCGATTCGGGTTGTAAGTTGTTCGAACGAATCGATGTTCATGGCCAAGTTCGTGTTGACGAGGACACCGACACCACCAACGCCTCTACTATCGCATGTTCCGAGGAACAGTTCTTCTCCAGTGTCGAACGCGGCGTGTAGTGGGCGGTGTCTTCTCGTCTCGGTCAGTCCGATGACGCTGTACTTGATCTTCCTGGCTTGCATCATCAGGTCTTCGACAGACGCATCCGATGCAAGCGTTCGTGCGTTGTAAGTACAAACCGTCATACTAGTCCTTCTTCTTTTTGGCAGCCTGTCTAGGCCCTGAGATTTTCGCAGCCTCTCCGCACTCGTCCTTCCCAACGCTGCCGTTTTGGGGGCTCTTTCGGGGTCAGGGGATTGAGGCCCTTTGTTGTTACTGTCTTTGGCATATGAGGGGCGTACGGGCAGCTTGCCAGGCTCTGCCGTACGGGCTGGATACGGCGGGTAGCTAGCCAGACTATCCCGCTGGAGCTAAGGGCTTATTTATTAGAGGCGACCCTGAACCGCCTCTCTTATACTTCCGTGTCTACCGAATGCCAGTTTTTAGGCCAGACAGTTAGCCTCCGTGAGGAGGTGTCACCGTCTGGCACAGTAGAATAGGCTTGCTCGACACTGATTCCACCCGCGTCTCACGGCAAGTATAAGGTGGCTTTTGGTCCGCGATTAATCCCCTATCCGCCACCTGGGGTCGCGCCACGTAGCCTCGCCACCAACCGGCTGGGGATGCTCCTTGAAGGAAAACCTTCAAAGAAGGAGATCCGTGGGGATTTTTACTTACACTATACAGATCGGGACATCTGACGAAGTTACGGTATTGCGGGAGATTTGAAATGAAATTTGTCCGGATTTAGGTGGTGCCACCCTGTATGTTGTCAGAATTGGCTTTGGAATAGGGTGAAACGACTATCGTTTAATAATAAAAGCTAAGCCTTTCTGTTTCAACTGACAAAGCAATCTTGGAAAGTCTTCTTACAGTTAGGAAAATTCCGTTTCGTTCTGTTTCGAGTGAAAAGTTCCACTGGAATTCCAATTGAGAAAATGTTTGGTATCAACGTCATGGTAATGACGAGATGAAGTCAAATCTGATGGCAATTCGTGGAATTTCCACAACTTGCAATCCCATGTATGCAAGATGTCCTTAGGACGCTCCAGCGGTAAGGTTGTCGTAAATCAATTAGTAGAGCTCCGAAGAAAACCGCCCATAACTACGTCACCTAATACAGCTGGAGCAAATGCAAGGAGATATTTGACACGGTGCGCCAGCTAAATTTGGACAAAATTAAATTTGAACACCAGCTAAAACGGACGCCATGAAGAATTAGAGAATCAATGACAATAATTCTCAGATAGCTGTTTTGTACTCGCTATCAGCGATTTGACAGAAATTGTGCGAAATACGTATACTTATGCGCCACGATCAACTAATATAATTCCCATCTATAAAGGCCTTGTTTTGAATACGGCCAATCCGATTCTGGAATTAAATGCCAATTTACAGTCGTGAGAAAATAGAAAACGAGAAGCGATGGTGCGTCCCTAAAACAGAGACTCAAAGAAAAACGTTTAATGTCCGCGAAGATTGCTCCTCACAAACGAGCACCCTCTCGCGTACATAAGGATGAGAAAAGGCATGAAAAAGCACCCTGCCTGGCCTTCACGGTAGCTGTGGAACCAGACTTTTCTCCCAATTGGGCTTTCGCATCGGTCCATACTAGCGTCCTCATCGACCCCAACAGAGACCTATGTATTTCCTCAGCTTCATAGTTCTGTAGTCCTGCGTCTCTCTGGTGAAGATCGAGCTTCAACGTGAGAGAACCTGCGGGCAAATCACATGCCAACCCCCCAGAGTACAAGGAGAATTACGCCTGGAAATAAAACTTGAAAAACTAATTCTGTGAAAAATTGAAGGGTGGTGTTTCAAGTACTGAAATTTCTCTCGAATCTAACCAACGATTCCAAGCAGCAATGAACTTGCGCCTTGTTTCTTCAAAGAGAATTTCACAGATCAAAGAATGATGCGGAAAAAGTCCATAGGTGCTCGGTTTTCACCAAACAGGAGTACGACTATTAGAGTACCAATTCAGATTGGCTCTTTTAATCGATGCAGGTCCTACTACTTGACTATTCAATCCTTTATTCATTGTTTCGGCTCAGTTGCAGATGGTAACAGAAGTTGGCAAAGGTGGCAGTTCCTTCTGTTAAGGTGTTAAGCTCAAAACAAGGTGCGCGGATTTCTTCATTGGCTGATGTTACGGTGGAATCGCCGCACTCAGAGTCTAAAAGAGTCATGACTGCCGTGTACATCGCACTTCTACTCCGACAAAATTCTCGATCTGCTGTTTTCCCTGCTTAATCGGAGGAGAAAGAGGTTTCTTGCCTCTTGCGGTCAGCCTTATTCACAGGTCAGCCAACGGAAACTAGCACATGATGGGAAGCTGAGGTTTTTATGTTCTTACAGGGTGCGTCAAAAGTCTTGGGACTCAGGCAATTGGCCGCCTTAACGGCTGCTTTGAAGCAAATGAAATGAAATTCATAACATTAATTACGTTAGACATTGTAGACATAAAAATGTAGTTGGGTTTTGAAAGACTTCTTATGGAACGAACACAGGCCTTAAGTCTCTTAGGGAACGCATCTACAGCGGCGCGCAGGACTTCTTCATCAATTTCTTCCCAGGCTTTTTTCAAAGCTCGTTTGAGCGACTCAATGTCCCTGTGTGGTGCAGAGCAGGCCTTGCTTTTTGATATAGACCAGATTGAGATGTCCACAGGATTGAGGTCCAGGCTGTGCGGTGGCCATTCTTTTGCTGAGAGGAAATCGGGAAAGTTGTCGTCGCACCACTTCTGTACGACTTTGGCCATGTGAACAGGTGCAGAGTCCTGCTGATATGTCCAGCTGGTATTTTTGGAGTGTTTAGATGCTCAGGAGAGAATTTCCTTCATTAGAATGTTTTCGAGATAGTTCTCACTATTGATTTAGAGGCCTTTATCCACGAAAATCTGTGGCGTTTTCCCATCTGCTGTGATCCCTGCGAAGACCATCACGAACATCGGATGCCCTGATTTTTCAGCCACATTCCCGTGCTGATTAGCTTCTCCTACATTTCTTGCAAGAATCCTGTCGTTTTGGTGAGTGAGAAATAGTTCAATCGGCAAAACGGACTCGTCGGTGAACAGGATCCTTCGGTGGCGCGCAGCGTCGAGACGCTGCAGATGCGCTTTACATTTTTTTACCCTTGCAGTCCCTGTAGAGTTATTCAGTAGCTGTGCTTTTCATATTTTGTACGCACTATTCCGATATTGTATTTAACAATTCGTCTGATGGAGCACTCGGAAACTCCTTCAGTACGAGAGAGTTCTCTCATGGATTTTCGGCCCACTTTGTCACGTATTCGTTTGACGACTAAAGGAGCAGTAGAAGTTCTCGGCCTACCTGATCTTGGCCTATCCTCCATTGTTCCCGTCCGTTTTAGCCGATCCAAGTTGTAGTACACCGTGGACTTCGGGATACGCAGAGTTCTGGCAATGTCCGCTCCTGACACTCCCTCCATCTGCATTTTCGCCATCGCAGTGCGCAAACCTTTTACTCATCACATCTCAAACGGGCCAACGATCAGTAAGGAAAATTAGCTATACTGTAGGGCAAGATCAGTATAATAGTTACGCCTAAAAGTTTGGATGGCTGCAGGGCGCATTTCATATATAATGACCCTCAAAAAGCGAGTCCAAAGACTTTTGACGCACCCTGTATTTCACTGTATTTCACTGAACTTGCCCAGTCGAACTCCAACTTGGTCATCCCTCCAGAAATCTCCAACACTTTGACTGAAACTTGACTGACAGAGACTGGCATTTGGATATGAAGCTCTTCTTCTCTCACAAGCAGAGCCTTTCTGGATGTGCCAAGCTTTCGTGATGCAACTTTTACAGGATGTAGGGTCCCTTGTAGGTCAGTTGGTAGTCCGGCTACGAACTGCTTCCAACCTCGTATTGGAGCATCTGCGAATCAGCTTCGAGTGAGAAGCTCGGAGACTGAGATAAGCACGGGTCGATTCAGGATTCTGAAGAAGATGACCAGCTAAACATCAGCGAGAGAGGAGAATTTTTCAGGTCGTGACAATTCCTTAGCTCCATACCAAAATCTGCATATCAAAAATTTCAAATTCGCAAATTTGCAAGACCCATCTCGTCCATCGTAGTTTTTGTTGCACATAATTATTGCTTGTAAAATGCGTGCGACGTGATACATCACATTTTTGATTACATTTTGCTATTCGTCAAACCTTCTGTATTTGTTATATATTACGAAACTATTCTGCTACTTGCCGCTTTTTGTTTAGCGGTTTATAAACGAGAATGAGTTGATTGATAAATGAGAATCAACTCCTTCTGCATTTGTAATATTCAATTCTGTCTCGCCAGGAGACCCAAATAGCTCGAGACAATCTACGGCTCAGTAGCTTCGCGGTTTCTGTTTGTCATCAGCTGTTATTCGTACTTAATTGATGTTTCGGTGAGTCACAACTATGTGATGACAACTGTTCCCAAGCAAACGGCCGCCTTGATTAACCGTTAGTCCCTGGTCGCCCTTCTCCAGATCATTCTTCTTTGTTGCCCTGCAAACACGGCCAACTCAACATTGGCTGCTTTTTTATCTCTTATTATAGATCACTGTATTCATTTTGCTAAGCGCCTTGTGTGCAAAGCTGCCTATTTCGACGACTGATCTGCTTTTAGGGTCGTCAATATTCAGAAAACAATGGGAGATACAAACATGTATCAATGAAGGGTTTGTGAGTTGAATAGTCTGCATTTTCCCCGACTACTAAGCCTTGGCAATGTTTTAAGTATGCTTTCCATCTGCCTCAAAAGGTTGTAAATTTGTCGTATCCTCGAATGGCCTAAAGTCTTGACCTTGAACTCGTTTCCAAAGATCTGCGCACGCTTAGAGGTGATTGTCTCGCCAGACTGACCCACCAGAGGCATTGGCGTCTCATAAATGCTAGTTCAGAATGACTCCAATGCTTTTGTGCGTAGGGCACCGTGAAGTAGAAAAAACCATTTTTAAAACCATGGGGAAACAGTTACTACACTGCAGCTGTCCCCTTTAGTTCTTAAGGTCCACGACAGAAGACGCATGGATCTTTGTGAGTTAGCTGTCATTTTACAAAACGAGTTTAGATATTTCACATGCGTTTTTCCTTGTAGGGGACTTATCGGTCCTATGCTGTAGGCTCCTAGACCCCATGGTTTAAAAACCCGTTTTTCTGCGGTGTACTAACCAGTAAACAAATTCTGCTGTAATTTTTTGGACGAAAAATGTGAAGCAGAATGGCTGAGAATAGAGAGTGTAACGGACGAGGAAACATCTTGCAAGCCAGTTTCTGGAGGACTGCCACCGTTAAGTTAGATTTACGACTCACTGCCAGGCGTTCAGGTTCTGGAACGCGAACTCCTATAGAAAATGTAGAATGTGATCGTTTCTTCGCCGTTTATGTTGATTGAGAAGCACTGAACGTATGCAATATGTTCATGTTTCCTTTCGGCTCTCACTTTCTGCACCACTCGAAGGGATTCAAATCCTTTTTGTCACAACGTTCAAGCCGTTTCGAGCAATTTTTGCAAAATATTGCTTCGCCACCGTTGATGTTCATACTCGTCGACATAACACCTGATCCACGATGCAATTTGAAAGAAGAAGGGAACATACATGTTTGTTTATGCTGTTATATTACTACATTTTAATATATACTATAATAATATAATATATAATATTAATATATAATAATATATACTATAATAATATAATATATAATATTAGTATAATAGTTTACTCTTTCGCCAGAGGTGCGAGCCGAGCGATGGGCCCATGCTAACCAACCATTTCATTCGTTGGAATTCCGATAAATTCGTTCCCGCAGTGCCTGGGACGGTGAAAACCTGTATAGCAACATGCTCTCTCTGTTATTACCTCCAGTGTTGGTCCACTACACATTGGGGGTTAAATGTTCTCTGGTCATTTTTACTCGCTTGTGTAGGAGCGTAACGAGAACTCTTGTAGGAGTTTAAACCGCTCCCCATAAAACTCAAGGTTATTCATTTGTCTCACGTGACTTTGTTGGACAGTTTCAATCGCGAAATTCTTTGAGATTAGTTTTCTCACAACTTTTTGTTTACAGCAATCTTTTTTGTAGATCTAGGAGCAAGCAACAATGAGAATGACGCGGGGGATCACCTAACAGGATCTGCAGGAATCAATCAAAATCTGAGAAAAGAATTCCAGATTGGGAATAATAACCTACCTTAACGTAGTTTTAGCCTATCTTTGACCATACCAGATCACCCAATTCGAAGCCTGCAGTTGGCTGTACGGGTAGATTTTCAGTTTAAAATTAGCGGTCCCGCACGATTATCAAGGAGTGCACCTCTATCGTTCACCTATAGAAAATATCCGCAGAATAATGAACTATCATATCCCTCAAATAAACCATAAATGTGTGGAACGCTTCTATCTGGAGCAGAAAGAAATAAGGTGTGAAGATAGTTAGCATGCAAACTGATGCTGAAAAATGACTTCTGAACGGCAGATTGAATTTCAAGTCTAGGTAGTCGCGTAATGTTTGCATGTTTCTCCGTTTTTGTTACCACCCTCGCCCACCAATGCTGCGGTAGTTTTTGCTCATCAAGAGCTTGGCCCCGATCCACTTTCTTTCTCGTTGGTTTCGAGTGAGTCTGAAATACCGATATCTCGGAGGGATTCATGTCATTTCGGGTGTAACTAGTTATGCAGCTACGCGTTACAAATGAATTCGCTCTAATTCCTGTTATCATATTTTACAGCGGTCGAAGTGGAATATCGTCAACGTACATCAACTACATATTTTCGCACTGTTCTCAATTCTTCAATGGCTTAGTTGGAGAACTTGCTAGCTCTTCTGGAATTCAGGATCTCCCTTGTTTCCATCCGTAAATCTTCTTTCAAAGCAAAAGCTCTTCATTTATGCAACCGACTGACAACCCATTATAAATGATAGGAAGAATTCCCGTGGGCTCACTAGGATCAAAGCTCTCTTTTCTTCAAACCTCGCAATAAATCTTGATGACTGTTCTTGTATAAAATGTGTATTTGCGAGTTTTTACTAATTAGAAGTGCTCGATGACGGATGATATTTTGAAGGGTTACCTAAAGAATCGTTTGACAAATGCACAGCCTCTGTATTTATGTATTAAGCCATTTTTTGTTCTCAAATAGTACACCTCATTTAACCATTCTGCAGCACCTCTCGGACACGGATCAAACATACTTTGAGAAGCACAGTATTAGACGTTAATTCAAAAAGTAATTTTCCTATAAAGCAATGGATACGTATGTTTTTCATGGGAAGGGAAAACGTAAGTTTGGGCCGAATACAGAAACACTCCACGGAATAAAATTCTTATCCAATAAATCCGCGCTAACAGAAAAGCTATTCCCGACTTGATAGCGAATGCTGGCGAAGTTCGCTATTAGACATTCGGCGGTCGAAAGACCGCTGAACGGCTGGTAAACAATTATGCAGCTAGGTGATACAAATAAATATTCTCTAGTTTCTGCTGTCACATTTTACAGCTTATAAAGTGGAATACTATCAACGTACACCATCTACTTATTTTCGCATCGTTCTCAACTCGTTAATGGCTTAGCTGGAGAACTCGCTAGCTTTTCTGGAATTCAGAATTTCATTTTGGCTCCATCCAAAGGTGAACCTTCTGACGAAGTAAAAGACCTTGAATTCCCGCGTGCTCACTAGGGCGAAAGCTCTCCCTTCTTCAAACCTCGCATTAGATATTGATGACTCTTCTTATGTTCGCTGTGTATTTATGAGTGGTTGTTTCCTAGAAATGCTTGGTGAGAGATGATATTTCGATAAGTGGCTTCAATAAACGTTTGAACACGAAATATACTATGTAGGCCACTGGAGGCAACCGGTGAGTCCGAGCTGCTTAGCCGCTCGAATAAAATGCTGCACCTGATAACCTCGGAAAGATGTTTGCTAGCTTATTAGATGTATGCCAACATTTGATCACACTTGATAAATTGAGTGATGCAGAATAGCCAAGATGGTACACGTTTATTTGGTTAACGTTTCGGCGAGTCCGCCTTCGCCAGAGCCTCAAAGAGCCTTGGGTAATTAAACCACTTAATAATTTGATCACACTATTATGAATTTCTCTCAAAAATCCTGATCTCCATTATTAATAAAGCTTCAGTTTTCACTGATCAGCATTTACTCCTCGTTCCTCTTCAATTGTTACTTGGGAGTATTCACCTCACTTGTACCAGAGACAATGAAATTTCAGGTTACAATGCTGAAACAAATAGTACTCCTTCTTGCCGTCATTTACGTTGCGAACTCTTCGGTTCTCAATATGGTTGAAAAGGTGTGACCAAGCTCTTCAAATCTTGGAATATCATTCAGTAGTCGTATAATGCAATTAGGTGGGTGGAAAGGCGGTTCTGGATCTCGGAAAGGGCATCGTGAACTGGAAACGAATAAGGAATGGTAAAGAAGAGTTCATCAAATTCTGCGGACCAACCGAGAAGTCGCCACGATGCGGACAGTTCGTCACTGCGGTAGGTCGTTACTGTGTAAAATGACTATATATGACGTCGAACTTTCTCTGATCATATGTTTAAATAACATCCTTGTTTATTGGGGGTAAGGTGAGAATTTCAGCTCGATCATGGTTTTAGCAACTCTCCTTGCAGCAATGAAGCCGCGATGTTTGGCTAATATTATCGCTGAAATGGCTTCATAGAAGCGATGTCTTCCGCCTGCCGCTTAAGCATCCAGAACGCCCTTTTCGGATTGTGCGATGACCGCTCGGCAGCTGCTCCGGGGATGGGGGCACACGCAGATCTGCTCCTATCCGCGCGTTTATAAGGTGGGCTTAGGATGAAAATGCATAATAGAGTTCATGCATCGTGCCACTGAGCATCTGACGGATGGGCCCAAGGTACATTTTAGTAGAAAGTGGCTGAAATGCTCTTCAGCGGTCTCGTGACTGAGGGAATAGTGGTGGCGGATCGGAAGTTGTGCGGTCCACGCCCCCGTGAAGAGTATGCGTGACTGTCACGGCGTCGGCGGTAACCAATTCATAATCACACAGCCTGGTGAATGGTGAAAATATTTGAGGGTCTTCGATGGAACGACAAGATCGAGGTGCAACTAAGCTAGGCTGTGAATGTGAGCACGTTGTCTTGATGCAAGAAGTAAAACAACTAGGGTTAAGCAAACGAGCCCTAAAGTGTGAGAGCAATGTTAAGAATCGTGTCAGAAACATTGGTTTTATAACTTTTAACGTTTTTAAAATGTAAAGTTTTTTAATTGGCCTGTGTGCACTACAATGAAACGGATGGCCTGATAGTAGATCGAGAACAAAGAAGAAATTCTTCTTTCATCAATACCTTTCGACAATAGCAAGCACATTAATAGAGAAGGAATGTTTCAAAATTTTTGTGGAAAGATAAGCCCGCATTTAGTGTCTCATACTAAAGGTGGGCCATTTTGAAATCATAGAGTGAGAGGTGAGTTGAGAGAGTTCTAAACGACGCAAAAATTATGTGCAAGTCATGGTGTCGACTAGGAACAGCAGGTTAAGTTGTTCTACAAATATCCGGGGCGTAAAGAAACTGTAGTGCTGTGTAAGATAATATTATATCAAAATTAGAAAACAACAGCCATTGAACTGTTGCAACTAAAGCGGTGGGAGAGCGCTCCATGCTAATACTTGTTTCCATAATTTACCCATAGCCCCGCTGAAAAACATTTACGGAAGCTCCTTCTAAACAGTAGAAATGCTATGTCACATAGGCGTCCATTCGTCAGCGCAGTTTAAACTACGTATTAATACTTTTACTCAAGGATAACAAACCAGCGCTGCCGAAATCGAACGCAGTGGTCCTTTCGAACGGTAATCTTGTGCTTGACCCACTCCAGTCAAGCGACAGCGGCACGTATTCTTCGCCCGACCTGAAGATAGAGGTATGTTTTTGAATTCTCCTAATCGCTGCACATCCTCTACGGTTTTCTGACCACACGTCGTTTTCAGAAGACGAAACTTCCCAACGGCGAAATGATCGCGACAGCTCCACCACAAATCGACTTGACTGTCACTCAGAATTGATTACATTTACATCAATCCAGTTCATTTTTCTGGCGTAGTGCGTAGTAAATGTTTTGCCCCTCACTTTTTTGTACTCAAGTTGATCACAAAGAAGTTTGCTTCCTGACAAAAACTTGACTCTGAATATCGTGAGCTGTTCACTTTAGACTTCAAGTTCGAATACGTAAGGGGCAAGCAGTCTTACGAAGTAGGTGAAACATTGCAAAGGCGAGCATCAAGAATAAGCATCGCAGCGGTCGACCTAGCGGGTGTGGGGAGGGACTTCTTGTATTATGCATAAAGGAATTCTCTAGCTTGTAGAACACCTGACAAGTTGCGTGCAAAGGACTGAGAGCAGACTTGAAATCGCCAATTAATATGTACGACGACCGAGGGATTAAATTAATAATAAACTGGGTGTACGAATGCTCACACGAACCAACCGGAGCAAATAGTTAATTAAGCCTGCCTGGAAAAGTTATTCCAACTAAAGTCATATGCTCGCCTCCTTCTTGCCACCATATTCATAGGCGGCAAGAAGAAGGCATAGCATAGTCGATGGTGAGTAATCAAGCAAGGGACCGAAGCGGCAACGGGTCGAAAATCGAGAGGTCAAAAATTCGATCGAAAACAAGTCGCAGGAATTTGGTAAAAGTGTATATGCGTCCTATACAACGACGTGCGGGTCCAGCTGCTGGTCAAGTCGATGTTCTCACCGCCTCCACACGATCTCGAATCCAATTTACCCAATCCCGAAGAGATGGAGTGCTCCGTCATCTCAGGTGTGTCGTTCATATGTGCCAAGCGCTCGACGTTACTACAGCTGATGGTAGAGGTGTTGGTCACAGCCAATGGCACTATTGCGTGACATAGCGAACTGTGGGTAAACAGAAAATGTGCAATTTGCGGTACAGCGATTGAAATCATTGAAGGATGCTGCTTTTCACAGAAGGCCAAATGCACTATCAAGAGGTTGATAACAGTAGAGCCCTATAGTCATCAGTGTTGTTTCGTCACTCGGTAGTCATAAAAGATAGCCCGGTACTGGGCTACATCGTGGACAGGCGCCCGCCCCTGCTGTCCAGCCGGCCAATAGCGTGGCCCTCTCGCCCACCCCCTCCCTACCCCCATCGATAATCGTTATTGGCACGCCATTGGCATGCGCCTATGCTACGGACCGATGGGGGGTACGGGTGGGGGGGGGATGGGCGAGCGACGCAGGGGCGGGCGCCTGTCCTCGATGTTGCCCAGTACCGATTGCCCTGAGCAGTTTGTTCAGCGCCGAAGAGCTTTGTTATTCTGACAAGTTTTTCCAAGAGCGAGCGGCATAGTTGTTAATAATGTGAGGAGGTACATAGGTGAGTACTTCCACCGTCTGCGAGCTTTTATTTACAGGATTGCGAGCACTTTGGAAAGTGAAGTGGCAAGCTCATAGCTCTCAGAACATCTGTGAATAAGCATGCGCTTAATTTATCGGACGTTGTACAGCTTTTTACACTATTCTTTTCATTTCATTTCATTTATTGACGCGAGCTTTCGCTCACGTACATAGTTTAAACACCACATGGAGTAAGAGCAACAAACAACGTATTCCAGACAACTTGGTTCCTGCACGATCAATCCTTGCCTTAGCTAACCAATTCTTCCATAACTCCGGGGTCGGATCAGTTCGAAGCAAACCTATACATATATGAGCGAGAGGGGGAAGAGCTTTTGCGGTTCTAAATGAGGGAAGATTTTCTGGGCCTGAATTCATGATGGGTATCGGCACAATATACCCAAGAATAAACCCCGGTCGGCGCGATTATTCGCATTCATGAACGCGCCGCAGAGTGCATTTGATATCGCGGCTCTATTCCACTCCGCGGCGCGTTCATGAATGTGAATAATCGGGCCGACCGGGGTTTGCTCTCCGGTATATTGTGCCGATACCCGTCATGAATTTAGGCCCTGGTCCGTCAAAAGGTCCGGTCCGTCTCAACTTTACCTGAACCTCACGCTCTTAGTCATTCGAATGATCTTCAGCCTAAAGGCTCTCAGAACTCCAACTGTTTCCGTCCTCCTCATCTCCCCAATTTCAACAAATTCCTACAACATGGCTGGAACATTCCATTCCGCAGCGTACGGCAGGTTTTCTTCATCAGAAGAGATTTGTAACGTGTCGGCCATTCAATCCTAATATCATACCTAAGCCGTCACCTTCGAATCGGTACCGCCTTCCTAGGTTTTGGAAGATAATGCTGAACTTTTTCACGATGCTCTGAGGCCGAATTACCATCTGCTGCCTTCACGAGACGGTCACCGTGGCTTCCCTTAGCCAATGCTATTTGTCAGAGATATATATACTCAATTGTGGAGGCTTCCTCGTTGTTGGCTAACGCGTTACCTCTCGTTGTTTTTCGGGAAATCACGGTGAGTGTGGCATTCGTGGCGGTGCTGGCCGCATGATGTGTATGATAAGAACTACGGCATCGTTTTAGTCTCACCAATCTTGAACTGTCGAGCGGACGTCTTTTTCTCATTGTTCTTTCAGTTTTTCTTTCATTCTTAGTTGTCGACTTCAGAAGCTATCGTTTTCCTTCTATCTTATTCTGATCTCCTTTTCTTACAATAGCTTTTCTCTCATGATGACCTAATGAGAACAAAGGTTATTTTCCACTTATAAAGTGATAGTGAAGTATCGGTGTTTTACGTTTGACCTCAAATTAACTGTTCACCGATGACACTCAATTTCGTCCAAACTTTACGGAACCAACTTCTCCGTACATAATGGTAAGAAATACTCATGTATATCCAGCCGCGTAAGATTTGATAAGAACCATAAGTACCATGTCCAATTCCAAGGATTTGATTTTTAGCGACTTAATTCTGCACCAATTTGCAGACCCAATCAGGTTCAGCGATTGGTGCTCTCTGTAAGAAATGACGCGTGACAAATTCGTACGAAGACGAGAGCAGAAAGAGGATGAAAAAAGGAAAACAGTTTCGAGGAATTTCTCGGCGTGCTTTTTCTACATTGTGGTCGTCTAAAGATTTCTAAAAACGCCCTCCTTTCTTAGATTTGTTTCGGAACCATCAACCTCTCTGAGCAAAGGTTTGCCGTCTTCACTTTGTAACCGTGAGGAGCCCCTTTGGGAGAAAGACCAAGAGGAATATTTTCATCGACACATTACTTATTCACTGCAGCCTTTTGATTTGTAGCCTGAAACTCGTCTACAGAAATTGAATCAGTAGGTGCTCCGTCCTCTCCAATTACGAGTACGATTAATAGACTATCTCTTCATAATGGATCCCTTCATCTACTTAGTTCTGGCTACTTAACTATGAGGTCTTCAATACGTCATTGCAGACGTTAACGGAATTTAGCGAGGGCGTTTCTTTTTGTTCTATTTTGTTTTATTTTGTTTTCTCTTGAAAAGACAGATCGTTTTGTTTCATTAATTTTGACACATTGCTGGCAGATTTCTTTATTTGCTGACGTTTAGGTGGGATATGCTTCTCCGGAGGCTGTAAGGATCAAGGATTCACGACTACCGTTTTCATCGCACACTTACTCTAAAAGAATTCACGCTCTCATCCCGACTGCTTAATTACGGAGAAAAAGGTTTCTTACATTGACCTGACTCACAGGTCAGATAATAGAAACTAGGGCATGATGGGCAGCAGGGGTTCTCGTTGATCTTGTTTCACTGCTGGAACTAACCAACTCGAAATTCCTCCAGTATTCGCTGGAGGAATTTTGGACTCCAGAAAGTGAAGACTGTGTTCATCTGTATAAAGGGAGTTCAGGCCACATCGGAGACTTTTCACCTTTAGATGCTTTTCTCTCAGTTGGTGCTCCTACTACCCATTTCTTTTAATATTTTATTGGAGCATCTGTAAATTAGCTTTAACAAGAAAATCTCGAGTTTACTACAGGTATAGGTTTGAGAAGAACACGGGTCGTTTCGATCCGTCCGGGTTCTGAAGAAGATGACCAAGCTAGACGCTAGCTAGTGAGGATTTTCAGTTCAGTCGAACTCTCTCTGTACCACGGAGTTCGCTGAAGAGCCATATACCTCTGAATCAAGAAACTCATGTGATGTCGAGAGACATTCATTTGTGGAGTATTCATGCTAATCCAGAACGACTGCAATGTTTTTGTTCAATATGTTTACCTAGGTCACTCTGCCCGTCTCTTAAAGTCGAACAAAGGCATATTGAAAACGATGCAGTGCTACAGTTGCTCCCTTTTTGTCTTCTTGAATTACAGCGGAATGACGCACCCTTCGAATAGTGCTTAGGACTGCGGACAGAGATAGTACAGATCTCTGTACAAATGGTTATCACTTTTGAATCGAATGCACGAATGCATTCACGTACATTCTCCCTCGTGAACGACTTCTTGCCTACGTGCTGTGAGCTCCTAAGTTCTATAGTTTAAAAACCCGAACTTATGCTCGAAAAACAAAACCCGAATTCTGCAATAATTATAATTATAGTGACGAAGTGTGAAGACTAACGGCAGTGCAGTAACAGAAAGTGTAACGAACGAGAGAATATCTTACAACATAGGCGAGATCTGAATGACTAGCACCCTTATAATTACGATTCATTGCCTGACGTTCAGGTTTCACAGCGTCAACTATTCTAACATACGTAGAATGTGATCGTGTATGCCAAATGAGGAACAGTGAACGTTCAGAAGGTGCTCGTGTTTCCTTTCTGGCTAGTGATCATCTACACCACTAAATTCTTTGCGGCAACGCGAGGGGACGCAACTTCTGCTTGGCCTTATTGCAACCCTTTTTGAGTAGTTTTCACAAACTATGCCTTCGTTGCTGTTGATGTTCTTACTCGTCAATATGATACATAACACAATGATCCAATCCGAAAAATATGCTGCAGTAGCGTCATGCTGTAAGTTACAAAAACGTGAATCTCATGTCAGATTTTCCCTACGGAATGTAGGATGCGATACTATAGAGGTTTAGAAAAAAACTGTCCATTTCGAAAAGGTATACAACAAAATATGTTGAATCAGTTAGTGGTTATAATTACGAATTGCACTGCACTTGTATGTGTAACTCTATATTGGCTATCACGGTTTCGTCGCTTTCTATTCTATACCACGCTTTCTATACCACTCAGTGTTTGTTTTTTAGGCAAGTTCAGATGACCGTTCTCACCTTAGATATAATACTTATTCACTTAAGATATGTCGACATTTCGGCTCCAAATCCATATGACTTCTCAAGTTTTTAATCACTAGTGAATTTCTGACTCTTTTGACGTGTTGGCTGTAGATTTCACACCAAATCTAGACGTGAGCCCTTGCTGTTTGACAAATTGGTTCTTCTCTCGTATTCTGCAATCTTCGTCTTCAGATGCTTTCTGTTTCTCAGGGTCATTTGCTAGAACTCTCTTGTGGTAGTTTCGTACAGTTAGAGGAGGGCCTGCGAACCTTGGAAGTTTTTCTAAGAAACCAGTTCATTCACTTAGCGTATGACTTGGATTCAATTCCTTTCCGATGATGGAACGCACTGCCTCTGTATATATGTATTAAGCCATTCCTTTTTTGTTCTCAAATAGACCTCACCTAACCTTTCTACAGCACCTCTCGGACACGGATCAGATATACTTGGAGAAGCACAGTATTAGACGTTAATTCAAACAGTAATTTTCCTATCAAGCTATGGCTACGCATGTTTTTCATGGGAAGGGAAAACGTAAGTTTGGGCCGAATTCAACAACACTCTACGGAATAAAATTCTCATCCAATAAACCGCGCTTACAGAAAAGCTATTCCCGATTTAATAGCGAATGCTGACGAAGTTCGCTATTAGACATTCGGCGGCCGAAAGACCGCTGAACGGCTGGTAAATAATTATGCAGCTACGCGATACAAATACATAAGTATTCTCTAGTTTCTGCTGTCATATTTTACAGCTTCTAAAGAGGAATATCATGAATGTATACCATCTACATATTTTCGCATTGTTCTCAACTCGTTAATGGCTTAGCTTGAGAACTCGCTAGCTTTTCTGATATTCAGAATTTCATTTTGGCTCCATCCAAGGGTGAATCTTTTGACGAAGTAAAAGACCTTCATATACCTGACTGCTTGATGGCAATACCTCTATGAATGATAGAAAGAATTCCCGCGTGCTCACTAGGATCAAAGCTGTCTCTTCTTCGAACCTCGCATTAGATATTGATGACTCTTCGTCTGTTCGGTGTGTATTTAAGAGTGGTTGTTTCCCAGAAATGCTTGGTGAGAGATGATATTTCGATAAGTGGCTTCAAGAATCGTTTGAACTCAAAATATGTGTAGGCCACTGGAGGCAACCGGTGAGTCCGAGCTGCTTAGCCGCTGGAATAAAATGTTGTACCTGATAACCTCGAAAAGATGTCTTTGCACGCTTATTGGATGTTCTATGTCACTTTTGTTCTTACTACTATGAGTTTCTCTCGAAAATCCTGATCTCCATTATTAGTAGAACTTCAGTTTTCACTGATCTGCATTTATTCCTCTTTCCGTCCTAATGTTTACTTGGGATTATTTACCTCACATTTTCCAGAGGCAACGAAATTTCAGGTTACAATGCTGAAACAAATAGTGCTCCTTCTTGCCGTCCTTTACGTTGCAAACTCCTCGCTTCTCAATATGGTTGGAAAGGTGTGAGCAAGCTCTGCAAATCTTGAAGTATCATTCGTTAGTTATATAACGCACTTAGGCGGGTGAAAAAGTGGTACTACGCCTCGGCAGTGGCATCGTCAACTGGAAACGTGTAGTGGGTGATAGAGAAGAGTTCATCAAATACTGCGGACCAACCGAGAACTCACCGCGATGCGGACAGTTCGTCACTGCGGTAGGTCGTTACTGCGTAAAACGATTACATATGATGGCGAGCTCTTTCATATGCCACATATAAGGTTGTCAAGAAAGTTCTGTCCATTCCCGCAACTACTAGCTAACATTGAACCGCAAATTCGAAGAACAAAACGAATGATCTACCACTTGTGCTTTTTAGTTCAACATAGCGTTCTTCTTCTTACAGAAGTACTTGTTTGATTGTTACTGCCGATTTCTGATTTATTACCGAGCGTTTAACACAACGTAGCTAAGACAGCTTTTTGAAAGATTTCACATAACCAGTTCAAACTTCGTTGAGAAAAAAATCAGAGCTGCAAATTTGAATATTGTACGCCAAAAGAGGAGCGTTCTTCCATAAGGTGCTACAGTTCGCCGATTTAATAACCTTCTTGAAGAAAGCGAATCGGTTGACGAGAGGTGATTAGTCGAAGGACCTTCGTTGTTTATCCTCATATTTTAAACGAAGGGGGAGAGAGGAGCCACCCAAACTATTTCATGTGAACGCGGTGAAAATAGGCTTCTTCGTGACAGTAGTCGCTGGCCACATCAAGCCATATAAAAGTGTTTGGAAAGACCATATTCAGTAATGCCTCCTAATTTCACCGAGGCATGGCAGCTGATTCGACTGACGGTTGCAAGTTCATCAATCATGGCTATTTTTATTCTGATACATTTCTAACCTGTGACGAAGATTGGATGCTACGCTACCAATAAGACGAGAAGCAATTTGCACATTTTTTGCACTTCGGTTACCCTTAAATCATCGGAGATACATATGATATTGTGCACCTGCCTGCTTCAGAGTTGGTCCTCCGAAATCCAAGCGGACTACAGATCGAAACTCTTCTACGTCCTCCAAATTTATCAAACCTTTGTTTAACTCACTGCCACTTTTCAGCCCTGCATTTCGCGTTTGAAGGAAGAGAGGATCAACATGATGTCTAAATTCTCTCCAAATTTTGCTCAGCCCGTATCTTCAATTTTTTTCAGCTGCACGGGTGACAGGGCGTCTTCTAGTGAAAGACATGCTCTTCCGAATCGTATTTGAGTTAGAAAAAACGGTTGGCCCTGAGGTGAATTGCGACGTTCCAAAAATAATGTGTGAAAAAGGATAGAACTTTCTTTACAGCTCAATTTTTGAAGAATTCATACCCCTAATTTTTCGGTGTCAGATGACAATTTCACCTCAGCCACGGTTTCGGTGACTCTCCTCGCATAAATAAACCCATGAAGCTTCGGCCAATATTCTAGCTGAAATAACTTCATGCAAGCTATGCTTTCCGCTTCTTGCTTGAGCTTCAAGTACCTCACCCCGATTTTCCGGAATTGCTCCATGTCGGAAGGTACTTATAGTGGTAATTGACAAGAATACTCTTCCGGGATCTAATTCACCACAAGAAGGTGAGTGTGGCTCCTCCAAGTTGTGAAAGCCGCCTCTCCTTGAAGAGTCTTCGTGAATGCTGCGGCGTTGATAACCGGTTCACACTCACAATCAGAGAGCCCGGTGAGCGGTGGAAATGTGCAAGGATGGGACCGAGGGTTAATTACGCTAGCCTGTGATTGTGAGGGCGGCAGTGAGGGAATTCTGAACGACGCAAAAATTATGCACAGATCGCAGTGTCGAATAGGAAAAGTAGGCTGCACTGTTCGGCAAGTCTGCTGCTGAAAAAGGCGGTAATGCAGGGGATGATAAGGTTTGGATTGGAAAGCATCCCATGAAACTGCTAGCACCGGCAACGTCAACAAAAAAAGATAAGGTGCTACTCGGGATCTACTCCATTGCACATTTTCGTCTGTGATTACGTCTTCTCCAGGATAACATACCATCGGATACACGCGCACAGGTCCTTGAAGACGGTTCTCTTGTGATTGAAGGCTTCAGCAGTAAGGATGTCGGCATGTATTCTTCGCCTGACCTCAAGATGCAGGTATGTTTTTGAATAGTAGTCCTATTCGCTGCACAGCCTTCACGGTTTTTTAACCACACGCCGTTTTAGGAAACGGAACTTCCCAACGGCGCAAGGGTCGCAGTAGCTGCACCGGTAATCAATTTGGATTTGGAGACGGAATGATCGTGCTCGCACCAAAACAATATATTTTTTTGTGTTTAAAAAATGTTTTTTTGTGTAGTAAATGTTTTCCCCGTACTATTGTTGTACTGATGATGATTACAAGAGTGGTGCTAGATCTACGTAGCCGTAATTGACGTGTAAGGGCATAATAACCATGCGTACTGGGAACACAGTCTATCAGGATTTTGATTTTTTTTTGATTTTTTTCCAGACCTTATCGAGTTCTGTGAGCGGTGTTCTTTATGAGACGCGTCTCTTCTTTTTTCAAACCAAATTATGAACACAAATGCAATTGGAACTGTCAATTCTTTTGCGCACTTATAGAGGAGAATATCGCGATTACAGTTGCCCAATGTATCCTCCGTCAGCATCAAATACTTCCTGAATCCTTGACCTTAAGCGCTCCCACGCCATCTAGAAAAGAGTACAATCCGACTTTGTGAATGCTGCTTCAATGGCGGCTGGAAGAATTAGGTCGTTAGGGAGCTTCGCCTTGTTATCAACCCTACTAAGAACGCTACGAACGTAGTAATCCATGAAGCTCAAAGTGGGGCGATTAAGGGACAGAACTAACTGCAATCCGTGTGCTCCTGGCATATTCAGGTAACATCTGTCGCGCCTTTGCTATGTAAGACTTGTACCGCAGCTCTTCCTCTGCGATCTCACGCATTGAGCGTCCTGCTCGCCTACAAAGGCGTCCTTAGAGGAGTATATAGGGGCAATTTCCTCAGACATTTTCTGGGATCCTCTAAAATCAGCTTCTGAACTTTTCAAGAGCATTGTTGCTTGCCGCAACATCAGGAATTGCCGATTTCGCGTATTCGAAGAATCGAATTACAGGGTGCGTCAAAAGTCTTTGGACTCATCGTAAGATAATTGGTCGCCTTCACGGCTATTTCGAAGCAAATGAAATGAAATTCATAACATTTATTACATTAGACATCGTACACATAAAGACATAGTTTGGCTTCGAAACGGCCTCATTTAGCACGAACACAGGCATTAAGTCTCTTAGGGAACCCATCTACAGCGGCACGCAGGACTTTTTTAACAATTACGTTCCAGGCTTCCTTCAAAGCTCGTTTGAGCGACTCAATGTCCCTGTGTGGTGTTGAGCAGGCCTTGCTCTTTAATATAGGCCAAGTTGTCGTACACAGTGAGCTTTGTGATACGTAGAGTTCTGGCAATATCCGCGCCTGGCACACCCTCCTTGTGCATTTTCGCCATAGCAGTGCGCAAACCTTTTACTCCAGACATTTCAAACAGGCCAACGATCAGCAAGGAAAATTTACTATACTGTAGAGCAAGATTAATATAATAGTTACGCATAAAAGTTTGGATGGCTGCAAGGCGCTCTCTATAAATAATGATCTTTAAACAGCGAGTCCAAAGACTTTTGACGCACCCTGTATATTAAACGGTGGACGTCCATGACTACAGCTCATCGAATGTGCTCCTATTTGTATGCAGCATTTAGACTATTATGAGATCAGCACTACACACCAGATGATTCTCGATTTCACTGCGCAATCTGGCAAAATTACGGTATAGCGGGAAATTAAAATTTAAATCTGTCCGGACTTAGCTGCCGCATTCTGCATGGCTACAGAAGCAAAGGGAGGATAGCGCTCTGCGATGTCGTCACTTGAATTTCGAAACAACATTGTTCTCATCACTTCGAGTGATAACGTGAAAAGAAGAAAGGCCATCTTGCACAGGAACAGTGGAAAAGCCTTGGATAGCGTGTGCAAACGTTGTGCTTTCCCTACATTGTAGTCATCTGAAAGCCCTAGAACCAGTCTTGTACTCCCATGTTTCTCTACAGAGGGTCTATCTTTCCCGAGCAGAATGGAAGCCCTCAAAGAACACCACCGCGGTGGGAGGTACGGAAGTCTCAAGTCTCCAAAGTGTTCCCGTTCCACGTTTCGCTGTCTTGTCCTTCTAGCCGGAGTCTCTTTGAGAGCAAACTATTTGAGAGAGAGGAGAGGAATATTTTCACAGACATATCAACTCATTCATTGCAGCTTTTTGATTTGTAGCCTGGAATTCGTTATTTTTCCACTAATCCAATCTTGAGCATTGTAACATCGCAGCATTCTCGTCAACAGTTTGTTGTTCTCAATTATCAACTTTTTTGTCCCCCACCCCCATCAACTTTGCGTATGATATCCAACTGGGAGTAAAAGTTCTATTTTATTTTGTCTGTTATCGCACTACGTGCTATGAGCAAGATCAGATGGAAACGGTAACTTCATATGGAAACTAAAAAAACCGAACCGGGAAATATTTTTCGGTATTATCTTTAATTTATTATTTTATTTGGAAAAATTTTATTTTTTCGTCTTTGCTGATTCACCTACCGAAATCGCACCGCCAAATTCCTAGTGCTGTTTAACCAACCGTAACACTGGTACACCAACTATGCTGGTTCCATTAAGAATGAGAGAACTAATGGCAATAGTTCTCAGATAGCTGTTTTGTGTTCGCTATCAGCGATTTGATAGAAATTGTGCGAAATACGCATACTTATGCGCCACGATCAACTAATATAATTCCCATCTATAAAGGCCTTTGTTTTGAACACGGCCAATCCGATCCTGGAATTCAATGTCAATTTACAGTCGTGAGAAAATAGAAAATGAGAAGCGACGGTGCGTCTTTGAAACAGAGACTCAAAGAAAAACGTTTAATGTCCGCGAAGATTGCTCCTCACAAACGAGCACTCTCAGGCGTACATAAATATGAGAAAAAGGCATGAAAAAGCACCCTGTCTTGCCTTTACGATAGCTACGAAACCAGGGTTTTCTCCCAATGGCCTTTCGCATCGGTCCATTCTGGCGTCCTCATTTAACCGAACAGGGGCCTATTTCCTCAGCTTCATAGTTCTGTAGTCATGCGTTTCTCTGGTGAAGATCGAGCTTTAAAGTTAGATAACCTGCGGCCAAATCACATGCCAACCCCTCGCCCAGAGAACAAGAACAAATACGCCATGTTGGATAAAACGTGAAAACCAGATACTGTGCAAACCTGAAGAGTAGTGTTTTCAAGCACTGAATTTGCTCTTGCTCGACGATCAACAAGATTTGTGGTCTGCCGCACGTTCAACATTTTGAACAATCGTTTTTTGTTTCTTCGATGTGAATTTTACAGAAGAAAGAATGTTGCGGGAAAAGTACGTGCTCGATTTTCACCAAACAGGAGTATGATTATTAGAGTACCTGTTCAGAGTGGATCTTTCAATCAATTCAGATTCTGACAATTTAATCCTTTATTCATTGCTTCGGCTCGGGTGTTGACAGAATTTAGCAAAGATGATAGTTTTAGAGCTTTCTTGCCTTTTGCCGTCAGCCTGATTCACAGGTCAGCCAAAAGGAACATGATGGGCAGTCGAGGTTTATGATGTTCTTATTTCAACTGAGCTTGCCCATACCTCCAGAAATTTCTAACAACTTGACTAAAACTTGATTGCCACAGACTGGCCTTCTTATATGGAGCTATTCTTCTCTCAGTTGGTACTCCTACTACGCAATCTCTCATTGGAGAATCTGCGAATCAACTTTGACTGAAAAAATCTCGACCTCAGGGATAGGATTGGGATAATAATGGGTCGTTTCGATCGTTCTGGATTCCGAGGAGGATGAGCAGCTATAGTCAGAAAACTATGGGAGATACATAAAGATGCCATTGCGGGGTTTGCAGGTTGGTGATCTTATGAAAATAAATAGAAATAAAAAACTTAGAAAATACCACATTCTTAGCTAAATTGTGCAGCTTTATCCAAAAGACTTCCCGGAGATCGGAATCTGTATGACGCTGTGTATAGTTGTCCATGGCCGAACACGTCGTCAGGCAAGAACAAACCCATTATGGAAAAGTCACAAAACGTCCCAGCGTTCCTTAGAATTTGCGGAAGGTATTCTGCGTGTTTTTAAAGACGAACCTCTCTCCCTTTGGAGGTCTCACTTGTTGAAGGTGACCCATTTATTGAAGGCATTGCGAAGCTTCCTTTGCCTTTGATGATTCTTTTTTCTTCTGCGTTGTTGTTGCCTGGATCTAAATATCTTCCATGACACGATATTGATCTTCGAAGCTCATATGGCGGCGTTCTCCAGCGTTCTTGCGTCCTAGTGGTACGATTTGATCATCTAAACAACGCTTCGTCAGTCACCGGACCGCCACTATTTTTAAGTGAGCGCCCTACCAATTTCTTTGTACAACTCCACTCAAAAAAAGCAAAAGGCATCACTCAGCATACAAAAATAACTCGCAACCTTCATTCTGCAGCATACTTTTAATGCGGAAGAAAATGATCATTTCGATTTGCTAATTATTGTTGTTACATATTAAATACAAATATATGTTATTTAACCTCGGAACTTTGCAAAGTATATATTTCTATTAAGGATTAATAACGTTAAAAAACAGATCTTCATTTGTCACCACTCAGGTTTGCAAGGAGGAATTCCTCAGATTTCTGCCCCTGAATGTAAATAACTCACGTTGGCATCAAAAATGACCGCCAACGCCTTCACTCTCTAAACGAACGCACAGCCTCTGTATGTATATATCAAGCCATTTTTTTGTTCTCAAATAGACCTCACCTACCCATTCTACAACAGCTCTCGGAGACGGATCAGGCATGGAGAAGTACACTATTAGACGTTTATTCGAAAAGTAATTTTCCTATCAAGCTATGGCTACGTATGTTTTTCATGGGAAGAGAAAACGTAAGTTTGGGCCGAATACTAAAACACTCTACGGAATAAAATTCTCATCCAATAAACCGCGCTTACAGAAACTATTCCCCAGTTAATAGCGAATGCTGACGAAGTTTGCTATTAGACATTCGGCGGCCGAAAGACCGCTGAACGGCTGGTAAATAATTATGCTGTTACGTGATACAAATAGGTATTCTCTAGTTTCTGCTGTCATATTTTACATCTTCTAAAGTGGAATATCATGAACGTACACCATCAACACACTTTCGCATTGTTCTCAACTCGTTAATGGCTTAGCTGGAGAACTCGCTAGCTTTTCTGGAATTCAGAATTTCATTTTGGTTCTATCCAAAGGTGAATCGTCTGTTGACGTAGAAGGCCTTCATGTATCCAACCGGCTGACAACCCTTACAACTGCTTGGCGACCAACCCTTTATTTATTTATTTATCGTGCACTTGACGTGCGCCTTCAAATAACAAGAACGATAAGCAATTAACAAGCGAGAAAGCAAACTCAACAAAAACTCAACAAAAACTGAAACAAGAATGTGAACCTAGTACATTGTAATACCAAACATGATGCTTTTGATACTCGTCCCCTATTACTGATCAGTATCCAGCTAACTAGCTAACTGAGGTCACTCAACTGCACTAATTCACTTAAAAGTTATGGGTCAAAGTCAACCATCGCAGAAGGGAAAAAGTAACTTCCATAGCAGAAAGGAATTGCTAACTTGTTCATGTTTTAGAGAACATCTCTCAAAGTACAATCCTCTGCTAATAGGGTTAATGATCTCGGACACTGCTTCATGCACGCTAACCACAGCAGGGAGCCCAGCACAACTGACGAAGTCATAAAGCCCCTGCGGACTCGACGAGGCGACGACGAGCATTCTCCTCCAACGCGGTGCCGTCGTGCAATGCAGTGTGTTGACTGTAGAGTACACAACACCGCTTGGACGAGAATGCTCGTCGTCGCGTGTTTTGCTCAAGTGCACTTATAACGGGGAATTCGACGCGCAAACTGCTCGTCGTCGAGCTGCAGGGGCCTATACCAGCGCGGGTGTATGGTGACACCTCTTTAAGCTAAACACGTACGCTAGGCACTGGCCCTGGGGAGGCGTACGGAGGGTGTAGGAACTGCACTAGAGTATGGTTTACTGAAATTTCAATGATCCGAAATGACAGACAATCAGTAAACTACCCAAGGGGATGCTGACATGCTGGATAGGGAAAGGAGGTAAATATTCCAAACATTATTAAAACACGACAGCAGAGAGAAATAGTTCTGTGAGATGCCTAAAATTGCCTGAAAAGGAAGAAACTGAGAAACATTACGAATAACCACCTAATCCTAATATTGTAAGTCCAGCTTGGAGATAGCCGTTTTGAAGTCGGTCGTCTTCTCGATCAGAAACATCTCGGCGGGCAACTTATTTAACCATCTCGCGGTTCTCACAAAATAAGAATTGTCCATCACTGAAGATACGCGAGGTGTGCGTGAATGTGGTTGAATGTTGATAGAGGGTCTCCTTAATGACGAAGGAACAAATTTCCAGAACTTCGAAGGGCAAGACATGACTCACCTCGCAGCATTTTGGAAGCAAAAATAATATCAGCCCTCACTCTTCTATAGAACAGACTTTTGAGTCCCAACTCTTGCAGCCTTATTGTGTAAGTAGGTAATGATTTAGGATATTTATCGTCCGGAAAACAGCGGTAATGCAACATTCGTGTGAAGGTTTATTGCACCCTTTCGATTTTCTCAATCATCTTCTTGGTAGAAGGATTACAGACCTGGGTACAGTACTCTAGCTTGGGCAGAACTTAAGCTTTGTAAAGTCTAATCAAAATAACATCTGTCGTGTGGGTGCTACGCAACAGGCTGAACATTGTACGCTCCGCATGAGAAATAATATTCTCAATATGAGGCTTCCAATTAAGCGAGTTGCATACAATAATACCAAGATCCCTCAATTGGGGAACCCTATACCAAGATCCCTCACTTGGGGACTGACTCCAAGAGGGGGCCGTATGCTCGTCTCTCCCGGCCGGGCGATGGGCGCCCTTCGCCCGGCCGGGTTATGACGAATAGACACAACTCGATGGGCGCCCTTCGCCCGGCCGAGTTATGACGAATAGACACAACGAATAGACACACCGAGTTGTGTCTATTCGTCATAACCCGGCCGGGCGAAGGGCGCCCATCGCCCGGCCGGGAGAGACGAGCATACGGCCCCCGATGTCAAGAGAAGGATTCGTGCACTGTTTCCCTAGAGAAACAAAGGAACGACCCGTCAAATAAGAACGAGACCAGTACAGTAAGTTATCACATACTCCTATTCGTTCCAGGCTCCTCAAAAGTAAGGTGTGATCAACACGGTCAAAAGCTTTACTCAAATCAAAATAAACTACATCAACCGAGTCGCGATCGCTAAGTGTTTTGACCCAGTCCGTGGTGCAGGCTAGGAGTTGAGCACATGTGGAGGAATTTTTTACAAATCCAAACTGTTCGGTGGGAATTAAACTATGCTCCGCCAGCCATTCATCCAGAAAGGATTTAAGACATTTTTCCATTATTTTACAAGCAGTGGGAGTTATACTTATTGGTCGGAAATTGGAAGGCTTGGAGGCAGAAGTAACGTTTGGAATAGAAGTTACAACGGACCGTTTCCATACATTTGGGATCTCTCCGAGAATCAGTGAAATATTAAAAATATGGGACAGCGGGATGGAACGAAATTTGGAAAACATCTTAAAGAAGACCCAGGAAGATAGTCTGCCGGAATAGAAGTGGAAGGCTTCATTCGCTTCAGAAGGTGGTGAACTGTATCAGGGTTTATTTGTAGCGGAGGGCATTTATGGGCAATAAGTGTAGGAAGGTTCAGACAAGGTGGACATGTATCCTTATAGATACTAGCGAAATATTTAGCAAGAGCATTAGCCTTGTCAGTATCATTGACGTACACCCTACCCTCATTATCAGTGATTGAGATTGGTTTTTTCCTCTCCTTAATCCGACTACCGACATAGGGAAAGAGTTTCATCGCATTTTTATCAGGGGGTTTTTGCGTGGACAGCTTTTCCTTCTGGAAGTGAAGGTTACGGAGATGTAAAGGGTACCTGTTCACCGGCGGAGTTGCTTCTTTAATGGGAACACAACGATTTACTAAATCATAAATGATGGACAAGAATCGCTCATAAACATCGTCTATGTTGATGTAACGGTCGAAAACTGTTAGCCAATCAATGTTGCATAATTCCCAATTTACGGCTTCAATATCAGCTGAGAGAAAGTCTCTCCACTTTCTTCCAGAGTACATCAGCGGGGGTGTTCAATTGAGAACCGCACGACCTTGTGATCGGAGGAGCTTAAAGGAGCAAGTACAACGAGACTGAACACCAAACCGCACGGGGCGAACACTAGATTGAGTAAGGATTTGCCACACGTGGGAGCATTAACGTGTTGTGTGAAAGATAAACACGAGAAGAGATTTGCAAACTGAGAATGCTGTTGAGAAGGCGCGTACCCAGATTCCCAATCAACGCAGAGATTGAAATCTCCTACGATACACAGATTAAATGGGCAAGAACTAAGATCAGCGAGGCATTGTCGAAGTAATTCATTATTAGCTACGTTCTGGTTCGGAGGCCGGTAAACTAGCACAAAACGAAGCATACTAGAATCGAGACCACCAATCTCAAAGCACAAAATGTCAGTTGTGAGAAATCCAGTATCCAATGTGAGCATTTTGCAAGCCAAGGCGTCATGAACGAGAGCACATAAGGTGATGAAGAGCGGGTAATTTATTCAATAAACTTCGTGCGTTCAAGAGAATGCAAGAGATGGTATCCCTCTCTTGCATCCCTGGCTATCTATCCCTGGCTTTTCAAAAAAATTTTGCTGTGTTTTGACCCAGTTTAGAAATATCCAATATATTTATGAATGATAGAAAGAATTCCCGCGTGCTCACTAGGGCCAAAGCTCTATCTTCTTCAAACCTCGCATTAGATATTGATGGCTCGTCATATGTTCGCTGTCTATTCAAGAGTGGTTATTTCGTAGAAGTGCCCAGAAATGCTGGGTGAGAGATGATATTTCGATGAGTAGCTTCAAGAATCGCTTGAACTCGAAATATATGTAGGTCACTGGAGGCAACCGAGCTGCTTAGCCGTTGGAACAAAATACTGCACCTGATAACCTCGAAAAGATGAGTTTGCACGCTTATTAGATGTATGCCAACATTAGATCCCACTATTATGAATTTCTCTCAAAAATCCTGATCTCCATTATTAATAAAGCTTCAGTTTTCACTGATCAGCATTTACTCCTCGTTCCTCTTCAATTGTTACTTGGGATTATTCACCTCACTTGTTCCAGAGACAATGAAATTTCAGGTTACAATGCTGAAACAAATAGTACTCCTTCTTGCCGTCATTTACGTTGCAAACTCTTCGGTTCTCAATATGGTTCAAAAGGTGTGAGCAAGCTATTCAAATCTTGGAATGTCATTCAGTAGTCGTATAATGCACTTAGGTGGGTGAAAAGGCGGTTTTGGACCTCGGAAAGGGCATCGTAAACTGGAAACGAATAAGGAATGGTAAAGAAGAGTTCATCAAATTCTGCGGACCAACCGAGATGTCGCCACGATGCGGACAGTTCGTCACTGCGGTAGGTCGTTACTGTGTAAAATGACGATATATGACGTCGAGCTTTCTCTTATCATATGTTTAGATAACTTACACCCTTGTTTATTGGGGGTCAGGTGAGAAATTCAGCTCAATCATGGCCTTTGCAACTCTCCTTGCAGCAATGAAGTTTGGCTAATATTATCGCTGAAATGGCTTCATAAAAGCGATGTCTTCCGCCTGCCGCTTAAGCATCCAGAACGCCCTTTTCGGATTGTGCGCTGACCGCTCGGCAGCTGCTCGGGGGATGGGGGCACACGCAGATCTGCTCCTATCCGAGCATTTGTAAGATGGGCTGAGGATGAAAATGCATGAGAGAGTTCATGCATCGTGGCACTGAGCATCTGACGGATGGGCCCAAGGTACATTTTAGTAGAAAGTGGCTGAAATGCTCTTCAGCAGTCTCGTGACTGAAGAAATAGTGATGGCGGCTCTTTCAAGTTGTGCGGTCCGCGCCCCCGTGAAGAATATGTGTGAATGTTACGGTGTCGGAAGTAACCGATTCATAATCACAGAGCCTGGTGAAAGGTGAAAATATGTGAGGATCCTCGATGCAACGATAAGATCGAGGTGCAACTAAGCTAGGCTGTGAATGTGAGCCGTTGTCTTGATGCAAGAAGTAAAACAACTAGGGTAAAGCAAACGAGCCCTAAAGTGTGAGAGCAATGTTAAGAATAGTGTCAGAAACATTGGTTTTACAACTTTTAACGTTTTTAAAATGTAAAATTTTTTAATTGGCCTGTGATGGCCTGATAGTAGATCGAGAACATTTAAAAAGAAGAAATTCTTCTTTCACCAATACCTTTCGCTAGTCCGATCCAACCGTTTCTCCGATGATGAAGCGGCGGGGGGTGACATTTAGGATAATGAAGTATGGCAAAGCAGGAGGGTCCCGATATCCTTCCTGCTGAGTTGTGGAAGTCACGGTACCGGAGTCCCACTATCTAGTTACAAAATATCTCATGAGAGAATAAACGTTGTCGTGGCTCAAGTTTGCTGCACATCGATCAAACCTTGACAACTGATAGACAATAGCAAGCACATTAATAGAGAAGGAATATTTCAACATTTTTGTGGAATGATAAGCCCGCATTTAGTGTCTCATACTAAAGGTGTGCCATTTCAAAATCATAGAGTGAGAGGTGAATTGAGAGAGTTCTAAACGACGCAAAAATTATGTGCAAGTCATGATGTCGACTAGGAACAGCAGGTTAAGTTGTTCTACAAATATCCGGGGCGTAAAGAGACGGTAGTGCTGTGTAAGATAATATCAAAATTAGAAAACAACACCCATTGAACCGTTCCAACTAAAATGGTAAGAGAGCGCTCCATGCTAATACTTGCCTCCATAACTTACCCATAGCTCCAGCTGAAAAACAGGTTCACGGAAGCTCCTTCTAAACAGCGCAAATGTTATGTGACATAGCCGTCCATTCGCCTGCGCTATTTAAACAACGTATGACCTATTACTTTTTCTGCAGGATAACAATCCAGCGCTGCCGAAATCGAACGCAGTGGTCCTTTCGAACGGTAATCTTGTGCTTGACCCACTCCAGTCTAGCGACAGCGGCACGTATTTTTCTCCCGACCTGAAGATAGAGGTATGTTTTTGAATTCTCCTAATCGCTGCTTATCCTCCACGGTTTTTTGGCCACACGTCGTTTTCAGAAGACAAAACTTCCCAACGGCGAAATGACTGCGACAGCTCCACCGCAAATCGACTTGACTGTCATTCAGCACTGATTACATTTATTTCAATCCAGTTCATTTTTCTGACGTAGTGCGTAGTAAATGTTTTGCCCCTCACTTTTTTGTACTCAAGTTGATCACAAAGAAGTTTGCTTCCTGAGAAACTTGACTTTGAAAGTCGTGAGCTGTTCACTTTGGACTTCAAGTTCGAATACGTAAGGGGGCCAGCAGTCATAGGAAGTAGGTGAAACATTGCAAAGACGAGTATCAAAGATAAGCATCGCAGCGGTCGACCTAGCGGGCGTGGGGAGGGACTTCTAATATTATGCATAAAGGAACTCTATAGCTTGTAGAACACCTAACAAGTTGCGTGCAAAGGACTGAGAACAGACTTGAAATTGCCAATTAATATATACTACGACCGAGGGATTAAATTAACAACAAACTGGGTGTACGAATGATCACACGAACCAATCAGTAGCAAATAGTTAATTAGGCCTGCCTGGAAAAGTTATTCCAACTAAAGTCATATGCTCGCCTCCTCCTTGCCGCCATATTCATAGGCGGCAAGAAGAAGGCGGAGCATAGTCGCATAGTCGGCGGTGAGTGATCAAGCAAGGGACCGAAGCGGCAACGGGTCGAAAATCGAGAGGTCAAAAACTCGATCGAAAACAAGTAAAAGTGTATATGCGTCTTATACAACGACGTGCGGATCCAGCTGCTGGTCAAGTCGATGTTCTCACCGCCTCCACACGATCTCGAATCCAATTTACCCAATCCCGAAGAGATGGAGTGCTCCGTCATCTCAGCTGTGTCGTTCACATGTGCCAAGCGCTCGACGTTACTACAGCTGATGGTAGAGGTGTTGGTCACAGCCAATGGCACCAACAAATTCCTACAACATGGCTGGAACATTCCATTCCGCAGCGTACGGCAGGTTTTCTTCATCAGAAGAGATTTGTAACATGACGGGCGTTCAATCCTAATATCATACCTAAGCCGTCACCTTCGAATCGGTACCGCTTTCCTAGGTTTTGGAAGATAATGCTGAACTTTTTCACGATGCTCTGAGGCCGAATTACCATCTGCTGCCTTCACGAGACGGCCACCGTGGCTTCCCTTAGCCAATACTACACTGCGTCCAGAAAAGATAGGGACACCCCACAATCTCTTGATTCAAGTAACTACTTGATACTATTTGATTCCAAATCTATACTAGTAAATTCAGCACGGCAAAAAACATGGGACTAAGCGATTTGAGCTTCTGGTTTGAACCGTGAACGTTTTGAGGACGATTTTTGCAATGACTGCGACGGAATCACTGTCCAGAAATGATAGGGACACCTACAAAGAAGAGCCGGTTGAATGGGTAAATTGATGAAAACTAATTTTTTAAACAATATTCACTTCAACAATATGTTTTGTGTTAGGATAGACCGTAGAACGTTGTGCTCAATAAAATTACAAAGCCAAATTAAGTCTTTTGAAGAAATAAGGCCTAGTGTCGCGGAATTTCGCTTGCGGTGAAAACGTCGAAAACGATTATCGGCGTTTTATGATAGATTATAAAACGAAGACTTCTCCCGGAGGTGATAGGTCACCCTCTGATCTAACACAAGCAAACGCTCGCCAAATAATATCTGATGTACAGCCTAATTGGAGCAAGTAAGGAAGAGCCTACCATGAAAAAACTCAATATATTTATTAGCTATTGTATGAAACGTTACGGAAACGTTCCTCACATAAATTTTAAGTTCACTTCATATTTAGCATACGCGCACAAGGAGAACAGTTTTGAATTTTTCTAGAGAAACAAAATCCGTTCTTGGATTAAGGCATGGTAGACGTTAACTTGGTTGCTAGACTAATTATTCTGAGATTAAATTGATTTTTTTCCGATGCGAAGCGACTTTCCTGGAGCTGTCCAGATGGAATACAGTAACACAACACGGTTTAGTCGAGAAGAACTGGTTTTTTCGAAGGAGGCGCTTGAGGTGCTGCGCAGCCTTAATGTAGGTGGCAGTTTTACTCTGAATAAAAAACCTTGATTGAATTTAGTTCAGCAAATACGAATCTATTTGAATACCAACAGGCACTAGGAACTTATCTGTTGTCGTTCCTAGAGGATAGGCATAAGCACAGTTTGTTCTTCCAACAGGAACTTGCCCCGCCTCATGAGATCAGGTTGACCCCAGGCTCTTTAAGGACTTGTTTTGTCGACACTCTCGAGTGACCAGCGAGTTCTTTTGAGCTAGTTCTGATGAAAAATCCTTGTGAACACCTTTATTGGAGGAATAATGCGACTAACAGGATGTACTCCTGTGTTCAAGAGCTCAAGACAGCGATCCATCGGTCTACGACGATTTAATTAATAAAATTCTCCAAAACTCCGTCGCGTTAATCGTAAAGCTGTTTTTTCTCGGGTGTCCCTATCATTTCTGGACAGTGATTCCGTCGCACTCATTGCAAAAATCGTCCTCAAAACCTTCACGGTTCAAACCAGAAGCTCAATTCGCTTAGTACCATGTTTTTTGTCGTGCTGAATTTACTGGTATAGATTTGGAATCAAATAGTATCAAGCAAATCCTTGAAACAAGAATTTAGGGGGTGTCCCTATCTTTTCTGGACGCAGTGTATTTGTCAGAGAGATATATACCCAACTGTGGGGGCTTCCTCGTTGTTGGCTAACGCGTTACCTCTCGTTGTTTTTGTGGCATTCGTGGCGGTGCTGGCCGCATGATGTGTATGATAAGAACTACGGCATCGTTTTAGTCTCACCAATCTTGAACTGTCGAGCGGACGTCCTTTTCTCATTGTTCTTTCAGTTTTTCTCTCATTCTTAGTTGTCGACTTCAGAAGCTATCGTTTTCCTTCTATCTTATTTTGATCTCCTTTTCTTACAATAGCTTTTCTCTCATGATGACCTAATGAGAACAAAGGCTATTTTCCACTTATAAAGTGATAGTGAAGTATCGGTGTTTTACGTTTGACCTCAAATTAACTGTTCACCGATGACACTCAATTTCGTCCAAACTTTACGGAACCAACTTCTCCGTACAAAATGGTAAGAAATACTCATGTATATCCAGCCGCGTAAGATTTGATAAGAGCCATAAGTACCGTGTCCGATTCCAAGGATTTGATTTTTAGCGACTTAATTCTGCACCAATTTGCAGACCCTATCAAGTTCAGCGATTGGTGCTCTCTGTAAGAAATGACGCGTGACAGATTCGTATGACGGCGAAGGCAGAAAGAGGATGAAAAAAGGAGGAAAGTATTCTAAGGAATTTCTCGGCGTGCTTCTTCTACATTGTGGTCGTCTACAGACCCCTAAAAACGCCTTCCTTTCTCAGATTTGTTTCGAAAAATCAACGTCTTTGAGCAAAGATTTCCCGTATTGTTTATGTAGCCGTGAGGAGCCCCTTTGGGAGAAAGACCGAGAGGAATATTTTCATCGACACATCACTCATTCATTGCAGCCTTTTGATTTGTAGCCTGAAACTCGTCTACAGAAATTGAACCAGTAGGTGCTTCGTCCTCTCCAATTACGAGTACGATTAACTATCTCTTCATAATGGATCCCTTTATCTATAATACTTAGTTCTGGCTACTTAACTATGAGGTCTTCAATACGTCATTGCAGACGTTAACGGAATTTAGCGAGGGCGTTTCTTTTTGTTCTATTTTGTTTTATTTTGTTTTCTCTTGAAAAGACAGATCGTTTTGTTTCATTAAGCTTGACACATTGCTGGCAGATTTCTTTATTAGCTGATGTTTAGGTGGGATAGGCTTCTCCGGCTGTAAGAATCAAGGCGATTCACGACTACCATTTCCATCGCACACTTACTCTAAAAGAATTCACGCTCTCATCCCGACTGCTTAATTACGGAGAAAAAGGTTTCTTACATTGACCTGACTCACAGGGCAGATAATAGAAACTAGGGCATGATGGGCAGCAGGGGTTCTCGTTGATCTTGCTCCACTGCTGGAACTAACCAATTCGAAATTCGTCCAGTCTTCGCTGGAGGAATTTTGGGCTCCAGAAAGTGACTCAACGTGAAGACTGTGTTCATCTGTATAAAGGGAGCTTATTTATTTATTTATTTGTAGTCAGTGACCAAAATAGAACAAATCGGTTAGTAACAAAGACAAACACAGAATGACATGAGCGTAGGTCAATGGGTAGGTATATGATGGCGATTGGATCAGAAGGAAATAATTAGCCAGGAGGAGTAGTTCAGCCCTGAAGTCACTTTTGTTGACCTTTATTTTGTCCATAAGGCACTTATGGCCTCATACGCACGACCTACGACCCAACCAAGCACGCGACTGGACAGACCCATTCCGGGGCAGGACCTGTTGGTCCTATTTGAGCTGATACGCACCCCAGGCGATGGCTAGGTGGGGAGGCGCGGAGGAGAGCACTGATAAGTGAGTTAGGAGACGTAAATTAGAGCTGATAAACCGAGGTTAGTCCTGGGCTGATCTACGAACCGCCAACTAAGGCGTATGGTATACTCCGGCAACGGGCCCGTCGCAGCGGAGCTAAAAACGCGTGGCTCGCCTCTATGCAGCACAGCATCTGGGATTTTTGTATGCTGCTGTGTGCGAGGACTCGAAGCAGTGCTGTCCGACTTGTCGCAGCTGGCGCCGGCTGGTCGCAGCGCAGTGCGCTGACCGTCGCTGTGCGACAGCGAGCTCGCTGCGACAAAAGCCACAGTACTGTCCTGAGAGGATCTGCACCATCCTTTTAGCTCTTGCGGTAAACTATTCGAGTCCCCACACACAGCAACATACAAAAATCCCAGCTGCTGTGCTTCATAGGGGCGAGCCACGCATTTTTAGCTCCGCTGCGACGGGCCCGTTGCCGGAGTATACCATAGGCCTAAGCGTTGCTAGCGGGGACCTGATCAAATGCGTACAACATGCGACATGACCTATTCGAGAACGTTCACTATTGGGATATATAGCGACTCAGCGATGCTGTGTCGTTCACCACTCTACCGCGAACAACCGGAGCCGAGCCATCGAGGACCGCCGCACCGTAGTCGCCACCAGCAGTCCACCGCCGCCATCGACCGCTGAAAAAGATCACCGTTGCCGCCACCAGCCTGTTGCAGCTCGCTCCACCGCGTCTAGTCGAGGCCGTTGGTGCCATATAAGGCCGCCACGGTCTGGCTACAACGGGGCGAGCCGGCTGCAATAGTGTGTGACCAATCAGGGCGAGACGGTCAGCAAGCCGTCCACGATCCCTACGAACGAATCGTGCTATTAATAAAGATTTTAACTGTATAAAAAACGATTACAGCTGAAACCCAGACAGTTCGGCAACAATGCAATAGCCGGAGGATGAGATGGGGTAGCATAGTGCTCGGCTGGTAGCTATAGGGCAGCGTCCGCTCGTTGAGTTGCAGTAAGCCTCCGAAGGTGATCGGCTAAATGGGCCTGAAATGTACTGGATCGCTTCCACGTGAACAAAGTGGCGTCAAGTTTGTTCCACTGCAATGCAGACCTAGCTAAAAAGGACCCAGCATAGGCCGCGGTGCTAGATCGTTCAGGCTTGATTCGGTACGCATGACCTCGAGTAATTTCAGCTAGTGGTGGTTTATCAAAAATGTCATATAGTTCCAGGTTGGTGCCACCAGTAGCTAGTTTGTACATGAATAGGAGGTCGGCTAATGTTCTCCGGAATTCTAAGGTGTTCGCACCAAGGATGTTCAGTCGCTCTTCATATGACAATCTAACTAATCCCTTCCGAAGGAAACATCGATAAGTGAAACTTCTTTGTACTTGTTCGATGGTATCGGTGAGAATCCTCTTGTAAGGAGACCAAAGCTGACTGCAATATTCGCAATATTTTACATAATTGGCTTTAGAAGTTGCCTTCGCCACAATGTCTTTGAAGTAGTCATCATATTCAAACTTGCCATTTTAGACCACTCCCAAGTCTCGTATGATGTTTGAGCGAGTCAAGGGCCTACCATCTAGATAAAACTCGTATTCAGGATGTCCCCTACCAAAACAAACTAGAACAGTTTTTTCCAACGATATGTATGAGTTCAGGCCACATCGAAGACTTTTCATCTTTAGATACTTTTCTCTCAGTTGGTGCTCGTACTATCCATTTCTTCTAATATTTTATTGGAGCATATGTGAATTAGCTTTAACAAGAAAATCTCGAGTTTACTAAAGGGATATTTTTGAGAAGACCACGGGTCGTTTCGATCCGTCCGGGTTCTGAAGAAGATGACCAAGCTAGACGCCAGCGAGTGAGGAGGATTTTCAGTTCAGTCGAACTCTCTCTGTACCACGGAGTTCGCTGACGAGCCGTATACCTCTGAATCAAGAAACTCATGTGCTGTCGAGAGACATTCATTTGTGGAGTATTCATGCTCATCCAGAACGACTGCAATGTTTTTGTTCAATATTTACCTAGGTCACTCTGCCCGTCTCTTAAAGTCGAACAAAGGCATATTGAAAACGATGCACGTGCTACAGCTGCTCCCTTTTTGTCTTTTTCTTGAGTTACAGCGGAATGACGCACCCTTCGAATAGTGCTTAGGACTGCGGACAATGATCGTACAGATCTCTGTACAAATGGTTATCACTTTTGAATCGAATGCACGAATGCGTTCACGTACATTCTCCCTCGTGAACGACTTCTTGTCTACGTGCTGTGAGCTCCCAAGTTCTATAGGTTAAAACCCGAACTTATGCTCGAAAAACAAAACCCGATTTCGAAATATTTATAGTGACGAAGTGTGAAGACTAACGGCCGAATAACAGAAAGTGTAACGAACGAGAGAATATCTTACAATATAGGCGAGATCTGACTCACTAACACCCTTATAATTACGATTCATTGCCAGACGTTCAGGTTTCATAGCGTCAACTATTCCAACATACGTAGAATGTGACCGTGTATGCCAAATGCGGAACATTGAACGTTCAGAAGGTGCTCATGTTTCCTTTCCGGCTAGTAATCATCTACACCACCAAATTCTTTGCGGCAACGCGAGGGGATGCAATTTCTTCTTGGCACGATGTTCCTTATTGCAACCCTTTTTGAGCAGTTTTCACAAATTATGCCTTCGTTGCTATGGACGTTCTTACCCGTCAATATGATACATAACACAATGATCCAATCCGAAAAATATGCTGCAGTAGCGTCATGCTGTAAGTTACAAAAACGTGAATCTCATGTCAGATATTCCCTATGGAATGTAGGATGCGATACTATAGAGGTTTAGAAGAAAACTGTCCATTTCGAAAAGGTGTACAACAGAATACATATGTCGAATCAGTTGGTGGTTATAATTACGAAGTGCACTGCACTTCTATGTGTAACTCTATATTGGCTATCAGGGTTTCGTCGCTTTCTATTCTATACCACGCTTTCTATACCACTCAGTGTTTGTTTTTTAGGCAAGTTCAGATGACCGTTCTCACCTTAGATATAATACTTATTCACTTAAGATATGTCGACATTTCGGCTCCAAGTCCATATGACTTCTCAAGTTTTTAATCACTAGTGAATTTCTGACTCTTTTGACATGTTGGCTGTAGATTTCACACCAAATCTAGACGTGAGCCCTTGCTGTTTGACAAATTGGTTCTTCTCTCGTATTCTGCAATCTTCGTCTTCAGATGCTTTCTGTTTCTCAGGGTCATTTGCTAGAACTCTCTTGTGGTAGTTTCGTACACTTAGAGGAGGGCCTAGAACCTTGGAAGTTTTTCTAAAAAACCAGTTCATTCACTTAGCGTATGACTTGGATTCAATTCCTTTCCGATGATGGAACGCACTGCCTCTGTATATATGTATTAAGCCATTCCTTTTTTGTTCTCAAATAGACCTCACCTAACCTTTCTACAGCACCTCTCGGACACGGATCAGATATACTTGGAGAAACACAGTATTAGACGTTAATTCAAAAGGTAGTTTTCCTATCAAGCTATGGCTACGTATGTTTTTCATGGGAAGGGAAAACGTAAGTTTGGGCCGAATTCAACAACACTCTACGGAATAAAATTCTCATCCAATAAACCGCGCTTACAGAAAGCTATTCCCGATTTAATAGTGAATGCTGACGAATTTCCCTATTAGACATTCGGCGGCCGAAAGACCGCTGAACGGCTGGTAAATACTTATGCAGCTACGTGATACAAATGAGTATTCTCTAGTTTCTGCTGTCACATTTTACAGCTTATAAAGCGGACTATCATCAACGTACACCATTTACATATTTCCGCATTGTTCTCAATTCGTTAATTCGTTTTGTTGGAAAACTCGCTAGCTTTTCTGGAATTCAGAATTTCATTTTGGTTCCATCCAAAGGTGAATCTTCTGTCAAAGTAAAAGACCTTCATATACCTAATTGCTTGATGACCAACCCTTTATAAATGATAGAAAGAATCCCCGCATGCTCACTAGGGCCAAAGCTCTCTCTTCTTCAAACCTCGCATTGGATATTGATGACTCTTCTTATGTTCGCTGTCAATTTAAGAGTGGTTATTTAATGGAAATGCTGGGTGAGAGATGATATTTCGATAAGTAGCTTCAAGAATCGTTTGAACCCAAAATATGTGTAGGCCACTGGAGGCAACCGGTGAGTCCGAGCTGCTTAGCCGCTGGAATAAAATGTTGTACCTGATAACCTCGAAAAGATGTTTGCTAGCTTATTAGATGTATGCCAACATTTGATCACACTTGATAAATTGAGTGATGCAGAATAGCCAAGATGGTACAAGTTTATTTGGTTAACGTTTCGGCGAGTCCGCCTTCGCCAGAGCCTCAAACTTGGGTAATTAAACCACTTAATAATTTGATCACACTATTATGAATTTCTCTCAAAAATCCTGATCTCCATTATTAATAAAGCTTCAGTTTTCACTGATCAGCATTTACTCCTCGTTCCTCTTCAATGGTTACTTGGGATTATTCACCTCACCTGTTCCAGAGACAACGAAATTTCAGGTTACAATGCTGAAACAAATAATAGTCCTTCTCGTAACCGTTCAAGTAGCGAACTCTTCCGTTCTCAATATGGTTGGAAAGGTGTAAACATGCTCTACAAATCTTGAAATGTCATTCATTAGTTATATAATGCACTTAGGCGGGTGAAAAAGTGGAACTAACCCTCGGATCTCGCGTCGTCAACTGGAAACGTGTAGTGGGTGATAGAGAAGAGTTCATCAAATACTGCGGACCAACCGAGAACTCACCGCGATGCGGACAGTTCGTCACTGCGGTAGGTCATGACTGTGTAAAACGATTACATATGATAGCGAGCTCTTTCATAAGACACATATATTAGGTTGTCAAGAAAGTTCTGCCCGTTCCCGCAACTATACTAGCTAACACTGAACCGCAAAATCGAAGGACAAAACGATTGATCTACCACTTGTGCTTTTTAGGTCAACACACGAACGTTAAACACAACGTAGCTAAGACAGCTTTTTGAAAGATTTTACAGAACCAGTTCAAACTTCGTTGAGAAAAAAATCAGAGCTGTAAATTTGAATACTGTACGCCAAAAGAGGAGCGTTCTTTCATAAGGTGCTACAGTTCGCCGATTTAATAACCTTCTTGAAGAAAGCGAATCGGTTGACGAGAGATCATTAGTCGAAGGACCTTCGTTGTTCATCCTCGTATTCTAAACGGAGGGGGAGAGAGGAGATACCCGAACTGGCCCCGATGAACGCGGGGAAACTAGGCTTCTTCGTGACAGTAGTCGCTGGCCACATCAAGCCATAAGGGGCTTGCAGACTCGACGACGAGCAGTTTGCGTGTCGAATTCCCCGTTATAAGTGCACTTGAGCAAAACACGCGACGACGAGCATTCTCGTCTAAGCGACCGGCCATCGCCGACGATCGTCGGCGCCCGTCGGCGCCCGTCGGCGCCCGTCGCCACCCGTCGCCGATCGTCGGCGATCGGCGGCGATCGACCGACGGGACTATAACACGGTCCGATCGTCACCCATCGCCGGAGGGGGGTGTGACTGCCGAGACAGCTCGTCCCGAGGCGGCCGTTCGCAGTGTCATTTTGAACGGTCTCGGTACGAAACGTACGATTTGCGTTCGCCAATCGCCGGCGATCGGCGAACGGGAACGGGACTATAACAGGGGCCTTTAGGCCCTTGTTATACGTTCGCTCACCCAAGAATCAGCAAAAGATTGGCGCTTTCGAGCCGAAACCGGTTGCAACTAAACCGCCTGAGAAAGCGACCCGTCAGATTCTAGAGGAAAGACCATGGCACAGCGTCGAGGTAACGCGGTTCACTTCTGGTTACACATCTAGAAACCCTAAGGCCCTTGTTAAACGTTCGCTCACCCCCCAGCGTAACTCGTCCATTCAGTATCAGACACCGTGCGGCCAGACACGTTTGTACGAGTTCAACACGCCAGCGTCACCATGATAACTCGTACAAACGTGTCTGGCCCCACGGTGTCTGATACTGAATGGACGAGTTACGCTGGGGGGTGAGCGAACGTATAACAAGGGCCATACAAAAGTGTTTGGAAACACCATATTTAGTAATGCCTCATAATTTCACCGAAGCATGGCAGCTGTTTCGACTGACTGTTGCGTCCTCCAAATTTATCAAACCTTTGTTTAACTCACTGCCACTTTTAGCCCTGCATTTCGCATATGAAGGAAGAGAGGATCAAAAAATCAACATGATGTCTAAATTCTCTCCAAATTTTGCTCAGCCCGTATCTTCAATTTTTTTCAGCTGCACGGGTGACAGGGCGTCTTTTAGTGGAAGACAGTCCGAATCGTATTTGAATCAGAAAAAACGGTTGGCCCTGAGGTGAATTGTGACGTTGCAAAAATAAGGTGTGAAAAAAGGATAGAACTTTCTTTACAGCCCAATTTTTGAAGAATTCATACCCCTAATTTTTCGGTGTCAGATGACAATTTCACCTCAGTCACGGTTTCGGTGACTCTCCTCGCACAAATAAACCCATGAAGCTTCGGCCAATATTATAGCTGAAATAACTTCATGCGAGCTATGCTTTCCGCTTCTCGCTTGAGTTTCAAGTACCTCACCCCGATTTTCCGGAATTGCTCCATTTCGGAAGGTACATTCTAGTGGGAATTGACAAAAATCCTCTTCGGGGATCTAATTGACCACAAGAAGGTGAGTGTGGCTCCTACAAGTTGTGAAGTCCGCCCCTCCTTGAGGAGTCTTCGTGAATGCTACGGCGTTGATAACCGGTTCATACCCACAATCAGAGAGCCCGGTGAGCGGTGAAAATGTGCAAGGATGAGACCGAGGGTTAATTAAGCTAGCCTGTGAATGTGAGGGCGGCAGTGAAGGAATTCCAAGCGACGCACAATTTATGCGCAGATCGCAGTGTCGAATAGGAAAAGTAGGCTGCACAGTTCGGCAAGTGTGCTGCTGAAAAAGGCGGTAATGCAGGGGATGATAAGGTTTGGATTCGAAAACATCCCATGAAGCTGCTATCACTGGCAACGTCAATAAAAAAAAGATAAAGTGCTACTCGGGATCTACTCCATTGCACATTTTCGTCTGTGATTACGTCTTCTCCAGGATAACATACCATCGGATACACGCGCACAGGTCCTTGAAGACGGTTCTCTTGTGATTGAAGGCTTCAGCAGTAAGGATGTCGGCATGTATTCTTCGCCTGACCTCAAGATGCAGGTATGTTTTTGAATAGTAGTCCTATTCGCTGCACAGCCTTCACGGTTTTTTGACCACATGCCGTTTTAGGAAATGGAACTTCCCAATGGTGCAAGGTCCGCAGTAGCTGCACCGGTAATCAATTTGGATTTGGAGACGGAATGATCGTGCTCGCACGGAAACAACATATTTTTTGTGTTTAGAAAATGTTTTTTGTGTAGTAAATGTTTTCCTCGTACTATTGTTGTACTGAAGATGATTACGAAAAAGCTTGCTTCCTAATAGGAACTATAGTCTAAAAGTCATGGGTTAGTGATAATGCCTTTGGCATTCACTGTGGACTTTGGACTCGAAGTCGTCTTCTTGGGGCCAGTACGCCAATAAAAAAATGATGCTGATGCTTTTTTGTAGAACGTTTTATAGAAGTAACGCGCATCACCACACGACATTGTTGAACGGCCGCTCTAATAGTACAACCCCGTGGAGAATGGGGCTATATCTATGTAGCCGTAATTGACGTGTAAAGGCCCATTCAGAGGCTGCGTCAAATGACGCAAAAATTTGCGTCATTTTGACGCAAATTTCTGCGTCATTTGACGCGCTTGACATTGACCCTTCTCACGGGAGGGCCAAAAGCGGCCGATAACCGGAATTCGGAAGGTTCACACACCCAGATGCACCGCGCACAACTCAGTTTACGGTGCCGCCGTTCACGCCGTTGACGCCGCGGAAAATGACGCCAGAGTGGCAGAGTCTGCGTCTCTGCCCTATCCTTAAGCATTGACGCGCCGCAATGCCGCAGCCTCTGAATGGGCCTTAAGGGTATAACAACCATGCGTACTGGGAAGACCGCGTGGTACAGTGGTAAGAGGCGCTGCTGATATCCGCACGGTCGAGCGATCGACCCCGGCCCGGGCTAACCAAGCCTTCCATCCCTCCGGGGTCCGGTAAATTGGTACCAGACTTGTCTGGGAAGGTAAAGACACTGACCTGGTATAGTGGCTGGCCCCCACTGGTCATTGTATAGGCCAAATACACATTCACCAAGCTTTTACGGTTCTCAATGGAGCACGAATGCGGCGGTGCGTCTTCAGGGGACTAATAAACGCCGGTATCTTTACCTTTCACCTTTTACTAGGAAGACAGTCTATCAGGGATTTGATTTTTCATCGATTTTATTCCGCCTCAATTTTCGAACCCTATCGAGCTCAGTGAGCGGTGTTCTTTATGACAGGCGACTCTTCTTATTTCAAATCAAATTATGAACACCAATGCAATTGGAATTGCCAATTCTTTTGCGCACTTATAGAGGAGCATATCACGATTACAGTTGTCCAATGTATCCTCCAACAACATCAATTGCTCCCTGAATTCTTGACCTAAAGCGCTCCCACGCCGTCTATTATACAAAAGAGTACGATCCGACTTTGCGAATGCTGCTTCAATGGCGGTTGGAAGAATTGTGTCGTTAGGGTGCTTCGCCTTGTTGTCAACCCCAATAAGAACGCTACGAACGTAGTAATCCATGGAGCTCAAATGGCGGCTATCAATGGACAGAACTAACTGCAATCCGTGTGCCCCTGGCATATTCAGGTAATATCTGTCGCACCTTTACTTTGTAAGACTTGTACCGCAGCTCTTCCTCTGCGACCTCACGCATTGAGCGTCCTGATCGCTTATTAAGGCGTCCATAGAGGAGTATATAAGGGGCCATTTCCTCAGCCATTAACCGGGATCCTCTAAAATCAGCTTCTGGGCACGTTACACAACAGTTTCCGCTCCTGAAACGTATTCACGAGAATGACTTTTCCACATTAAGGAACCCTCTTTGGACTCATCAGAAGCATTGTTCTTGCCGCAACATCATGAATTGCCGATTTCGCGTATTCGAAGAATCGAATTATATCAACCGGTGAATGACGAGCGCGAACGCTTTCGATGACTGCAGCTCATGGAATGTGCTCCCATTTGTATGCAGCATTTAGACTATTATGAGATCAGCACTACACACCAGATGATTTTCGATTTCACTGCACAATCTGGCAAAATTACGGTATAGCGGGAAATTAAAATTTAAATCTGTCCGGAATTAGCTGCCTCATCCTGCATGGCTACAGAAGCAAAAAGAGGATAGCGTTCTGCGATATCGTCACTTGAATTTCGAAACAACATTGTTCTCTACCACTTCGAGTGATAACGTGAAAAGAAGAAAAGCCATCTTGTACAGGTACAGTGGAAGGATAGCCTTGGACAGCGTTTGCAAACGTTGTGCGTTCTCTACAGGGTGGCGAATATATACGTGCGCCGTAAAAAGTGTTATAACTTTCTTTTTTCCAACGAATTTCAAAACAAATATGATCATATATGGAAGTAGGACATAACATTAAACAATTAAAGAAAAGTTCTCAAAGTAGCTGCCACGCGCTTTGATATCGGCTCTCGTTCCTTCATTTATCGCATACATAGGTGATGCGCCGCAGGTACCCCTTACCTATGTTGCTCCATATTTCGGAAAAGGCTCATCGAAATTTGACACATTTCTTATTGTAGACTCCTAAGATATTCTTCCGAAACTTATTCGACGGCGAGCTAAAACGGATTTAAGATCGGACTATTCCAAGGCCATTAACCTTTCGTCGGAGAAAAGCTGATTTCCGTCAAAAGAAGGGCATTTTTATTTTTGCTCCATGAAGCGAAGCGCAACTTCGTTGAGGGAACTGTTCGGCATGTTTCTGTTTTCCAAGAACTGAGAAAAAGTTCTTCCCTATGAGTTCTTCTCTTTCCTATGAAAATAATACTGATAGAGCTCACCTTGATTTAATATCTTTTTTATCGATAAAATCAAAACAGTCCTGCCTAGAGCACCGACACTGTTCTAAAACATGAAGGATTCAGAAAACTCACTTTTTGCGTTAATTCTTTCGTTGTGATTACAAATGGGGATTGGGATGGTGGTGACAAATGGGGATTGAGATGGTGGTGATTGCGAGAGTTTCTAGGTACCTCAACGGTAAGAATTTTAACCTAAGGTAAAAGGACGCCCTTGCTGCGGCTCACCCTGAGAAATTTCCGCAATTTCTTTGATTTTTTATTCCGTTTTTTCTTCACTTGATAGATGAAGAGTTGCGCCTTCTACATATGATGACTACAAATCCCAAGCTCTTCTTCTACTATCAATCGAACCGATTTGCAAAGAAGATGGAGCTGCTTGGAGATCCTATTCAAGCTAACATCATAATGTCGGTCCGTTCTCCTTTTAATAATCCCATGCCCCACTAATGTGCTCACCGTCCGCTTCCGTTACCTTAGTTGATTGAGTGGGGTATGTCCTCTCTACAGTCACTGTTTGTCAGTCTTCCATACGTCTCTTTGAGGAACACCGAGCGTCGAAAGAATCAGCGAGCCCCTCATGCCGCTCTCAGCTTCTTGCGCAATCGCGTTATAACTTGAATAGTTCCCCACCAGAGTTTGAAGAACAAATCTCACCCTTGCAGTACGAATAAGAAGTGTCACGTGAATATTTCGAGCAGAAAAAATTCGCTCAAATGTTTCATACAATTGCGAAAATCGAACCGATTTTCACGCGCACGTATTTATTCGCCACCCTGTATATTATTGTCATCTGAAAGCCCTAGAACCAGTCTTGTACTCCCATGTTTCCCCACAGAGGGTCTATCTTTCCCGAGCAGAATGGAAGCCCTCAAAGAACACCACCGCGGTGCGAGGTAAGGAAGTCTCAAGTCTCCAAAGTGTTCCCGTTCCACGTTTCGCTGTCTTGTCCTTCCAGCCGGAGTCTCTTTGAGAGAGAGGAACATTTTCACAGACATATCAACTCAATCATTGATTTGTAGCCTGGGATTCGTTATTTTTCCACTAATCCAATCTTGAGCATTGTAACATCACAGCATTCTCGTAAACAGCTTGTTGTTCTCAAACAATTATCAACTTTTTTGTCCCCCCACCCCCATCAACTTTGCGTATGATATCCAACTGGGAGTAAAAGTTCTATTTTATTTTGTCTGTTATCGCACTACGTGCTATGAGCAAGATCAGATGGAAACGGTAACTTCAGATGGAAACTAAAAAAACCGAACCGGGAAATATTTTTCGGTATTATTTTTAATTTATTATTTTATTTGGAAAAATGTTATTTTTTCGTCTTTGCTGATTCACCTACCGAAATCGCACCGCCAAATTCCTAGCGCTGTTTAACCAACCGTAACACTGGTACACCAACTATGCTGGTTCCATTAAGAATGAGAGAACTAATGGCAATAGTTCTCAGATAGCTGTTTTGTTTTCGCTATCAGCGATTTGATAGAAATTGTGCGAAATACGCATACTTATGCGCCACGATCAACTAATATAATTCCCATCTATAAAGGCCTTTGTTTTGAATACGGCCAATCCGATCCTGGAATTCAATGTCAATCTACAGTCGTGAGGAAATAGAAAATGAGAAGCGACGGTGCGTCTTTGAAACAGAGACTCAAAGAAAAACGTTTAATGTCCGCGAAGATTGCTCCTCACAAACGAGCACTCTCAGGCGTACATAAAGATGAGAAAAAGGCATGAAAAAGCACCCTGTCTTGCCTTTACGATAGCTACGAAACCAGGGTTTTCTCCCAATGGCCTTTCGCATCGGTCCATTCTGGCGTCCTCATTTAACCGAACAGGGGCCTATTTCCTCAGCTTCATAGTTCTGTAGTCATGCGTTTCTCTGGTGAAGATCGAGCTTTAAAGTTAGATAACCTGCGGCCAAATCACATGCCAACCCCTCGCCCAGAGAACAAGAACAAATACGCCATGTTGGATAAAACGTGAAAACCAGATACTGTGCAAACCTGAAGAGTAGTGTTTTCAAGCACTGAATTTGCTCTTGCTCGACGATCAACAAGATTTGTGGTCTGCCGCACGTTCAACATTTTGAACAATTGTTTCTTGTTTCTTCGATGAGAATTTTACAGAAGAAAGAACGTTGCGGGAAATGTAGGTGCTCGATTTCACCAAACAGGAGTATGATTATTAGAGTACCTGTTCAGAGTGGATCTTTCAATCAATTCAGATTCTGACAATTTAATCCATTATTCATTGCTTCGGCTCGAGTGTTGACAGAATTCAGCAAAGATGATAGTTTTAGAGCTTTCTTGTCTTTTGCAGTCCGCCTGATTCACAGGTCAGCCAAAAGGAACATGGTGGGCAGTCGAGGTTTTCGATGTTCTTATTTCAACTGAACTTGCCCTGGAAATAGCCGTTTTGAAGTCGGTCGTCTTCTCGATCAGAAACATCTCGGCGGGCAACTTATTTAACCATCTCGCGGTTCTCACAAAATAAGAATTGTCCATCACTGAAGATACGCGAGGTGTGCGTGAATGTGGTTGAATGTTGATAGAGGGTCTCCTTAATGACGAAGGAACAAATTTCCAGAACTTCGAAGGGCAAGACATGACTCACCTCGCAGCATTTTGGAAGCAAAAATAATATCAGCCCTCACTCTTCTATAGAACAGACTTTTGAGTCCCAACTCTTGCAGCCTTATTGTGTAAGTAGGTAATGATTTAGGATATTTATCGTCCGGAAAACAGCGGTAATGCAACATTCGTGTGAAGGTTTATTGCACCCTTTCGATTTTCTCAATCATCTTCTTGGTAGAAGGATTACAGACCTGGGTACAGTACTCTAGCTTGGGCAGAACTTAAGCTTTGTAAAGTCTAATCAAAATAACATCTGTCGTGTGGGTGCTACGCAACAGGCTGAACATTGTACGCTCCGCATGAGAAATAATATTCTCAATATGAGGCTTCCAATTAAGCGAGTTGCATACAATAATACCAAGATCCCTCACTTGGGGAACCCTATACCAAGATCCCTCACTTGGGGACTGACTCCACTTCCGGGGGGCCGTATGCTCGTCTCTCCCGGCCGGGCGATGGGCGCCCTTCGCCCGGCCGGGTTATGACGAATAGACACAACTCGATGGGCGCCCTTCGCCCGGCCGAGTTATGACGAATAGACACAACGAATAGACACACCGAGTTGTGTCTATTCGTCATAACCCGGCCGGGCGAAGGGCGCCCATCGCCCGGCCGGGAGAGACGAGCATACGGCCCCCGATGTCAAGAGAAGGATTCGTGCACTGTTTCCCTAGAGAAACAAAGGAACGACCCGTCAAATAAGAACGAGACCAGTACAGTAAGTTATCACATACTCCTATTCGTTCCAGGCTCCTCAAAAGTAAGGTGTGATCAACACGGTCAAAAGCTTTACTCAAATCAAAATAAACTACATCAACCGAGTCGCGATCGCTAAGTGTTTTGACCCAGTCCGTGGTGCAGGCTAGGAGTTGAGCACATGTGGAGGAATTTTTTACAAATCCAAACTGTTCGGTGGGAATTAAACTATGCTCCGCCAGCCATTCATCCAGAAAGGATTTAAGACATTTTTCCATTATTTTACAAGCAGTGGGAGTTATACTTATTGGTCGGAAATTGGAAGGCTTGGAGGCAGAAGTAACGTTTGGAATAGAAGTTACAACGGACCGTTTCCATACATTTGGGATCTCTCCGAGAATCAGTGAAATATTAAAAATATGGGACAGCGGGATGGAACGAAATTTGGAAAACATCTTAAAGAAGACCCAGGAAGATAGTCTGCCGGAATAGAAGTGGAAGGCTTCATTCGCTTCAGAAGGTGGTGAACTGTATCAGGGTTTATTTGTAGCGGAGGGCATTTATGGGCAATAAGTGTAGGAAGGTTCAGACAAGGTGGACATGTATCCTTATAGATACTAGCGAAATATTTAGCAAGAGCATTAGCCTTGTCAGTATCATTGACGTACACCCTACCCTCATTATCAGTGATTGAGATTGGTTTTTTCCTCTCCTTAATCCGACTACCGACATAGGGAAAGAAATCGTTTCATCGCATTTTTATCAGGAGGGGTTTTTGCGTGGACAGCTTTTCCTTCTGGAAGTGAAGGTTACGGAGATGTAAAGGGTACCTGTTCACCGGCGGAGTTGCTTCTTTAATGGGAACACAACGATTTACTAAATCATAAATGATGGACAAGAATCGCTCATAAACATCGTCTATGTTGATGTAACGGTCGAAAACTGTTAGCCAATCAATGTTGCATAATTCCCAATTTACGGCTTCAATATCAGCTGAGAGAAAGTCTCTCCACTTTCTTCCAGAGTACATCAGCGGGGGGGGGGTGTTCAATTGAGAATCGCACGACCTTGACATCGGAGGAGCTTAAAGGAGCAAGTACACTGAGACTGGACACCAAACCGCACGGGGCGAACGCTAGATTGAGTAAGGATTTGCACCACGTGGGAGCATTAACGTGTTGTGTGAGAGATAAACACGAGAAGAGATTTGCAAACTGACAATGAGAATGCTGTTGAGAAGGCGCGTACCCAGATTCCCAATCAACGTAGAGATTGAAGTCTCCTACGATACACAGATTAAATGGGCTAGAACTAATTGTAAGATCAGCGAGGCATTGTCGAAGTAATTCATTATTAGCTACGTTCTGGTTCGGAGGCCGGTAAACTAGCACAAAACGAAGCATACTAGAATCGGGACCACCAATCTCAAAGCACAAAATGTCAGTTGTGAGAAATCCAGTATCCAATGTGAGCATTTTACAAGCCAAGTCGTCATGAACGAGAGCACAAACCCCACCTCCACGCTTGCCGGATCGATCTTTTCGAAGAAGGACATAAGGAAGATCGGCCAGAATTTCATTATCATCAACTTTTTTGTTGAGCCAAGATTCGGTAATCAAAACAACGTCTGGTTTGAGAATAGACATAAGGTGATGAAGAGCGGGTAATTTATTCAATAAACTTCGTGCGTTCAAGAGAATGCAAGAGATGGTTCGATATCCCTGGCTTTTCAAAAATTTTTGCTGTGTTTTGACCCAGTTTAGAAATATCTAATATATTTATAAATGATAGAAAGAATTCCCGCGTGCTCACTAGGGCAAAGCTCTCTCTTCTTCAAACCTCGCATTAGATATTGATGGCTCGTCATATGTTCGCTGTCTATTTAAGAGTGGTTATTTCCTAGCAGTGCCTAGAAATGCTGGGTGAGAGATGATATTTCGATGAGTAGCTTCAAGAATCGCTTGAACTCGAAATATAGTAGGTCACTGGAGGCAACCGAGCTGCTTAGCCGTTGGAATAAAATGCTGCACCTGATAACCTCGAAAAGATGTCTTTGCACGCTTATTAGATGTACGTCAACATTTGATCACACTATTTTGAATTTCTCTCAAATATCCTGATCTCCATTATTGATAAAACTTCAGTATTCACTGATCAGCATTTACTCCTCGTTCCTCTTCAATTGTTACTTGGGATTATTCACCTCAAATGTTCCAGAGTCAATGAAATTTCAGGTTACAATGCTGAAACAAATAGTACTCCTTCTTGCCGTCATTTAGGTTGCAAACTCTTCGGTTCTCAATATGGTTCAAAAGGTGTGAGCAAGCTCTTCAAATCTTGGAATATCATTCAGTAGTCGTATAATGCACTTAGGTGGGTGAAAAGGCGGTTCTGGACCTCGGAAAGGGCATCGTAAACTGGAAACGAATAAGGAATGGTGAAGAAGAGTTCATCAAATTCTGCGGACCAACCGAGAAGTCGCCACGATGCGGACAGTTCGTCACTGCGGTAGGTCGTTACTGTGTAAAATGACGATATATGACGTCGAGCTTTCTCTTATCATATGTTGTTTAAATAACTTACACCCTTGTTTATTGGGGGTCAGGTGAGAAATTCAGCTCAATCATGGCTTTTGCAACCCTCCTTGCAGCAATGAAGCCGCGATGTTTGGCTAATATTATCGCTGAAATGGCTTCATAAAAGCGATGTCTTCCGCCTGCCGCTTAAGCTTCCAGAACGCCCCAAAGATTTTTTCGGATTGTGCGCTGACCGCTCGGCAGCTGCTGCTGGGGGGATGGGGGCATACGCAGATCTGCTCCTATCCGAGCATTTGTAAGATGGGCTAAGGATGAAAATGCATGAGAGAGTTCATGCATCGTGGCACTGAGCATCTGACGGATGGGCCCAAGGTACATTTTAGTAGAATGCGACTGAAATGCTCTTCAGCAGTCTCGTGACTGAAGAAATAGTGATGGCGGCTCTTTCAAGTTGTGCGGTCCGCGCCCCCGTGAAGAATATGTGTGAATGTTACGGTGTCGGAAGTAACCGATTCATAATCACAGAGCCTGGTGAAAGGTGAAAATATGTGAGGATCCTCGATGCAACGATATGACCGAGGTGCAACTAAGCTAGGCTGTGAATGTGAGCCGTTGTCTTGATGCAAGAAGTAAAACAACTAGGGTAGTACAAGCAAGCCCTAAAGTGTGAGAGCAATGTTAAGAATCGCGTCAGAAACATTGGTTTTATAACTTTTAACGTTTTTAAAATGTAAAATTTTTAATTGGCCTGTGTGCGCTACAATAAAACGGATGGCCTGATAGTAGATCGAGAACATTTAAAAAGAAGAAATTCATCTTTCACCAATACCTTTCGCTAGTCCGATCCAACCGTTTCTCCATTGATGAAGCGTGGGGGGGGGTGACATTTAGGATAATGAAGTATGGCAAAGCAGGAGGGTACCGATATCCTCCCTGTTGAGTTGTGGAAGTCACGGTACCGGAGTCCCACTATCTAGTTACAAAATATCTCACGAGAGAATAAACGTTGTCCTGGCTCAAGTTTGCTGCACATCGATCAAACCTTGACAACTGATAGGCAATAGCAAGCACATTAATAGAGAAGGAATCTTTCAAAATTTTTGTGGAATGATAAGCCCGCATTTAGTGTCTCATACTAAAGGTGTGCCATTTTAAAATCATAGAGTGAGAGGTGAGTTGAGAGAGTTCTAAACGACGCAAAAATTATGTGCAAGTCATGGTGTCGACTAGGAACAGCAGGTTAAGTTGTTCTACAAATATCCGGGGCGTAAAGAAACGGTAGTGCTGTGTAAGATAATATCAAAATTAGAAAACAACACCCATTGAACCGTTCCGACTAAAATGGTAAGAGAGCGCTACATGCTAATACCTGCCTCCATAATTTGCCCATTGTTCCCGCTGAAATACAGATTCACGGAAGCTCCTTCTAAACAGCGCAAATGTTATGTGACATAGCCGTCCATTCGCCTCCGCTATTTAAACAACGTATTACCTATTACTTTTTCTGCAGGATAACAAACCAGCGCTGCCGAAATCGAACGCAGTGGTCCTTTCAAATGGTAATCTTGTGCTTGACCCCCTCCAGTCTAGCGATAGCGGCACGTATTCTTCGCCCGACCTGAAGATAGAGGTATGTTTTTGAATTCTCCTAATCGCTGCACATCCTCCACGGTTTTTTGACCACACGTCGTTTTTAGAAAACGAAACTTCCCAACGGCGAAATGACCGCGACAGCTCCACCACAAATCGACTTGACTGTCACTCAGGACTGATTACATTTACATCAATCCAGTTCATTTTTATTTATTTATTTAATACGTCCGAAGACGTGCCTAAAACAAAAACAGCAGAGGGTAAAAGAAAGATAACAATTGAAAAACATGAACTCACAACACAAGAAACAGTACAGAAAGACTGTACAGGCTTAATAGATAGTTAGGTGGTGCATAACATTATCAATTAAATTCCGAGGATTTCACGTGGGACGAAGAAACCTGCGCCTTCAAGTAAAACTAGGAAAACCATTAGCGAACACAAACACGGTATCCTGAGAAGACAGCGGAAGACAAAGGAAACATGGCTAAATCATGTGTTAGACCGAAACAAAATTGAAGAAAGAGGATAAATAGAAAGAATAAAAAAATAAGTGAATCATAATCTGAACAGTAAGTTAAGTGATGTTATAATGCTCCACCCAATATGCCCCTGCAGATGGGTAAACGGCGAGGGCCAACGAAACCGCATGTCCTAAGAAGTAGTCCTGTGAGCTGAGCTGGATTTCAGGACATAACAGGACAAGAATTAATCGAAGCGGACTAAAATGTGACAGACATGAGGTCTGAGCCCCTAGAGCAACCCGTATGCCGTGAACCAAGCCAGAAGGACAAGAGATCACCAAATAATACCAGTCCCAAGTCCATCCAGAGGCAAGGTTATAGCTGCAAGATGGGGGAAAAGGGGCTAGCAGATCCTGATTATGTGGAAATTAAGCAAAACGAAAGCGAAATGTAATTTTTTAAATTTTTTTCTGACGTAGTGCGTAGTAAATGTTTTGCCCCTCACTTTTTTGTACTCAAGTTGATCACAAAGAAGTTTGCTTCCTGACAAAAACTTGACTCTGAATATCGTGAGCTGTTCACTTTAGACTTCAAGTTCAAATACGTAAGGGGCAAGCAGTCTTACGAAGTAGGTGAAACATTGCAAAGGCGAGTATCAAGGATAAGCATCACAGCGGTCGACCTAGCGGGCGTGGAGTGGGACTTCTTGTATTATGCATAAAAGAACTCTGTAGCTTGTAGAACACCTAACAAGTTGCGTGCAAAGGGCTGAGAGCAGACTTGAAATCGCCAATTAATATATACTACGACCGAGGGATTAAATTAATAACAAACTGGGTGTACGAATGATCACACGAACCAACCGGAGCAAATAATTAATTAAGCCTGCCTGGAAAAGTTATTCCAACTAAAGTCATATGCTCGCCTCCTTCTTGCCGCCATATTCATAGGCGGCAAGAAGGAGGCGGAGCATAGTCGGCGGTGAGTGATCAAGCAAGAGACCGAAGCGGCAACGGGCCGAAAATCTAGAGGTCGAAAATTCGATCGAAAACAAGTGGCAGGAATTTGGTAAAGTGTATATGCGTCCTATACAATGACGTGCGGGTCCAGCTGCTGGTCAAGTCGATGTTTTCACCGCCTCCACACAATCTCGAATCCAATTTACCCAATCCCGAAGAGATGGAGTGCTGCGTCATCTCAGGTGTGTCGTTCATATGTGCCAAGCGCTCGACGTTACTACAGCTGATGGTAGAGGTGTTGCTCACAGCCAATGGCACTATTACGTGACATAGCGAACTGTGGGTAAACAGAAAATGTGCAATTTGCAGCACAGCGATTGAAATTATTGAAGGATGCTGGTTTTCACAAAAGGCCAAATGCACTATCAAGAGGTTGACAACAGTGGAGCCCTACAGTCGTCATCAGTGTTGTTTCATCACTCGGTAGTCATAAAAGATAAATTGGATGTCGTCCGTCGGCTTTAGTGCTAGTGCTAACCCTCTGGAAATAATCGATCACGTAACACAAATTAATACCGACGGATCAAAGATAAATGTGGACCAACCGAACTGCCACGCGGGACTTTCAACGAGAATAACGAAAACTAAAATTTACTTCGTGTAATACGGAACACAAATAACGGTGTCAACGAACAAAATAACTGAGTAACAGGGATGAGGTAACTGAGTAACAACTTCAACAAAATATGGTAGAGATCGGGATTACTGGCAAATAACAACCGCTTCGTGACAAAGCTTAGTGTAAATGGAATAGTGTAGGCGAACCGATGGATTATTAGTGAGAAGGTAACTATAGTGTAGATAACGAGAACACAATAACACGCAAATGGTACCTGAATGGTGATCCTGAGACAAAGGGAGTGAAGTGAGATCACTGAGGAGAGAGTGATCAACAACGAGAAACAAGGTGTGCAATTAACAAATGAGGAATCTAAAGAGGAACAAGAGGATAAACGAACGGAAGGACTGATCCGCGGGGACACGAGAACGGAGCCGGGTGCTCCTGGTGAAGATGAGAAGAAGATTGGTCTCGTCGTCCCGAGTGTGCCCGGTTCCATCACCGCTTTCCCGCCACTATCGAACTTCGGCGAGGTATAGTGCAATACTATAGTGCAAAGAAATCTGAACAGACAGACATAGCGGTGTTGATGAGGGTCTGGGCGACCACAGAACCGCAACAGACATACCTTGGCACAGAGCCCACAGACGACGATAGTGTAGATCATATAGTAGTGCAGCCGACAAGTCGATAGTGAACGCAGGATCTGAAGTGAATGGCTAGGCGCCCGCGGGAGGGACCAGACTGACAGAGAGTTATTGATTACCTACCGTGGGCTTGGTAGCCCCTTGTGCCAGTGGATCAGTCGAGGATCACCATAAAGAAACATCGATAACACTAAAATGAATTAGAACACTGAGAAGAACTGAACATTACGAAATAGCGACAGACTAAGGGAAAGCAAAGCACTAAAGAGGCAAGGCACTAAGAGAAGCAAAGCACTAACGGAAGCGAAACACTACACTAAGAAGGACGAAACACTAAGAAAGGCGAAACACTGCACTAAGAAAGGCGAAGCACAATAAAAGGCTTCAAATGGGACATTGTGACTCACCGATGAAGTTATTCGTAAGGCATATCATTCGAGCCGTGAATACAGAAAATACAGGATATCGTGACGCCAAAATAGTGCAATTCGTGACATGATCATCGCCTAAACAGAGTTGATTATCTTGGTACTGAAGAGTTTCAGTACAGCCCGGTACTGGGCAACATCGTGGACAGGCGCCCGCCCCTCCTGTCCAGCCGGCCAATAGCGTGGCCCTCTCGCCCACCCCCCTCCCTACCCCCATCGATAATCGTTATTGGCACGCCATTGGCATGCGGGGATGGGCGAGCGACGCAGGGGCGGGCGCCTGTCCTCGATGTTGCCCAGTACCGATTGCCCTGAGCAGTTTGTTCAGTGCCGAAGAGCTTTGTTATTCTGACAAGTTTTTCAAAGAGCGAGCGGCATAGTTGTTAATAATGTGAGGAGGTACATAGGTGAGTACTTCCACCGTCTGCGAGCTTTTATTTACAAGGTTGCGAGCACTTTGGAAAGTGAAGTGGCAAGCTGATAGTTCTCAGAACATCTGTGAATAACCACGCACTTAATAAATCCGACGTTGTACAGCTTTTTACACTATTCATTTCATTTCATTTCATTTATTGACGCGAGCTTTTGCTCACGCAGTTTAAACACCACAAGGAGTAAAACTTGGTTCCTGCACGATCGATCCTTGCCTTAGCTAACCAAGTCTCCGATAACTCCGAGTTCGGATCAGTTCGAAGCAAACCTGTCTATTAGCGAGAGGAAAAAGAGCTTCTGCGGTTCTAAGGGAAGATTTTCTGGCCCGTCAAAAGGACCTGTCCGTCTCAACTTTACCTTCACCTGAACCTCACGCTCTTAATCATTCGAACGATGCTCAGCCCAAAGGTTCTCAGAACTCCAACTGTTTCTGTCTTCCTCATCTCTACTATTTCAACAAATTTCTGCAGTACGGCTTTGTGAACATTCCATTCCGCAACGTTACGGAACCAACTTCTCCGTACAAAATGGTAAGAAATACTCATGTGTATCCAGCCGCGTAAGATTTGATAAGAACCATAAGTACCGTGTCCGATTCCAAGGATTTGATTTTTAGCGACTTAATTCTGCACCAATTTGCAGACCCTATCAAGTTCAGCGATTGGTGCTCTCTGTAAGAACTGACGCGTGACAAATTCGTATGACGGCGAAAGCAGAAAGAGGATGAAAAAAGGAAAAGAGTTTCGAGGAATTTCTCGGCGTGCTTTTTCTACATTGTGGTCGTCTAAAGACCCCTGAAAACGCCTTCCTTTCTCAGATTTGTTTCGGAACCATCAAGCTCTCTGAGCAAAGATTTCCCGTATTGTTTATGTAGCCGTGAGGAGCCCCTTTGGGAGAAAGACCGAGAGGAATATTTTCATCGACACATTACTTATTCATTGCAGCCTTTTGATTTGTAGCCTGAAAGCCTGTCTAAAGAAATTGAAGCAGTAAGTGCTCCGTCCTCTCCAATTACGAGTACGATTAATAGACTATCTCTTCATAATGGATCCCTTCATCTACTTAAATTTGGCTACATAACTATGATATCTTCACTACGTTAAGCTTGACACATTGCTGGCAGATTTCTTTATTAGCTGATGTTTAGGTGGGATAGGCTTCTCCGGAGGCTGTAAGAATCAAGGCGATTCACGACTACCATTTTCATCGCACACTTACTCTAAAAGAATTCACGCTCTCATCCCGACTGCTTAATCAACGAGAAAAAGGTTTTTTACCTTGAACTGACTCACAGGTCAGATAATAGAAACTAGGGCATGATGGGCAGCAGGGGTTCTCGTTGATCTTGCTTCACTGCTGTAACTAACCAATTCGAAATTCGTCTAGTATTCGCTGGAGGAATTTTGGACTCCAGAAAGTGACTCAACGTGAAGACTGTGTTCATCTGTATAAAGGAAGTTCGGGCCATATCGGAGACTTTTCATCTTTCGATGCTTTTCTCTCAGTTGGTGCTCCTACTATCCATTTCTTCAAATATTTTATTGGAGCATATGTGAATTAGCTTTAACAAGAAAATCTCGAGTTTACTACAGGGATAGGTTTGAGAAGAACACGGGTCGTTTCGATCCGTCCGGGTTCTGAAGAAGATGACCAAGCTAGACGCCAGCGAGTGAGGAGGATTTTCAGTTCAGTCGAACTCTCTCTGTACACGGAGTTCGCTGACGAGCCGTATCCCTCTGAATCAAGAAACTCATGTGCTGTCGAGGGACATTCATTTGTGGAGTATTCATGCTAATCCAGAACGACTGCAATGTTTTTGTTCAATATTTACCTAGGTCACTCTGCCCGTCTCTTAAAGTCGAACAAAGGCATATTGAAAACGATGCAGTGCTACAGCTGCTCCTTTTTGTCATTTTCTTGAATTACAGCGGAATGACGCACCTTTCGAATAGTGCTTAGGACTGCGGACAGAGATAGTACAGATCTCTGTACAAATGGTTATCACTTTTGAATCGAATGCACGAATGCGTTCACGTACATTCTCCCTCGTGAACGACTTCTTGTCTACATGCTGTGAGCTCCTAAGTTCTGCAGTTTGAAAACCCGAACTTATGCTCGAAAAACAAAACCCGAATTCTGCAATAATTATAGTGACGAAGTGTGAAGACTAACGACTACAACATAGGCGAGATCTGAATGACTAACACCCTTACAATAACGATTCATTGCCTGGCGTTCAGGTTTCATAGCGTCATCTATTCCAACATACGTAGAGTGTGATCGCGTATGCCAAATGAGGAACATTGAACGTTCAGAAGGTGCTCGTGTTTCCTTTCCGGCTAGCGATCATCTACACCACTAAATTCTTTGCGGCAACGCGAGGGGACGCAACTTCTTCTTGGCCTTACTGCAACCCTTTTTGAGCAGTTTTCACAAATTATGCCTTCGTTGCTATTGATGTTCTTACCTGTCAATATGATACATAACACAATGATCCAATCCGAAAAATATGCTGCAGTAGCGTCATGCTGTAAGTTACAAAAACGTGAATCTCATGTCAGATATTCCCTATGGAATGTAGGATGCGATACTATAGAGGTTTAGAAAAAAACTGTCCATTTCGAAAAGGTATACAACAAAATATGTCAAATCAGTTGGTGTGTATAATTACGAATTGCACTGCACTTGTATGTGTAACTCTATATTGGCTATCAGGATTTCGTCGCTTTCTATTCTATACCACGCTTTCTATACCACTCAGTGTTTGTTTTTTAGGCAAGTTCAGATGACCGTTCTCACCTTAGATATAATACTTATTCACTTAAGATATGTCGACATTTCGGCTCCAAGTCCATATGGCTTCTCAAGTTTTTAATCACTAGTGAATTTCTGACTCTTTTGACATGTTGGCTGTAGATTTCACACCAAATCTAGACGTGAGCCCTTGCTGTTTGACAAATTGCTTCTTCTCTCGAATTCTGCAATCTTCGTCTTCAGATGCACTCTGTTTCTCAGGATCATTTGCTAGAACTCTCTTGTGGTAGTTTCGCACAATTAGATTAGGGCCTACGAACCTTGGAAGTTTTTCTAAAAAACCAGTTTATTCACTTAGCGTATGACCTGGATTCAACTCCTTTCTCGATGATTTCGACCGCCCATGCCTACACTATCTGAACTATCGCACAGCTTCTGTATATATGTATTAAGCCATTTTTTTGTTCTCAAATAGACACCTCACGGACACGGATCAAACATACTTGGAGAAACACAGTATTAGACGTGAATTCAAAAAGTAATTTTCCTATCAAGCTATGGTTACGTATGTTTTTCATGGGAAGGGAAAACGTAAGTTTGGGCCGAATTCAACAACACTCTACGGAATAAAATTCTCATCCAATAAACCGCGCTTACAGAAAAGCTATTCCCGTTTTAATAGCGAATGCTGACGAAGTTCGCTATTAGACATTCGGCGGCCGAAAGACCGCTGAACGGCTGGTAAATAATTATGCAGCTACGTGATACAAATAAGTATTCTCTAGTTTCTCCTGTCATATTTTACAGCTTATAAAGTGGAATATCATGAACGTATTTTCGCACGTATTTTTCACCATTTACGTATTTTCGCATTGTTCTCAACTCGTTGATGGCTTAGCTGGTGAACTCGCTAGCTTTTCTGGAATTCAGAATTTCATGTTGGTTCCATCCAAAGGTGAATCTTCTGTCGACGTAGAAGGCCTTCATGAATCCAACCGTTTGACAACCCTTACAACTGCTTGATGACCAACCCTTTATAAATGATCGAAAGAATCCCCGCGTGCTCACTAATGCCAAAGCTCTCTTCTTCAAACCTCGCATTAGATATTGATGACTCTTCTTATGTTCGCTGTGTATTTAAGAGTGGTTGTTTCCTAAAAATGCTTTGTTGAGAGATGATATTTCGATAAGTGGCTTCAAGAATCGTTTGAACTCAAAATATGTGTAGGCCACTGGAGGCAACCTGTGAGTCCGAGCTGCTTAGCCGCTGGAATAAAATGTTGTACCTGATAACCTCGAAAAGATGTGTTTGCACGCTTATTAGATGTTCTATGTCACCTTTGTTCTTACTACTATGAATTTCTCTCGAAAATCCTGATCTCCATTATTAGTAGAACTTCAGTTTTCACTGATCTGCATTTATTCCTCTTTCCGCCCTAATGTTTACTTGGGATTATTTACCTCACATTTTCCAGAGGCAACGAAATTTCAGGTTACAATGCTGAAACAAATAGTGCTCCTTCTTGCCGTCCTTTACGTTGCAAACTCCTCGGTTCTCAATATGATTGGAAAGGTGTGAGCAAGCTCTGCAAATCTTGAAGTATCATTCGTTAGTTATATAACGCACTTAGGCGGGTGAAAAAGTGGTACTACGCCTCGGCAGTGGCATCGTCAACTGGAAACGGGAAGTGGGTGATAGAGAAGAGTTCATCAAATACTGCGGACCAACCGAGAACTCACCGCGATGCGGACAGTTCGTCACTGCGGTAGGTCGTTACTGCGTAAAACGATTACTTATGATGGCGAGCTCTTTCATATGGCACATATTAGATTGTCAAGAAAGTTCTGTCCATTCCCGCAACTACTAGCTTACATTGGACTGCAAATTAGAAGAGCAAAACGCATGATCTACCACTTGTGCTTTCCGGTCAACATAGCGTTCTTCTTCTTACAGAAGTACTTGTTTGATTGTTACTGCCGATTTCTGATTCATTATCGAGCGTTAAACACAACGTAGCTAAGACAGCTTTTTGAAAGATTTCACAGAACCAGTTCAAACTTCGTTGAGAAAAAAATCAGAGCTGTAAATTTGAATATTGTACGCCGAAAGAGGAGCGTTCTTTCATAAGGTGCTACAGTTCGCCGATTTAATAACCTTCTTGAAGAAAGCGAATCGGCTGACGAGAGGTGATTAGTCGAAGGACCTTCGTTGTTTATCCTCGTATTTTAAACGAAGGGGGAGAGAGGAGCCACCCGAACTATTTCAGGTGAACGCGGTGAAACTAGGCTTCTTCGCGACAGTAGTCGCTGGCCACATCAAGCCATACAAAAGTGTTTGGAAAGACCATATTCAGCAATGCCTCATAATTTCACCGAGGCATGGCAGCTGATTCGACTGACGGTTGCAAGTTCATCAATCACGACTATTTTTATTCTGATACATTTCTAACCTGTGACGAAGATTGGATGCTACGCTACCAATGAGACGAGAAGCAATTTGCACACTTTTTGCACTTCGGTTACCCTTAAACCATCGGAGATACATATGATATTGTGCACCTGCCTGGTTCAGAGTTCGTGCTCCGGAATCCAAGCGGACTACAGATCGAAATTCTTCTACGTCCTCCAAATTTATCAAACCTTTGTTTAACTCACTGCCACTTTTCAGCTCTGCATTTCGCGTATGAAGGAAGAGAGGATCAAAAAATCAACATGATGTCTAAATTCTCTCCAAATTTTGCTCAGTCCGTATCTTCAATTTTTTCAGCTGCACGGGTGACAGGGCGTCTTTTAGTGAAAGACATGCTCTTCCGAATCGTATTTGAATTAGAAAAAACGGTTGGCCCTGAGGTGAATTGTGACGTTTCAAAAATAAGGTGTGAAAAAGGATAGAACTTTCTTTACAGCCCAATTTTTGAAGAATTCATACCCCTAATTTTTCGGTGTCAGATGACAATTTCACCTCAGTCACGGTTTCGGTGACTCTCCTCGCACAAATAAACCCATGAAGCTTCGGCCAATATTATAGCTGAAATAGCTTCATGCAAGCTATGCTTTCCGCTTCTCGCTTGAGCTTCAAGTACCTCACCCTGATTTTCCGGAATTGCTCCATTTCGGAAGGTACTTTCTAGTGGGAATTGACAAGAATACTCTTCGGGGATCTAATTGACCACAAGAAGGTGAGTATGGCTCCTCCAAGTTGTGAAGTCCGCTCCTCCTTGAAGAGTCTTCGTGAATGCTACGGCGTTGATAACCGGTTCACACTCACAATCAGAGAGCACGGTGAGCGGTGAAAATGTGCAAGAATGGGACCGAGGGTTAATAAAGCTAGCCTGCGAATGTGAAGACGGCAGTGAAGGAATTCCAAACGACGCACAATTTATGCACAGATCACAGTGTCGAGTAGGAAAAGTAGGCTGTATTGTTCGGCAAGTCTGAAAAAGGCGGTAATGCAGGGGACGATAAGATTTGGATTCGAAAACATCCCATGAAACTGCTAGCACTGGCAACGTCAAAAAAAAGATAAGGTGCTACTCGGGATCTACTCCACTGCACATTTTCGTCTGTGATTACGTCTTCTCCAGGATAACATACCATCGGATTCACGCGCACAGGTCCTTGAAGACGGTTCTCTTGTGATTGAAGGCTTCAGCAGTAAGGATGTCGGCATGTATTCTTCGCCTGACCTCAAGATGCAGGTATGTTTTTGAATAGTAGTTCTATTCGCTGCACAGCCTTCACGGTTTTTTAACCACACGCCGTTTTAGGAAACGGAACTTCCCAACGGCGCAAGGGTCGCAGTAGCTGCACCGGTAATCAGTTTGTCTTTGGATACGGAATGATCGTGCTCGCACGAAAACAACATATTTTTTGTGTTTATGAAATGTTTTTGTGTAGTAAATGTTTTCCCCGTACCATTGTTGTACTGAAGATGATTACGAAAAAGTTTGCTTCCTAAGAGGAACTATAGTCCAAAAGTCATGGGTTAGTGATAATGCCTTTGGCATTCACTGTGGACTTTGGACTCGAAGTCGTCTTCTTGGGGCCAGTACGCCAATAAAAAAATGATGCTGATGCTTTTTTGTAGAACGTTTTATAGAAGTAACGCGCATCACCACACGGCATTGTTGAACGGCCGCTCTAATAGTACAACGCCGTGGAGAATGGGGCTATATCTATGTAGCCGTAATTGACGTGTAAGGGTATAATAACCATGCGTACTGGGAAGACCGCGTGGTACAGTGGTAAGAGGCGCTGCTGGCATCCGCACGGTCGAGCGATCGACCCCGGCCCGGGCTAACCAAGCCTTCCATCCCTCCAGGATCCGTTAAATTGGTACCAGACTTGTCTAGGAAGGTAAAGACACTGACCTGGTATAGCGGCTGGCCCCCACTGGTCATTGTATAGGCCAAATACACATTCACCAAGCTTTTACGGTTCTCAATGGAGCACGAATGCGGCGGTGCGTCTTCAGGGGACTAATAAACGCCGGTACCTTTACCTTTCACCTTTTACTAGGAAGACAGTCTATCAGGGATTTGATTTTTCATCGATTTTATTCCGCCTCAATTTTCGAACCCTATCGAGCTCAGTGAGCGGTGTTCTTTATGACAGGCGACTCTTCTTTTTTCAAATCAAATTATGAACACCAATGCAATTGGAATTGCCAATTCTTTTGCGCACTTATAGAGGAGCATATCACGATTACAGTTGTCGAATGTATCCTCCAACAACACCAATTGCTCCCTGAATTCTTGACCTAAAGCGCTCCCACGCCGTCTATTATACAAAAGAATACGATCCGACTTTGCGAATGCTGCTTCGATGGCGGTTGGAAGAATTGTGTCGTTAGGGTGCTTCGCCTTGTTGTCAACCCCAATAAGAACGCTACGAACGTAGTAATCCATGGAGCTCAAATGGCGGCTATCAACGGACAGAACTAACTGCAATCCGTGTGCTCCTGGCATATTCAGGTAATATCTGTCGCACCTTTACTTTGTAAGACTTGTACCGCAGCTCTTCCTCTGCGACCTCACGCATTGAGCGTCCTGATCGCTTATTAAGGCGTCCATAGAGGAGTATATAAGAGGCCATTTCCTCAGCCATTAACCGGGATCCTCCAAAATCAGCTTCTGGGCACGTTACACAACAGTTACCGCTCCTGAAACGTATTCACGAGAATGACTTTTCCACATTAAGGAACCCTCTTTGGACTCATCAGAAGCATTGTTCTTGCCGCAACATCATGAATTGCCGATTTCGCGTATTCGAAGAATCGAATTATATCAACCGGTGAATGACGAGCGTGAACGCTTTCGATGACTGCAGCTCATGGAATGTGCTCCCATTTGTATGCAGCATTTAGACTATTATGAGATCAGCACTACACACCAGATGATTTTCGATTTCACTGCACAATCTGGCAAAATTACGGTATAGCGGGAAATTAAAATTTAAATCTGTCCGGAATTAGCTGCCTCATCCTGCATGGCTACAGAAGCAAAAAGAGGATAGCGTTCTGCGATATCGTCACTTGAATTTCGAAACAACGTTGTTCTCTACCACTTCGAGTGATAACGTGAAAAGAAGAAAGGCCATCTTGTACAGGTGCAGTGGAAGGGTAGCCTTGGACAGCGTTTGCAAACGTTGTGCGTTCTCTACAGGGTGGCGAATATATACGTGCGCCGTAAAAAGTGTTATAACTTTCTTTTTTCCAACGAATTTCAAAACAAATATGATCATATATGGAAGTAGGACATAACATTAAACAATTAAGGAAAAGTTCTCAAAGTAGCTGCCATGCGCTTTGATATCGGCTCTCGTTCCTTCATTTATCGCATAGGTGATGCGCCGCAGGTACCCCTTACCTATGTTGCTCCATATTTCGGAAAAGGCTCATCGAAATTTGACACATTTCTTATTGTAGACTCCTAAGATATTCTTCCGAAACTTATTCGATGGCGAGCTAAAACGGATTTAAGATCGGGCTATTCCAAGGCCATAAACCTTTCGTCGGAGAAAAGCTGATTTCGGTCAAAAGAAGGGCATTTTTATTTTTGCTCCATGAAGCGAAGCGCAACTTCGTTGAGGGAACTGTTCGGCATGTTTCTGTTTTCCAAGAACTGAGAAAAAAGTTCTTCCCTATGAGTTCTTCCCTTTCCTATGAAAATAATACTGATAGAGCTCACCTTGATTTAATATCTTTTTTATCGATAAAATCAAAACAGTCCTGCCTAGAGCACCGACACTGTTCTAAAACATGAAGGATTCAGAAAAATCACTTTTTGCGTTAATTCTTTCGTTGTGATTACAAAGGGGATTAGGCTAATGAGATGTGATTGCGAGAGTTTCTAGGTACCTCAACGGTAAGAATTTTAACCTAAGGTAAAAGGACGCCCTTGCTGCGGCTCACCCTGAGAAATTTCCGCAATTTCTTTGATTTTTTATTCCGTTTTTTCTTCACTTGATAGATGAAGAGTTGCGCCTTCTACACATGATGACTACAAATCCCAAGCTCTTCTTCTACTATCAATCGAACCGATTTGCAAAGAAGATGGAGCTGCTTGGAGATCCTATTCAAGCTAACATCATCATGTCGGTCCGTCCTCCTTTTAATAATCCCATGCCCCACTAGTGTGCTCACCGTCCGCTTCCGTTACCTTCGTGGATTGAGTGGGGTATGTCCTCTCTACAGTCACTGTTTGTCAGTCTTCCATACGTTTCTTTGAGGAACTCCGAGCGTCGAAAGAATCAGCGAGCCCCTCATGCCGCTCTCAGCTTCTTGCGCAATCGCGTTATAACTTGAATAGTTCCCCACCAGAGTTTGAAGAACAAATCTCACCCTTACAGTACGAATAAGAAGTGTCACGTGAATATTTCGAGAAGAAAAAATTCGCTCAAATGTTTCATACAATTGCGAAAATCGAACCGATTTTCACGCGCACGTATTTATTCGCCACCCTGTATATTATTGTCATCTGAAAGCCCTAGAACCAGTCTTGTACTCCCATGTTTCCCCACAGAGGGTCTATCTTTCCCGAGCAGAATGGAAGCCCTCAAAGAACACCACCGCGGTGCGAGGTAAGGAAGTCTCAAGTCTCCAAAATGTTCCCGTTCCACGTTTCGCTGTCTTGTCCTTCCAGCCGGAGTCTCTTTGAGAGAGAGGAACATTTTCACAGACATATCAACTCAATCATTGCAGCTTTTTGATTTGTAGCCTGGGATTCGTTATTTTTCCACTAATCCAATCTTGAGCATTGTAACATCACAGCATTCTCGTAAACAGCTTGTTGTTCTCAAACAATTATCAACTTTTTTGTCCCCCCACCCCCATCAACTTTGCGTATGATATCCAACTGGGAGTAAAAGTTCTATTTTATTTTGTCTGTTATCGCACTACGTGCTATGAGCAAGATCAGATGGAAACGGTAACTTCATATGGAAACTAAAAAAACCGAACCGGGAAATATTTTTCGGTATTATCTTTAATTTATTATTTTATTTGGAAAAATTTTATTTTTTCGTCTTTGCTGATTCACCTACCGAAATCGCACCGCCAAATTCCTAGTGCTGTTTAACCAACCGTAACACTGGTACACCAACTATGCTGGTTCCATTAAGAATGAGAGAACTAATGGCAATAGTTCTCAGATAGCTGTTTTGTGTTCGCTATCAGCGATTTGATAGAAATTGCGCGAAATACGCATACTTATGCGCCACGATCAACTAATATAATTCCCATCTATAAAGGCCTTTGTTTTGAATACGGCCAATCCGATCCTGGAATTCAATGTCAATTGACAGTCGTGAGAAAATAGAAAATGAGAAGCGACGGTGCGTCTTTGAAACAGAGACTCAAAGAAAACGTTTAATGTCCGCGAAGATTGCTCCTCACAAACGAGCACTCTCAGGCGTACATAAAGATGAGAAAAAGGCATGAAAAAGCACCCTGTCTTGCCTTTACGATAGCTACGAAACCAGGGTTTTCTCCCAATGGCCTTTCGCATCGGTCCATTCTGGCGTCCTCATCTAACCGAACAGGGGCCTATTTCCTCAGCTTCATAGTTCTGTAGTCATGCGTTTCTCTGGTGAAGATCGAGCTTTAAAGTTAGATAACCTGCGGCCAAATCACATGCCAACCCCTCGCCCAGAGAACAAGAACAAATACGCCATGTTGGATAAAACGTGAAAACCAGATGCTGTGCAAACCTGAAGAGTAGTGTTTTCAAGCACTGAATTTGCTCTTGCTCGACGATCAACAAGATTTGTGGTCTGCCGCACGTTCAACATTTTGAACAATTGTTTCTTGTTTCTTCGATGAGAATTTTACAGAAGAAAGAATGTTGCGGGAAATGTAGGTGCTCGATTTCACCAAACAGGAGTATGATTATTAGAGTACCTGTTCAGAGTGGATCTTTCAATCAATTCAGATTCTGACAATTTAATCCATTATTCATTGCTTCGGCTCGGGTGTTGACAGAATTCAGCAAAGATGATAGTTTTAGAGCTTTCTTGTCTTTTGCAGTCAGCCTAATTCACAGGTCAGCCAAAAGGAACATGGTGGGCAGTCGAGGTTTTCGATGTTCTTATTTCAACTGAACTTGCCCTGGAAATAGCCGTTTTGAAGTCGGTCGTCTTCTCGATCAGAAACATCTCGGCGGGCAACTTATTTAACCATCTCGCGGTTCTCACAAAATAAGAATTGCCCATCACTGAAGATACGCGAGGTGTGCGTGAATGTGGTTGAATGTTGATAGAGGGTCTCCTTAATGACGAAGGAACAAATTTCCAGAACTTCGAAGGGGCAAGACATGACTCACCTCGCAGCATTTTGGAAGCAAAAATAATATCAGCCCTCACTCTTCTATAGAACAGACTTTTGAGTCCCAACTCTTGCAGCCAGATTGTGTAAGTAGGTAATGATTTAGGATATTTATCGTCCGGAAAACAGCGGTAATGCAACATTCATGTGAAGGTTTTTTGCACCCTTTCGATTTTCTCAATCATCTTCTTGGTAGAAGGATTCCAGACCTGAGTGCAGTACTCTAGCTTGGGCAGAACGTAAGCTTTGTAAAGTTTAATCAAAATAACAACATCTGTCGTGTGGGTGCCACGCATCAGGCTGAACATTGTACGTTCCGCATGAGAAATAATATTCTCAATATGAGGCTTCCAATTAAGCGAGTTGCATATAATAATACCAAGATCCCTCGCTTGGAGAACCCTATTGACTCCACTTCCGATGTCAAGAGAAGGATTCTTGCACTGTTTCCCTAGAGAAACAAAGGAACGACCCGTCAAATAAGAACGAGACCAGTACAGTAAGTTATCACATACTCCTATTCGTTCCAGGCTCCTCAAAAGTAAGGTGTGATCAACACGGTCAAAAGCTTTACTCAAATCAAAATAAACTACATCAACCGAGTCGCGATCGCTAAGTGTTTTGACCCAGTCCGTGGTGCAGGCTAGGAGTTGAGCACATGTGGAGGAATTTTTTACAAATCCAAACTGTTCGGTGGGAATTAAACTATGCTCCGCCAGCCATTCATCCAGAAAGGATTTAAGACATTTTTCCATTATCTTACAAGCAGTGGGAGTTATACTTATTGGTCGGAAATTGGAAGGCTTGGAGGCAGAAGTAACGTTTGGAATAGAAGTTACAACGGACCGTTTCCATACATTTGGGATCTCTCCGAGAATCAGTGAAATATTAAAAATATGGGACAGCGGGATGGAACGAAATTTGGAAAACATCTTAAAGAAGACCCAGGAAGATAGTCTGCCGGAATAGAAGTGGAAGGCTTCATTCGCTTCAGAAGGTGGTGAACTGTATCAGGGTTTATTTGTAGCGGAGGGCATTTATGGGCAATAAGTGTAGGAAGGTTCAGACAAGGTGGACATGTATCTTTATAGATACTAGCGAAATATTTAGCAAGAGCATTAGCCTTGTCAGTATCATTGACGTACACCCTACCCTCATTATCAGTGATTGAGATTGGTTTTTTCCTCTCCTTAATCCGACTACCGACATAGGGAAAGAGTTTCATCGCATTTTTATCAGTCGACAAAATTCGTTCCTTGTATGCCAGGAATCGCTTGAGGTGGTAACTATAATTTTTTGACACTTTTTGAAATTCAGAGGAAGAGAGGGGGTTTTCGCGTGAAAAGAACAGCCTTTCCTTCTGGAAGTGAAGGTTACGGAGATGTAAAGGGTACCTGTTCACCGGCGGAGTTGCTTCTTTAATGGGAACACAACGATTTACTAAATCATAAATGATGGACAAGAATCGCTCATAAACATCGTCTATGTTGATGTAACGGTCGAAAACTGTTAGCCAATCAATGTTGCATAATTCCCAATTTACGGCTTCAATATCAGCTGAGAGAAAGTCTCTCCACTTTCTTCCAGAGTACATCAGCGGGGGGGGGGGGGTGTTCAATTGAGAATCGCACGACCTTGACATCGGAGGAGCTTAAAGGAGCAAGTACACTGAGACTGGACACCAAACCGCACGGGGCGAACGCTAGATTGAGTAAGGATTTGCACCACGTGGGAGCATTAACGTGTTGTGTGAGAGATAAACACGAGAAGAGATTTGCAAACTGACAATGAGAATGCTGTTGAGAAGGCGCGTACCCAGATTCCCAATCAACGTAGAGATTGAAGTCTCCTACGATACACAGATTAAATGGGCTAGAACTAATTGTAAGATCAGCGAGGCATTGTCGAAGTAATTCATTATTAGCTACGTTCTGGTTCGGAGGCCGGTAAACTAGCACAAAACGAAGCATACTAGAATCGGGACCACCAATCTCAAAGCACAAAATGTCAGTTGTGAGAAATCCAGTATCCAATGTGAGCATTTTACAAGCCAAGTCGTCATGAACGAGAGCACAAACCCCACCTCCACGCTTGCCGGATCGATCTTTTCGAAGAAGGACATAAGGAAGATCGGCCAGAATTTCATTATCATCAACTTTTTTGTTGAGCCAAGATTCGGTAATCAAAACAACGTCTGGTTTGAGAATAGACATAAGGTGATGAAGAGCGGGTAATTTATTCAATAAACTTCGTGCGTTCAAGAGAATGCAAGAGATGGTTCGATATCCCTGGCTTTTCAAAAATTTTTGCTGTGTTTTGACCCAGTTTAGAAATATCTAATATATTTATAAATGATAGAAAGAATTCCCGCGTGCTCACTAGGGCAAAGCTCTCTCTTCTTCAAACCTCGCATTAGATATTGATGGCTCGTCATATGTTCGCTGTCTATTTAAGAGTGGTTATTTCCTAGCAGTGCCTAGAAATGCTGGGTGAGAGATGATATTTCGATGAGTAGCTTCAAGAATCGCTTGAACTCGAAATATAGTAGGTCACTGGAGGCAACCGAGCTGCTTAGCCGTTGGAATAAAATGCTGCACCTGATAACCTCGAAAAGATGTCTTTGCACGCTTATTAGATGTACGTCAACATTTGATCACACTATTTTGAATTTCTCTCAAATATCCTGATCTCCATTATTGATAAAACTTCAGTATTCACTGATCAGCATTTACTCCTCGTTCCTCTTCAATTGTTACTTGGGATTATTCACCTCAAATGTTCCAGAGTCAATGAAATTTCAGGTTACAATGCTGAAACAAATAGTACTCCTTCTTGCCGTCATTTAGGTTGCAAACTCTTCGGTTCTCAATATGGTTCAAAAGGTGTGAGCAAGCTCTTCAAATCTTGGAATATCATTCAGTAGTCGTATAATGCACTTAGGTGGGTGAAAAGGCGGTTCTGGACCTCGGAAAGGGCATCGTAAACTGGAAACGAATAAGGAATGGTGAAGAAGAGTTCATCAAATTCTGCGGACCAACCGAGAAGTCGCCACGATGCGGACAGTTCGTCACTGCGGTAGGTCGTTACTGTGTAAAATGACGATATATGACGTCGAGCTTTCTCTTATCATATGTTGTTTAAATAACTTACACCCTTGTTTATTGGGGGTCAGGTGAGAAATTCAGCTCAATCATGGCTTTTGCAACCCTCCTTGCAGCAATGAAGCCGCGATGTTTGGCTAATATTATCGCTGAAATGGCTTCATAAAAGCGATGTCTTCCGCCTGCCGCTTAAGCTTCCAGAACGCCCCAAAGATTTTTTCGGATTGTGCGCTGACCGCTCGGCAGCTGCTGCTGGGGGGATGGGGGCATACGCAGATCTGCTCCTATCCGAGCATTTGTAAGATGGGCTAAGGATGAAAATGCATGAGAGAGTTCATGCATCGTGGCACTGAGCATCTGACGGATGGGCCCAAGGTACATTTTAGTAGAATGCGACTGAAATGCTCTTCAGCAGTCTCGTGACTGAAGAAATAGTGATGGCGGCTCTTTCAAGTTGTGCGGTCCGCGCCCCCGTGAAGAATATGTGTGAATGTTACGGTGTCGGAAGTAACCGATTCATAATCACAGAGCCTGGTGAAAGGTGAAAATATGTGAGGATCCTCGATGCAACGATATGACCGAGGTGCAACTAAGCTAGGCTGTGAATGTGAGCCGTTGTCTTGATGCAAGAAGTAAAACAACTAGGGTAGTACAAGCAAGCCCTAAAGTGTGAGAGCAATGTTAAGAATCGCGTCAGAAACATTGGTTTTATAACTTTTAACGTTTTTAAAATGTAAAATTTTTAATTGGCCTGTGTGCGCTACAATAAAACGGATGGCCTGATAGTAGATCGAGAACATTTAAAAAGAAGAAATTCATCTTTCACCAATACCTTTCGCTAGTCCGATCCAACCGTTTCTCCATTGATGAAGCGTGGGGGGGGGTGACATTTAGGATAATGAAGTATGGCAAAGCAGGAGGGTACCGATATCCTCCCTGTTGAGTTGTGGAAGTCACGGTACCGGAGTCCCACTATCTAGTTACAAAATATCTCACGAGAGAATAAACGTTGTCCTGGCTCAAGTTTGCTGCACATCGATCAAACCTTGACAACTGATAGGCAATAGCAAGCACATTAATAGAGAAGGAATCTTTCAAAATTTTTGTGGAATGATAAGCCCGCATTTAGTGTCTCATACTAAAGGTGTGCCATTTTAAAATCATAGAGTGAGAGGTGAGTTGAGAGAGTTCTAAACGACGCAAAAATTATGTGCAAGTCATGGTGTCGACTAGGAACAGCAGGTTAAGTTGTTCTACAAATATCCGGGGCGTAAAGAAACGGTAGTGCTGTGTAAGATAATATCAAAATTAGAAAACAACACCCATTGAACCGTTCCGACTAAAATGGTAAGAGAGCGCTACATGCTAATACCTGCCTCCATAATTTGCCCATTGTTCCCGCTGAAATACAGATTCACGGAAGCTCCTTCTAAACAGCGCAAATGTTATGTGACATAGCCGTCCATTCGCCTCCGCTATTTAAACAACGTATTACCTATTACTTTTTCTGCAGGATAACAAACCAGCGCTGCCGAAATCGAACGCAGTGGTCCTTTCAAATGGTAATCTTGTGCTTGACCCCCTCCAGTCTAGCGATAGCGGCACGTATTCTTCGCCCGACCTGAAGATAGAGGTATGTTTTTGAATTCTCCTAATCGCTGCACATCCTCCACGGTTTTTTGACCACACGTCGTTTTTAGAAAACGAAACTTCCCAACGGCGAAATGACCGCGACAGCTCCACCACAAATCGACTTGACTGTCACTCAGGACTGATTACATTTACATCAATCCAGTTCATTTTTATTTATTTATTTAATACGTCCGAAGACGTGCCTAAAACAAAAACAGCAGAGGGTAAAAGAAAGATAACAATTGAAAAACATGAACTCACAACACAAGAAACAGTACAGAAAGACTGTACAGGCTTAATAGATAGTTAGGTGGTGCATAACATTATCAATTAAATTCCGAGGATTTCACGTGGGACGAAGAAACCTGCGCCTTCAAGTAAAACTAGGAAAACCATTAGCGAACACAAACACGGTATCCTGAGAAGACAGCGGAAGACAAAGGAAACATGGCTAAATCATGTGTTAGACCGAAACAAAATTGAAGAAAGAGGATAAATAGAAAGAATAAAAAAATAAGTGAATCATAATCTGAACAGTAAGTTAAGTGATGTTATAATGCTCCACCCAATATGCCCCTGCAGATGGGTAAACGGCGAGGGCCAACGAAACCGCATGTCCTAAGAAGTAGTCCTGTGAGCTGAGCTGGATTTCAGGACATAACAGGACAAGAATTAATCGAAGCGGACTAAAATGTGACAGACATGAGGTCTGAGCCCCTAGAGCAACCCGTATGCCGTGAACCAAGCCAGAAGGACAAGAGATCACCAAATAATACCAGTCCCAAGTCCATCCAGAGGCAAGGTTATAGCTGCAAGATGGGGGAAAAGGGGCTAGCAGATCCTGATTATGTGGAAATTAAGCAAAACGAAAGCGAAATGTAATTTTTTAAATTTTTTTCTGACGTAGTGCGTAGTAAATGTTTTGCCCCTCACTTTTTTGTACTCAAGTTGATCACAAAGAAGTTTGCTTCCTGACAAAAACTTGACTCTGAATATCGTGAGCTGTTCACTTTAGACTTCAAGTTCAAATACGTAAGGGGCAAGCAGTCTTACGAAGTAGGTGAAACATTGCAAAGGCGAGTATCAAGGATAAGCATCACAGCGGTCGACCTAGCGGGCGTGGAGTGGGACTTCTTGTATTATGCATAAAAGAACTCTGTAGCTTGTAGAACACCTAACAAGTTGCGTGCAAAGGGCTGAGAGCAGACTTGAAATCGCCAATTAATATATACTACGACCGAGGGATTAAATTAATAACAAACTGGGTGTACGAATGATCACACGAACCAACCGGAGCAAATAATTAATTAAGCCTGCCTGGAAAAGTTATTCCAACTAAAGTCATATGCTCGCCTCCTTCTTGCCGCCATATTCATAGGCGGCAAGAAGGAGGCGGAGCATAGTCGGCGGTGAGTGATCAAGCAAGAGACCGAAGCGGCAACGGGCCGAAAATCTAGAGGTCGAAAATTCGATCGAAAACAAGTGGCAGGAATTTGGTAAAGTGTATATGCGTCCTATACAATGACGTGCGGGTCCAGCTGCTGGTCAAGTCGATGTTTTCACCGCCTCCACACAATCTCGAATCCAATTTACCCAATCCCGAAGAGATGGAGTGCTGCGTCATCTCAGGTGTGTCGTTCATATGTGCCAAGCGCTCGACGTTACTACAGCTGATGGTAGAGGTGTTGCTCACAGCCAATGGCACTATTACGTGACATAGCGAACTGTGGGTAAACAGAAAATGTGCAATTTGCAGCACAGCGATTGAAATTATTGAAGGATGCTGGTTTTCACAAAAGGCCAAATGCACTATCAAGAGGTTGACAACAGTGGAGCCCTACAGTCGTCATCAGTGTTGTTTCATCACTCGGTAGTCATAAAAGATAAATTGGATGTCGTCCGTCGGCTTTAGTGCTAGTGCTAACCCTCTGGAAATAATCGATCACGTAACACAAATTAATACCGACGGATCAAAGATAAATGTGGACCAACCGAACTGCCACGCGGGACTTTCAACGAGAATAACGAAAACTAAAATTTACTTCGTGTAATACGGAACACAAATAACGGTGTCAACGAACAAAATAACTGAGTAACAGGGATGAGGTAACTGAGTAACAACTTCAACAAAATATGGTAGAGATCGGGATTACTGGCAAATAACAACCGCTTCGTGACAAAGCTTAGTGTAAATGGAATAGTGTAGGCGAACCGATGGATTATTAGTGAGAAGGTAACTATAGTGTAGATAACGAGAACACAATAACACGCAAATGGTACCTGAATGGTGATCCTGAGACAAAGGGAGTGAAGTGAGATCACTGAGGAGAGAGTGATCAACAACGAGAAACAAGGTGTGCAATTAACAAATGAGGAATCTAAAGAGGAACAAGAGGATAAACGAACGGAAGGACTGATCCGCGGGGACACGAGAACGGAGCCGGGTGCTCCTGGTGAAGATGAGAAGAAGATTGGTCTCGTCGTCCCGAGTGTGCCCGGTTCCATCACCGCTTTCCCGCCACTATCGAACTTCGGCGAGGTATAGTGCAATACTATAGTGCAAAGAAATCTGAACAGACAGACATAGCGGTGTTGATGAGGGTCTGGGCGACCACAGAACCGCAACAGACATACCTTGGCACAGAGCCCACAGACGACGATAGTGTAGATCATATAGTAGTGCAGCCGACAAGTCGATAGTGAACGCAGGATCTGAAGTGAATGGCTAGGCGCCCGCGGGAGGGACCAGACTGACAGAGAGTTATTGATTACCTACCGTGGGCTTGGTAGCCCCTTGTGCCAGTGGATCAGTCGAGGATCACCATAAAGAAACATCGATAACACTAAAATGAATTAGAACACTGAGAAGAACTGAACATTACGAAATAGCGACAGACTAAGGGAAAGCAAAGCACTAAAGAGGCAAGGCACTAAGAGAAGCAAAGCACTAACGGAAGCGAAACACTACACTGTCACGGTATCGGTCACGGTATCGTGGCCACGCCCCGCTCCGACCTCTTGTGTAGGTAGTCTTCCTTACTGTGCTCTTATCGAACAGTTGTACTTTATGTTTGTTCTATAGATTTATAATAAATTATATCAAAGCTCTCACTCCTGTCGGGACCAGCATGACATGGAGGTCCCGGGGAGATCTTTCTTTAGGACTTTTGCTTTTCTAGTCTAAAGAAAGTTAACAGTAAGGAAGGTTCCGTTTTGGCTGGCCACCAAAACGTACCGAGATCTCGAGATCTGCACATTTGCATACGCACCGTTATTATATATGCATGTAAGCACAATTGAGCACTATTGTCTCTCTCATATTTATTTATTTTTATTTATTTGTATACGCTGTTTAAGACAGACGTAGGAAAGTGTAAAACAACAACATCAACACATAAAACATAAATGTGCCTAGAACAATCAATTAGTGAGAACAGAGTTTGCTGCAAGGCGTCTGAAAGAGGCCTCAGAGTGAGGGATGGGAGCAGTTTTCATTAATTGAAGATAAGCAAGACCTGCTCTAACAGTAAAGAACTTTGCTCTAATGGTAGATTTAGGTCTGGGAAAATGTAGCTTCCATATCCCGCCCCTTGTTATAGATGGACGTAAGGAGTAAAATTGGGAAAGATTAACCGCGGACCGACCATCCAGAAGTTTTCGAACCATTCGTACATCGAACAGTTTTCGCCGTGATTCCAGACTTTGAAGACCGAAATATTTATTCCTAACCGCGGATGAAGGAATCCTGCCATACAGAAATCCTCCTCGCCGTATTAGGATTTTTCTGGTAAAGTTATTTTGAATACTTTCAAGCAATGCAACATCTCTCTTTTTGTGCGGTGCAAAAACAACAGTACCACATTCAGCTATGGGCCGAATGTAAGTCTTATATGCTTGGATAAGCACTCTGCTGTCGTTAGTGGTCAGCCCCCTGAGTATGTTGTAAGTGCGAGCATAAGCTTTCCTGTAAATTTCTTTATAATGAAGTAAAAAACTGAGTGAATTATTATAACGAAAGCCAAGGTCTTTAACTTCCTTTACTTTGACAATTTCAAAACCATTAATGAAATAATTACTCGAATATACTGAATTTCCCAACCTCATATGGAAGGTTTTCTGTGGCGAAAGCGGCAGCTGCCATGCTTCAGACCATTTGGCCACACGATCAATTCCCATCTGCAGAACACTGGGGTCCTGACTACTACATACTTCCAAATAGATTTTCAAGTCATCGGCAAACTGTTTAGTCGTTATGTTCAACTGCCTTAAGCTGTCACCTAGATCGGCTGAGAATATGTTGAACAGTATTGGCGAAAGAACTCCGCCTTGGGGGATCCCGCTAATAACATGAAATACCTGCGAAAAGGTAGAGTTCACGCGCACTTGAAAGGTCCTTCCTGTGAGGAAACATTTCAGCCACTCATAAACTTTTTGGTGAAAACCAAGCTTCTGCATCTTGTAAAGAAGTTTTTCATGAGTCACTCGGTCAAAAGCTTTAGCAAAATCTAAATATATTACATCAATGCCTTTTTTGTTATCCAAAGCGGTAGTCCAGTCATTTAGGGATTCTAACATGTTGGTGACGATGGACCTACCCCTTGAAAAACCATGTTGCGACGACGGTATTAGACAGTTGTTCTCCAAATGTTCAATGATATGGGGCTTAAGAAGCTTCTCAAACAGCCTACAAAACAGTGACGTTATACTTATAGGCCTATAATTAGATAGTTCAGAGGTAGGATGATTTTTTAAAATTGGAGTTACATAAGAATGTTTCCATAAAGAGGGCACCTCTGAAAACATGATAGACTGGTTGAACAGATATGAAAGGGGAAAAGCAATCGTATGCGCAACCTTTTTAATGAAAACGAAAGGTACTTCATCAGGAGTAAGTGAATAAGAAGTTGGCCACTTCTGTAACGTATCAAAGATAGTATGCGCATCGAAAAAAGGGAAAGTTTCCATTTGAGTTTGAACTACGGGGGTGAAGCTAGGATAAACACCATTGTCAGCTACAAAAACTTTGCTGAATTGCTGTGCAAAAGCATTGGCCTTATCATAGTCACTTAATAGGGGTTTGCCCTCCAGCCTCAAATCAGCATAATGTGTTTTAGTTTTAAGTTTTGATTTGACGAATCTGTAGAAGCGACGTTTGTCCTTGGCTTGAACAATCTTTTTCTCAACATTCTTATTGAACTTGCATAATCTCTCGTTGAATTCTTTCGCGAAACGTAAATATTCAGTCCAGTCCCCGGTGATTTTAGCAGAACCTAAAAGACACTCTTTGTGATCCAGCATGTTCTGAAGATAGAATGGCAGCCGAGGTTTAGAGGGAAAAACATACTCCCACGGAACGAATTTATCTATTACATCCTTGAGTATGAAAAGAAACATATTGTATTTCTCATCGACAGACGTCATTGTTTCGAAGGAATCGATCCACAGCACTCTATGAAGATAGATATTTATGGCATTGTAATCAGTTTTCGAAAAATCTCTTTTTAAAACAGGAAAGCTTTGCACGCCACACCCCAAAATCTGAAAAGAGAAGCTTTGATGATCACTATTCCCAACCGGAGACAAAAGCGAAACAGTGGAAATGAGTGCAGAATCGTTACAGAACAACAAGTCTAAGATGTTTGCATCTCTCGTAGGATCTTTTATGAACTGATAAAAACCGTGACAAGCAAGAATTTCCGAAAGAGGACTAGTAAGGTCTCTATCATTATTCCAGCCCGCCCAGTTAATTTCTGGAACATTGAAATCTCCTACCACAATGACTGGTGTCTCTATGATTGCCAAGTCACTTATTGCCTTGGCCAATTGCTCTGTGAATGAAGAGATAGTAGAAGGCGGCCTGTATACTAAGACAATTCTGAATGGTAGGTCCGGATGGTGAATGTCCGCGGCTAATATTTCGTACCCATTACGTACTGATTCGGATAGAACCACTGAGTATGATAGGGAACTTCTAATAAACATGGCTACTCCACCTCCTGGTCTATGACTTCTATCACAACGAATTACAGCATACTCGTTAATCCAGTCACTTAACATAGACGAAATTAAATGATGGCTTTTCAGCCAGGTTTCCGTCAGAAGGAACAGATCATATTTCGACATCAACGCATTAAGAAACGTAGCATTCTTTGGAAACGACCTAATATTCGTATAGAAACACGTAAGCTTCGAGATAGCAGGAAGAGAAGATCTTGAGGAAGAAGTGGCATACCGAGGAAAGGATCTTAGTTTCCCTGTTGTTCCGGAGCCTTAGAGAACAATTGAGGTGTACGAGACAAAGAAACAGAGTCAGAGCGGTTAGCTCGTTCTTCCCGACGCCGCTTCCTCTCCGAGTCGGTGAGGGACTCCCTTAAGAAGACCCCTCTCTCAGGGAAGAAACGCAGCCGTGAAGCCCTTCTAACCGCCATTCTCTGGAAATATGTCGAAGGTAACACGACTTTCATAAGCCTACTTTTGTCCTTATTGGGACGTCCGAGCCTATACACTGAAACTGGAACGCACTCAATGTCCAAATGAAATAATACATTCATGACGCTCCTATGATCATATATTACACGTTCTCTAACACTGGTGCTACTCAGTTCAGGAATGCCTGAGATAACAACAGATCGAAGTCTTTCAAATTCGCGACAATCGACACTATTAAAGTGGGCGCGGTCAACAACATTTAGATCACTACTAGAAGAATCCGAAGAGTCCGAACAAAGATTAGAATCTGGAGAGATTCCAAGTCTCCTACGAAGAGCGAGGTTCTCTTCACGGAGCTTGTCTCTCTCCTGCTTAACCAAACTTAGCTCTTTGACCAGCGAGTTGAAGGCGAGCTTGACGCATTCCGGCACCTGCGTGGAGTCGTTGAGACCTCGAATAGCTTCTTCAAGACACGGCTGTTGCTCGACTGAAGAGACCGGTGGAGACGACGGACAAGACCTTTTGACTGCCTGATGTGACGACCTGTGCATTGCAATATCGATTTAGATGCGAACGTGACGGCCACTGCGAAATATTCCAATCAGAAGGAAAACTTGACAGATGCAGGATCCGCTGGGAGTAGCGAAGTGAGTCGACAATACTCGATAATACGGGCGCAGAAACTCGTAATGGAATAAACTGTCGCACTTGTCGGTAACGGGTAGCAGTAGAATAACGATGTGAAATCCGAATCGGCTCCGCGACTGGAGACGCGACCGGTCAGTGTGTGGGCTGGCCACCAAAACGTACCGAGATCTCGAGATCTGCACATTTGCATACGCACCGTTATTATATATGCATGTAAGCACAATTGAGCACTATTGTCTCTCTCACCTTTTCTAGTCGTTTTCATTGATGGCGCATGAATGAGGCAGAGCACATGGTTTTCACTACGTTTTTTCTTTAAATTTATTTTCTTCTTTAAATCGATCTTCAAACATTTGTTTACCCCCAAGTCTTTACGCTGACTTCTGCAAACAAATAAGTACACAAATTATCGAAAAAAATACTGCGCTCGCGTGATTTTTCTACATTACTTGATAGCTTTATTATTTGCTTGCGGAAAATGCGATAATTGCTGTTCGCCAGTTCGATGAAGTGCAATATTCGCATTTTTCGGTCCAGATTTTTTTATGTTGATCCATTTTTTGTGCGGAAAACTCGTTTTTTACTAGAGTTTCGAATGCAGGAACTCGTATGTGAACTACGTGTTTTTCGGTCGTTTTTTTTGCGCTGCTCGATGCTCTTATTCTTGTGCGGAAAACTCGTTTTTTACAAGAACTTGCCGAAGCAAGATCTCATATGTAAATTACGTGTTTTTCGGTCTGTTTTTTGCGCTGCGCTAAACGTCATTGCTTCTATCACTTATACTTCGCCGCCCTACTTCTCCTACTTATTATCTACATTACATATTTCTCTCGCTTACTTCCTACATGATTTTCTTTAAATTATATACATCAATCGTTCAAAATACTTTTTCACTCTTTCACATTACTGCTCTGCCATTCATGCCATCGCTAGCATGTACATAATGTATATAGGGTACCCTGAAAAAAAAAAGAAGGAAACTACAAAAAAAGTAAATATAGCGCTGAAAAAATGTTATGTCAATTCATTTTTCAATACTTTGAGTTAAATTTTACGTCGACATAATGGTTACGGTATCTATTTGTCGCTATCACAAAAGAATCTAGCGTCATCATAGCGTGACCCAATAACTAATTCACGCCGTACCGAAAACCACTTGAGTGTTTTCGACAGCCAGAGTCGCTGCTAGGGTTAGAATGTGTGCAACAAAAGTGCCCCTTGAAAGGCCGAGCCGCTCTTAAGGTCGCCACACGCGCAGCGATATTGCGCTAAGGTCAGCATAATCTTGCGAGATAAGGGAAATGTTCACATAGGCGAGACTTACTGTGCCGACCAAATAATATGAATTAGCCACGTACAGTCTATAAGGTGGTGGGTGTATATGATGGTTCACCCGTTCGGATACAACATAGAATCACGTACAAAATCCTAACAGTACCGAATCTGTTCGAGGAGATGAAATCGTTCCCGTTGAGTTCAGAGATCACGGAACTTGAATTAAAATTTCATTGAGATTGACAAAAGAATCATCCTTTTTGTCCATATGAAGTCCAGTACTTACCAGATCGTTTTACCGGTGCAATTTATGTGCTGACATATACTTTACCATTAGACAAAAGTCAATACTTTTTCCAACTTTCACTGTGTTGGGCATTTGAAGCAACCGTTCACTTGTGTTTAATTTTAAGGCACTAGAATAGAAAACTGCAAACTAATGAAAGATGCTTCTTATCATGAATATTACTTCAATTAAGCTAAGCATTTAAAGATGGAAATATGCAAAAAAAATACCATCCATGAGATAATAAATAGTTTAATTCAGCCTCGCAGAGCGAAGTCTAATTGCAAGTCACATATAGTGATTCGCCCCTCCACTTAGGTAAATTTCCACGATTCGCAGGAAGAGCCCTCCACTGCGACAGAAGCAACTTTAAGCTGACTTGAGCACTTGCAAAATAGCGGAAACTGAATGTTCAAAAGAAAACGGCATAGTGGTATGGGATCCAATCCCAACTAGCAATAGATTTTGCAAATTTGTTAAGTCATCCAGTTCATTAATGTATGTTTCGTCACATAATGTGCTGAGTGAAAAACTACAAGCTGTGTTTTACTATAGTAACGACACGATAACGGCTAAGCAAAAGCAAAATTGGTGCCTACCATTGAATAGTGAGAAAATGCTAAATGGGGTATTCTTAGATTTCCCCAAATTTTCGAATTCTTACGGGAACATCCGCGAAATCATCGAAAAGCGGCCAGATATTGTCCAAAAACAAATAGCGTCCAAATCCTCCAATCATCGAAGATAAAATTAGCAGAACCGCGACTCCGGCGATCAGTAAAAGCACTGCTGAACAGAAGCCATAATATGTCAGACATGATGCTAGTAGTTAATGGAAAAACCTCTCCGGAAGCGAGGGAAGTTGCTAAAAATCAATTTATGAGCATGTTTTCGGTCTCAGAAGGTCTTGACTCACTTCATCATGAAGAAAGGCAAGACCAAAAGCACAATGAGCTCAATGTGAAAACGCAGTTTTTGTCGTTTCGGGTACAAGAGCAAATAGATAACGATTTTCGAATGCTGTGGTCAAAAATTTGTCACACCAATAACGTTCAAACAAGAATGCTATCCTATCCGGCTGAAAGTAGTCCATCCACGGTGGCCGGAATATTGTTGAATGACGATAGCGTGAGTGCAATTGTGGCCGGAGATGTCCTCATTGTTACTCGATGCAAAACATTGTTTGCAGATGAGATAATTCTCTCGAACAAAGTCAAGAGAAAATGTTTTGTGAATACGCCGGTGAGAGTGGGTAAAGAGATTTTTTTCCTCAAACCTGGAGCGCAAAGGGAGCTTGTTACCAGCAGCCATGAAATTGACTGTGCTATCTCAGCCAGCAGTATTGTGCATCATGAGGGAAAATGGTTAACTACTGGGGGAGAAGTTCACGTTTACGAAATTCCCATACTAGCCTCGCATAATAGACATAAGGAGCTGGTTTTCAACAGTCCTCCAATTTTTCACTCTGAATTGTCGCGGTTGAATGAAGTCGTGGATACACTAGCAACGAGTTCACAAATATCACGTTATGAGGCCGTTACGATTTCTGAATTACAGTCAAGCCACTTGAGTGATAAACTTGACGAATTTTCCGAAGAAAGCTGGCAATTTGCAATTAGTGTGGAGCAAAATGCAAAAGAACTTCTAATGAATGGAGAAGAATTTTTACTAGAACTCATTCCTACAGAGTTCTTTGTTGTCGTGGGATTGATAGTACTCATTATCGCGTTGGTAATAACGTTTTATATCTGCTATTACTGCTCCATTTGGCATTTTGTTTGCGGGGGTTTAAAAGGTCAGAAAAAGAGAAAGCAATCTTCTATGCCAGAGATAATTCAGCCGGAAGATGTAGAACTAGTAACCACGGAGATTGCTGCAACGCGACTGCCTTTTACAAGCAGTGACGTTCCTGGACGGGTGCAAATCATACAGAGGAAAAGGCACTGTACAAAATGTTTGAAACCCCACTTAGGAGTATGTAGAAAGATTACGCCGTGTGTGTACTGCGGGCAAGGGTCGCATCATCGCTCCCCTGTGTTCGTCGGCCACCGCCTATGAACTTCGGGCTACCAAAGGCCTCCATTGTTAGCTTCCGCTAGAGCACTTCGCTTGTCTGTTGAATTGATGTATTTTTTTTGTTTTTGTCGAGGCCGACAAACTTGAAAGGAATGGCATGTCACGGTATCGGTCACGGTATCGTGGCCACGCCCCGCTCCGACCTCTTGTGTAGGTAGTCTTCCTTACTGTGCTCTTATCGAACAGTTGTACTTTATGTTTGTTCTATAGATGGACCACGACAACACTAAGAAGGACGAAACACTAAGAAAGGCGAAACACTGCACTAAGAAAGGCGAAGCACAATAAAAGGCTTCAAATGGGACATTGTGACTCACCGATGAAGTTATTCGTAAGGCATATCATTCGAGCCGTGAATACAGAAAATACAGGATATCGTGACGCCAAAATAGTGCAATTCGTGACATGATCATCGCCTAAACAGAGTTGATTATCTTGGTACTGAAGAGTTTCAGTACAGCCCGGTACTGGGCAACATCGTGGACAGGCGCCCGCCCCTCCTGTCCAGCCGGCCAATAGCGTGGCCCTCTCGCCCACCCCCTCCCTACCCCCATCGATAATCGTTATTGTCACGCCATTGGCATGCGGGGATGGGCGAGCGACGCAGGGGCGGGCGCCTGTCCTCGATGTTGCCCAGTACCGATTGCCCTGAGCAGTTTGTTCAGTGCCGAAGAGCTTTGTTATTCTGACAAGTTTTCTAAAGAGCGAGCGGCATAGTTGTTAATAATGTGAGGAGGTACATAGGTGAGTACTTCCACCGTCTGCGAGCTTTTATTTACAAGGTTGCGAGCACTTTGGAAAGTGAAGTGGCAAGCTGTTAGTTCTCAGAACATCTGTGAATAACCACGCACTTAATAAATCCGACGTTGTACAGCTTTTTACACTATTCCTTTCATTTCATTTCATTTATTGACGCGAGCTTTTGCTCACGCAGTTTAAACACCACAAGGAGTAAAACTTGGTTCCTGCACGATCGATCCTTGCCTTAGCTAACCAAGTCTCCGATAACTCCGAGGTCGGATCAGTTCGAAGCAAACCTGTCTATTAGCGAGAGGAGAAAGAGCTTCTGCGGTTCTAAGGGAAGATTTTCTGGCCCGTCAAAAGGACCTGTCCGTCTCAACTTTACCTTCACCTGAACCTCACGCTCTTAATCATTCGAACGATGCTCAGCCCAAAGGTTCTCAGAACTCCAACTGTTTCTGTCTTCCTCGTCTCTACTATTTCAACAAATTTCTGCAGTACGGCTTTGTGAACATTCCATTCCGCAACGTGCGGCTAGTTTTCTTCATAAGAAGAGTTGTAACGTGTCGGCCGTTCAATCCTAATATCATACCTAAGCCGCTACCTTCGAATCGGTACCGCTTTCCTAGGTTTTGGAAGATAACGCTGAACTTTTTTACAATGCTCTGAGGCCGAATTACCATCTGCCGTCTTCGCGAAACCGTCACCATGGTTCCCCTTAGCCAAAACTATTTGTCAGAGATATACTCAACTGCGGGGGCTTCCTCGTTGTTGGCTAACGCGTTACCTCTCGTTGTTTTTCGGGAAATCAGGGTGAGTGTGGCATTCGTGGCGGTGCTGGCCGCATGATGTGTATGATAAGAACTACGGCATCGTTTTAGTCTCACCAATCTTGAACTGTCGAGCGGACGTCTTTTTCTCATTGTTCTTTCAGTTTTTCTTTCATTCTTAGTTGACGACTTCAGAAGCTATCGTTTTCTTTCTATCTTATACTGATCTCCTTTTCTTACAATAGCTTTCCTCTCATGATGACCTTATGAGAACAAAGGCTACTTTCCACTTAGAAAGTGATAGTGAAGTATCGGTGTTTTACGTCTGACCTCAAATTAAGTGCCTACCGATGACACTCAATTTCGTCCAAACTTTACGGAACCAACTTCTCCGTACAAAATGGTAAGAAATACTCATGTGTATCCAGCCGCGTAAGATTTGATAAGAACCATAAGTACCGTGTCCGATTCCAAGGATTTGATTTTTAGCGACTTAATTCTGCACCAATTTGCAGACCCTATCAAGTTCAGCGATTGGTGCTCTCTGTAAGAACTGACGCGTGACAAATTCGTATGACGGCGAAAGCAGAAAGAGGATGAAAAAAGGAAAAGAGTTTCGAGGAATTTCTCGGCGTGCTTTTTCTACATTGTGGTCGTCTAAAGACCCCTGAAAACGCCTTCCTTTCTCAGATTTGTTTCGGAACCATCAAGCTCTCTGAGCAAAGATTTCCCGTATTGTTTATGTAGCCGTGAGGAGCCCCTTTGGGAGAAAGACCGAGAGGAATATTTTCATCGACACATTACTTATTCATTGCAGCCTTTTGATTTGTAGCCTGAAAGCCTGTCTACAGAAATTGAAGCAGTAAGTGCTCCGTCCTCTCCAATTACGAGTACGATTAATAGACTATCTCTTCATAATGGATCCCTTCATCTACTTAAATTTGGCTACATAACTATGATATCTTCACTACGTTAAGCTTGACACATTGCTGGCAGATTTCTTTATTAGCTGACGTTTAGGTGGGATAGGCTTCTCCGGAGGCTGTAAGAATAAAGGCGATTCACGACTACCATTTTCATCGCACACTTACTCTAAAAGAATTCACGCTCTCATCCCGACTGCTTAATCAACGAGAAAAAGGTTTTTTACCTCGACCTGACTCACAGGTCAGATAATAGAAACTAGGGCATGATGGGCAGCAGGGGTTCTCGTTGATCTTGCTTCACTGCTGTAACTAACCAATTCGAAATTCGTCCAGTATTCGCTGGAGGAATTTTGGACTCCAGAAAGTGACTCAACGTGAAGACTGTGTTCATCTGTATAAAGGAAGTTCAGGCCATATCGGAGACTTTTCATCTTTCGATGCTTTTCTCTCAGTTGGTGCTCCTACTATCCATTTCTTCTAATATTTTATTGGAGCATATGTGAATTAGCTTTAACAAGAAAATCTCGAGTTTACTACAGGGATAGGTTTGAGAAGAACGCGGGTCGTTTCGATCCGTCCGGGTTCTGAAGAAGATGACCAAGCTAGACGCCAGCGAGTGAGGAGGATTTTCAGTTCAGTCGAACTCTCTCTGTACCACGGAGTTCGCTGACGAGCCGTATACCTCTGAATCAAGAAACTCATGTGCTGTCGAGGGACATTCATTTGTGGAGTACTCATGCTAATCCAGAACGACTGCAATGTTTTTGTTCAATATTTACCTAGGTCACTCTGCCCGTCTCTTAAAGTCGAACAAAGGCATATTGAAAACGATGCAGTGCTACAGCTGCTCCCTTTTTGTCATTTTCTTGAATTACAACGGAATGACGCACCCTTCGAATAGTGCTTAGGACTGCGGACAGAGATAGTACAGATCTCTGTACAAATGGTTATCACTTTCGAATCGAATGCACGAATGCGTTCACGTACATTCTCCCTCGTGAACGACTTCTTGTCTACGTGCTGTGAGCTCCTAAGTTCTGCAGTTTGAAAACCCGAACTTATGCTCGAAAAACAAAACCCGAATTCTGCAATAATTATAGTGACGAAGTGTGAAGACTAACGGCCGAAGAACAGAAAGTGTAACGAACGAGAGAATATCTTACAACATAGGCGAGATCTGAATGACTAACACCCTTACAATAACGATTCATTGCCTGGCGTTCAGGTTTCATAGCGTCAACTATTCCAACATACGTAGAGTGTGATCGCGTATGCCAAATGAGGAACATTGAACGTTCAGAAGGTGCTCGTGTTTCCTTTCCGGCTAGCGATCATCTACACCACTAAATTCTTTGCGGCAACGCGAGGGGACGCAACTTCTTCTTGGCCTTACTGCAACCCTTTTTGAGCAGTTTTCACAAATTATGCCTTCGTTGCTATTGATGTTCTTACCTGTCAATATGATACATAACACAATGATCCAATCCGAAAAATATGCTGCAGTAGCGTCATGCTGTAAGTTACAAAAACGTGAATCTCATGTCAGATATTCCCTATGGAATGTAGGATGCGATACTATAGAGGTTTAGAAAAAAACTGTCCATTTCGAAAAGGTATACAACAAAATATGTCAAATCAGTTGGTGGTTATAATTACGAATTGCACTGCACTTGTATGTGTAACTCTATATTGGCTATCACGGTTTCGTCGCTTTCTATTCTATACCACGCTTTCTATACCACTCAGTGTTTGTTTTTTAGTCAAGTTCAGATGACCGTTCTCACCTTAGATATAATACTTATTCACTTAAGATATGTCGACATTTCGGCTCCAAGTCAATATGGCTTCTCAAGTTTTTAATCACTAGTGAATTTCTGACTCTTTTGACATGTTGGCTGTAGATTTCACACCAAATCTAGACGTGAGCCCTTGCTGTTTGACAAATTGCTTCTTCTCTCGAATTCTGCAATCTTCGTCTTCAGATGCACTCTGTTTCTCAGGATCATTTGCTAGAACTCTCTTGTGGTAGTTTCGCACAATTAGATTAGGTCCTACGAACCTTGGAAGTTTTTCTAAAAAACCAGTTTATTCACTTAGCGTATGACCTGGATTCAACTCCTTTCTCGATGATTTCGACCGCCCATGCCTACACTATCTGAACTATCGCACAGCTTCTGTATATATGTATTAAGCCATTTTTTTGTTCTCAAATAGACACCTCACGGACACGGATCAAACATACTTGGAGAAACACAGTATTAGACGTGAATTCAAAAAGTAATTTTCCTATCAAGCTATGGTTACGTATGTTTTTCATGGGAAGGGAAAACGTAAGTTTGGGCCGAATTCAACAACACTCTACGGAATAAAATTCTCATCCAATAAACCGCGCTTACAGAAAAGCTATTCCCGTTTTAATAGCGAATGCTGACGAAGTTCGCTATTAGACATTCGGCGGCCGAAAGACCGCTGAACGGCTGGTAAATAATTATGCAGCTACGCGATACAAACATAAGTATTCTCTAGTTTCTGCTGTCATATTTTACAGCTTATAAAGTGGAATATCATGAATGTATACCATCTACATATTTTCGCATTGTTCTCAACTCGTTAATGGCTTAGCTTGAGAACTCGCTAGCTTTTCTGATATTCAGAATTTCATTTTGGTTCCATCCAAAGGTGAATCTTTTGACGACGTAAAAGACCTTCATAATCCAACCGTTTGACAACCCTTACAACTGCTTGATGACCAACCCTTTATGAATGATCGAAAGAATTCCCGCGTGCTCACTAGGATCAAAGCTGTCTCTTCTTCAAACCTCGCATTAGATATTGATGACTCTTCTTATGTTCGCTGTGTATTTAAGAGTGGTTGTTTCCTAAAAATGCTTGGTGAGAGATGATATTTCGATAAGTGGCTTCAAGAATCGTTTGAACTCAAAATATGTGTAGGCCACTGGAGGCAACCGGTGAGTCCGAGCTGCTTAGCCGCTGGAATAAAATGTTGTACCTGATAACCTCGAAAAGATGTCTTTGCACGCTTATTGGATGTTCTATGTCACTTTTGTTCTTACTACTATGAATTTCTCTCGAAAATCCTGATCTCCATTATTAGTAGAACTTCAGTTTTCACTGATCTGCATTTATTCCTCTTTCCGTCCTAATGTTTACTTGGGATTATTTACCTCACATTTTCCAGAGGCAACGAAATTTCAGGTTACAATGCTGAAACAAATAGTGCTCCTTCTTGCCGTCCTTTACGTTGCAAACTCCTCGCTTCTCAATATGGTTGGAAAGGTGTGAGCAAGCTCTGCAAATCTTGAAGTATCATTCGTTAGTTATATAACGCACTTAGGCGGGTGAAAAAGTGGTACTACGCCTCGGCAGTGGCATCGTCAACTGGAAACGTGTAGTGGGTGATAGAGAAGAGTTCATCAAATACTGCGGACCAACCGAGAACTCACCGCGATGCGGACAGTTCGTCACTGCGGTAGGTCGTTACTGCGTAAAACGATTACATATGATGGCGAGCTCTTTCATATGCCACATATTAGGTTGTCAAGAAAGTTCTGTCCATTCCCGCAACTACTAGCTAACATTGAACCGCAAATTCGAAGAACAAAACGAATGATCTACCACTTGTGCTTTTTAGGTCAACATAGCGTTCTTCTTCTTACAGAAGTACTTGTTTGATTGTTACTGCCGATTTCTGATTTATTACCGAGCGTTTAACACAACGTAGCTAAGACAGCTTTTTGAAAGATTTCACATAACCAGTTCAAACTTCGTTGAGAAAAAAATCAGAGCTGCAAATTTGAATATTGTACGCCAAAAGAGGAGCGTTCTTTCATAAGGTGCTACAGTTCGCCGATTTAATAACCTTCTTGAAGAAAGCGAATCGGTTGACGAGAGGTGATTAGTCGAAGGACCTTCGTTGTTTATCCTCACATTTTAAACGAAGGGGGAGAGAGGAGCCACCCAAACTATTTCATGTGAACGCGGTGAAAATAGGCTTCTTCGTGACAGTAGTCGCTGGCCACATCAAGCCATATAAAAGTGTTTGGAAAGACCATATTCAGTAATGCCTCCTAATTTCACCGAGGCATGGCAGCTGATTCGACTGACGGTTGCAAGTTCATCAATCATGGCTATTTTTATTCTGATACATTTCTAACCTGTGACGAAGATTGGATGCTACGCTACCAATAAGACGAGAAGCAATTTGCACATTTTTTGCACTTCGGTTACCCTTAAATCATCGGAGATACATATGATATTGTGCACCTGCCTGCTTCAGAGTTGGTCCTCCGAAATCCAAGCGGACTACAGATCGAAACTCTTCTACGTCCTCCAAATTTATCAAACCTTTGTTTAACTCACTACCACTTTTCAGCCCTGCATTTCGCGTTTGAAGGAAGAGAGGATCAACATGATGTCTAAATTCTCTCCAAATTTTGCTCAGCCCGTATCTTCAATTTTTTTCAGCTGCACGGGTGACAGGGCGTCTTCTAGTGAAAGACATGCTCTTCCGAATCGTATTTGAGTTAGAAAAAACGGTTGGCCCTGAGGTGAATTGCGACGTTCCAAAAATAATGTGTGAAAAAGGATAGAACTTTCTTTACAGCTCAATTTTTGAAGAATTCATACCCCTAATTTTTCGGTGTCAGATGACAATTTCACCTCAGTCACGGTTTCGGTGACTCTCCTCGCATAAATAAACCCATGAAGCTTCGGCCAATATTCTAGCTGAAATAACTTCATGCAAGCTATGCTTTCCGCTTCTTGCTTGAGCTTCAAGTACCTCACCCCGATTTTCCGGAATTGCTCCATGTCGGAAGGTACTTATAGTGGTAATTGACAAGAATACTCTTCCGGGATCTAATTCACCACAAGAAGGTGAGTGTGGCTCCTCCAAGTTGTGAAAGCCGCCCCTCCTTGAAGAGTCTTCGTGAATGCTGCGGCGTTGATAACCGGTTCACACTCACAATCAGAGAGCCCGGTGAGCGGTGGAAATGTGCAAGGATGGGACCGAGGGTTAATTACGCTAGCCTGTGATTGTGAGGGCGGCAGTGAGGGAATTCTGAACGACGCAAAAATTATGCACAGATCGCAGTGTCGAATAGGAAAAGTAGGCTGCACTGTTCGGCAAGTCTGCTGCTGAAAAAGGCGGTAATGCAGGGGATGATAAGATTTGGATTGGAAAGCATCCCATGAAACTGCTAGCACTGGCAACGTCAACAAAAAAGATAAGGTGCTACTCGGGATCTACTCCATTGCACATTTTCGTCTGTGATTACGTCTTCTCCAGGATAACATACCATCGGATACACGCGCACAGGTCCTTGAAGACGGTTCTCTTGTGATTGAAGGCTTCAGCAGTAAGGATGTCGGCATGTATTCTTCGCCTGACCTCAAGATGCAGGTATGTTTTTGAATAGTAGTCCTATTCGCTGCACAGCCTTCACGGTTTTTTAACCACACGCCGTTTTAGGAAACGGAACTTCCCAACGGCGCAAGGGTCGCAGTAGCTGCACCGGTAATCAATTTGGATTTGGAGACGGAATGATCGTGCTCGCACGGAGACAACATATTTTTTGTGTTTAGAAAATGTTTTTTTGTGTAGTAAATGTTGTCCCCGAACTATTGTTGTACTGAGGATGATTACAAGAGTGGTGCTAGATCTACGTAGCCGTAATTGACGTGTAAGGGCATAATAACCATGCGTACTGGGAACACAGTCTATCAGGGTTTTGATTTTTTTTTATTTTTTTTTATTTTTTTCCAGACCTTATCAAGTTCTGTGAGCGGTGTTCTTTATGAGACGCGACTCTTCTTTTTTCAAACCAAATTATGAACACAAATGCAATTGGAACTGCCAGTTCTTTTGCGCACTTATAGAGGAGAATATCGCGATTACAGTTGCCCAATATATCCTCCGTCAGCATCAAATACTTCCTGAATCCTTGACCTTAAGCGCTCCCACGCTATCTAGAAAAGAGTACGATCCGACTTTGTGAATGCTACTTCAATGGCGGCTGGAAGAATTGGGTCGTTAGGGAGCTTCGCCTTGTTATCAACCCTAGTAAGAACGCTACGAACGTAGCAATCCATGGAGCTCAAAGTGGGGCGATTAAGGGACAGGACTAATTGGTATCCGTCCTGGCATGTTCAGGTAACATCTGTCGCGCCTTTACTATATAAGACTTGTACCGCAGCTCTTTCTCTGCGATCTCACGCATTGAGCGTCCTGCTCGCCTACAAAGGCGTCCTTGGAGGAGTATATAGAGGCAATTTCCTCAGCCATTTACTGGGATCCTCTAAAATCAGCTTCTGGACACGTTGCACAACAGTTGCGGCTCCTGAAGCGTATTCACGAGAATGACTTTTTCCCATTAAGGAACTCTCTTTGAATATTTCAAAAGCTTTGTTGCTTGCCGCAACATCAGGAATTGCCGATTTCGCGTATTCGAAGAATCGAATTACAGGGTGCGTCAAAAGTCTTTGGACTCATCGTCAGATAATTGGTCGCCTTAACGGCTATTTCGAAGCAAATGAAATGAAATTTGTAACGTTTATTACATTAGACATCGTACACATGAAAACATAGTTTGGCTTCGAAACGGCCTCATTTAGCACGAACACAGGCATTAAGTCTCTAGGGAACCCATCTACAGCGGCACGCAGGACTTTTTCAACAATTACGTTCCAGGCTTCCTTCAAAGCTCGTTTGAGCGACTAAATGTCCCTATGTGGTGTTGAGCGGGCCCAGCTCTTAAATATAGGCCAAGTTGTCGTACATCGTGAACTTTGGGATACGTAGAGTTCTGGCAATATCCGCGCTTGGCACACCCTCCTTGTGCATTTTCGCCATAGCAGTGCGCAAACCTTTTACTCCAGACATTTCAAACAGGCCAACGATCAGCAAGGAAAATTTACTATACTGTAGAGCAAGATTAATATAATAGTTACGCATAAAAGTTTGGATGGCTGCAAGGCGCTCTCCATAAATAATGATCTTTGAACAGTCCAAAGACTTTTGACGCACCCTGTATATTAAACGGTGGACGTCCATGACTACAGCTCATCGAATGTGCTCCCATTTGTATGCAGCATTTAGAATATTATGAGATCAGCACTACACACCAGATGATTCTCGATTTCACTGCGCATTCTGGCAAAATTACGGTATAGCGGGAAATTAATATTTAAATCTGTCCGGACTTAGCTGCCGCATCCTGTATGGCTACAGAAGCAAAAGGAGGATAGCGCTCTGCGATGTCGTCACTTGAATTTCGAAACAACATTGTTCTCTATCACTTCGAGTGATAACGTGAAAAGCAGAAAGGCCATTTTGCACAGGAACAGTGGAGGAAAAGCCTTGGATAGCGTGTGCAAACGTTGTGCTTTCTCTACATTATTGTCATCTGAAAGCCCTAGAACCAGTCTTGTACTTCCATGTTTCCCTACAGAGGGTCTATCTTTCCCGAGCAGAATGGAAGCCCTCAAAGAACACCACCGCGGTGAGAGGTAAGGAAGTCTCAAGTCTCCAAAGTGTTCCCGTTCCACGTTTCGCTGTCCTGTCCTTCTAGCCGGAGTCTCTTTGAGAGCAAACTATTTGAGAGAGAGGAATATTTTCACAGACATATCAACTCATTCATTGCAGCTTTTTGATTTGTAGCCTGGAATTCGTTATTTTTCCACTAATCCAATCTTCAGCACTGCAGCCTTCTCTTGAACAGTTTGTTGTTCTCAAACAATTACCAACTTTTTTGTCCCCCTCCATCAACTTTGCGTATGATATCCAACTGGGAGTAAAAGTTCAATTTTATTTTGTCTGTTATCACACTACGTGCTATGAGCAAGATCAGATGGAAACGGTAACTTCAGATGGAAAGTAAGAAAAACCGAACCGGGAAATATTTTTCGGTACTATTTTTAATTTATTATTTTATTTGGAAATATTTCATTTTTTCGTCTTTGCTGATTCACCTACCAAAATTGCACCGCCAAATTCCTAGTGCTGTTTAACCAGCCGTAAGACTGGTACACCAACTATGCTGGTTCCATTAAGAATGAGAGAACTAATGGCAATAGTTCTCAGATAGCTGTTTTGTGTTCGCTATCAGCGATTTGATAGAAATTGTGCGAAATACGCATACTTATGCGCCACGATCAACTAATATAATTCCTATCTATAAAGGCCTTTGTTTTGAATACGGCCAATCCGATCCTGGAATTCAATGTCAATTGACAGTCGTGAGAAAATAGAAAATGAGAAGCGACGGTGCGTCTTTGAAACAGAGACTCAAAGAAAACGTTTAATGTCCGCGAAGATTGCTCCTCACAAACGAGCACTCTCAGGCGTACATAAAGATGAGAAAAAGGCATGAAAAAGCACGCTGTCTTGCCTTTACGATAGCTACGAAACCAGGGTTTTCTCCCAATGGCCTTTCGCATCGGCCCATTCTGGCGTCCTCATCTAACCGAACAGGGGCCTATTTCCTCAGCTTCATACAGTGCGTTTCAAAAGTATGTATCCACCTCATATTCGGCAATTTCACGCTTCGCGTTCGTTGTTACGAACCGGCGTTTGTTGCATTAGATTCTTCGTGGTCGAAAATATATGGGTCGCTCTTCCTAGTAAAAATAATCATCTCCAGCAAAAACAGAGCGTTTTTGAACTTTTTTGTTTGTTTCAAAATATGTATCCACTTGCAGAAAAAACAATTTTTATCTAATTTTTAGTAGTCGATTGGACCACCATTTTCTCTTATGACATCGAACACTCTATTACCCATGCTACCAACAAACCTTCGGATCACCTCGTCGCTGGCATTGTCCCAAGCTGTCACCACTGCCCTCTTCAGCTCTTCTTCGCTACTGAACTGCTTGTTGTCCGCGTAGATCTGCCGGACAACAATCCTCCACATGTTCTACATAGGGTTACAGTCAGGAGAACAAATTGGCCAGTCCATTGTCCGGATGCGGTTGCGCAGAAGCCAATCAGTAGTCGATCTAGACACATGCACCGCAGCGTTATCTTGCTGCAGAACGTGTGTCTGCTTTCTTCTACCTCCCAAGAACGGAAGGACGCAGGACTCCAGCATACGTGGGTACTCCAGACTGTCCATTCGACAAGATGGAACGCTGAGCTTCAGCTTTCCGCTGCTGCAGAAGTCGCCCTATACCATTAACGAGCCGCTTTCAAAGTTTCGCCGAGAGAACACCATGGGCGATTGTAGCAGGTCTCTCCATTAATGCCGGAAGCATTCAGGACCATTTATGTTCAACTTCTTTTCATCACTGAAGATCACCTAACACTGAAACTCCGCCAAAACTTGCGAAATTGATGTGATGAGGATGTCTCTACCTCGTCTCACTGTGTCACCATTTTTAGTTCTGCAGTCATGCGTTTCTCTGGTGAAGATCGAGCTTCAAAGTTAGATAACCTGCGGCCAAATCACATGCCAACCCCTCGCCCAGAGTACAAGAACAAATACGCCATGTTGGATAAAACGTGAAAACCAGATGCTGTGCAAACCTGAAGAGTAGTGTTTTCAAGCACTGAATTTGCTCTTGCTCGACGATCAACAAGATTTGTGGTCTGCCGCACGTTCAACATTTTGAACAATCGTTTTGTGAATTTTACAGAAGAAAGAATGTTGCGGGAAAAGTGTGTGCTCGATTTTCACCAAACAGGAGTATGATTGTTAGGGTACCTGCTCAGAGTGGATCTTTCAATCAATTCAGATTCTGACAATTTGATCCTTTATTCATTGCTTCGGCTCGAGTGTTCACAGAATTTAGCAAAGACGACAGTTTTAGAGCTTTCTTGCCTTTTGCCGTCAGCCTGATTCACAGGTCAGCCAACAGGAACATAGTGGGCAGTCGAGATTTTCGATGTTCTTATTTCAACTGAACTTGCCCATACCTCCAGTATTTTCTAACACCTTGACTAAAACCTGAGTGGCACATACCGGCCTTTTTATATAGAGCTATTCTTCTCTCAGTTGGTACTCCTACTACGCATTGCTTTCAATCTCTCATTGGAGAATCTGCGAATCAACTCTGACTGAAAAAATCTCGACCTCAGGGATAGGATTGGGATAATAATGGGTCGTTTCGATCGTTCTGGATTCCGAGGAGGATGAGCGGCTATAGTCAGAAAACTATGGGAGATACATAAAGATACCATTGAGGGGTTTGCAGGTTGGTGATCTTATAAAAATAAACAGAAATAAAAATCTTAAAAAATGCCACATTCTTAGCTAAATTACGCAGCTTTATCCCAAAGACTTCTTGGAGATCGGAGTCTGTATAAAGCCGTGTATAGTTGTCCATGGCCGAACGCGTCGTCAGGCAAGAACAAACCCATCATGGAAAAAGTCTGCCCGTGACTTTTTTAAAGTCATTGCAAATAGAACTCGAAGGGATTCGCCGACGTCGTAAGCGAAAAGCTACGTCATCCCAATACAGGTCTATTCGTCAAATTATCGTCAGTTCTCCTCAGCCGAATCGACAACCAAGCACAAAACGTCCCAGCGTTCCTTAGAATTTGCGGAAGGTATTCTGCGTGTTTGTAAAGACGAACCTCTCTCCCTTTGGAGGTCTCACTTGTTGAAGGTGACCCATTTATTGAAGGCATTGCGAAGCTTCCTTTGCCTTTGATGATTCTTTTTTCTTCTGCGTTGTTGTTGCCTGGATCTATATATCTTCCATGACACGACATTGATCTTCGAGGTTCACATGGCGGCGTTCTTGCGTCCTAGTGGTACGATTTGATCATCTAAACGACGCTTCGTCAATCACCGGACCGCCACTATTTTTAAGTGAGCGCCCTACCAATTTCTTTGTACAACTCTACTCGAAAAAAGCAAAAGGCATCACTCAGCATACTATAATAACTCGCAACCTTCATTCTGCAACATACTTTTAATGCGGAAGAAAATGATCATTTCGATTTGCTAATTATTGTTCTTACATATTAAAAACAAATATATGTTATTTAACCTCGGAGCTTTGCAAAGTATATATTTCTATTAAGGACTAATAACGTTAAAAACAGATGTTCATTTGTCACCACTCAGGTTTGCAAGGAGGAATTCCTCAGATTTCTGCACCTGAATGTAAATAACTCACGTTGGCATCAAAAATGACCGGCAGTGCCTACACTCTCTAAACGAACGCACAGCCTCTGTATATAAGAATTAAGCCATTTTTTTGTTCTCAAATAGACCTCACCTACCCATTCTACAACAGCTCTCGGACACGGATCAGACATACTTGGAGAAGCATACTATTAGGGCTCGTTTAGACCAGATGCGGCGCGCGGCGCGGCCTAATACAAAAGATGCAAATCGACCATACCGTGGGAATTCCCACGCTATGGTCGATTTGCATCCTTTGCATTGGGTCGCGCCGCGTGCCGCCCCACGTCTAAACGAGCCCTTAGACGTTAATTCAAAAAGTAATTTTCCTATCAAGCTATGGCTACGTATGTTTTTCATGGGAAGAGAAAACGTAAGTTTGGGCCGAATACAAAAACATTCTACGGAATAAAATTCTCATCCAATAAACCGCGCTTACAGAAAGCTATTCCCCAGTTATAATAATAGCGAATGCTGACGAAGTTCGCTATTAGACATTCGGCGGCCGAAAGACCGCTGAACGGCTGGTAAATAATTATGCTGTTACGTGATACAAATAGGTATTCTCTAGTTTCTGCTGTCATATTTTACAGCTTCTAAAGTGGAATATCATGAGCGTACACCATCAACATATTTTCGCATTGTTCTCAACTCGTTAATGGCTTAGCTGGAGAACTCGCTATCTTTTCTGGAATTCAGAATTTCATTTTGGTTCTATCCAAAGGTGGATTGCCTGTCGACGTAGAAGGCCTTCATGTATCCAACCGGCTGACAACCCTTACAACTGCTTGGTGACCAACCCTTTATTTATTTATTTATCGTGCACTTGACGTGCGCCTTCAAATAACAAGAACGATAAGCAATTAACAAGCGAGAAAGCAAACTCAACAAAAACTCAACAAAAACTGAAACAAGAATGTGAACCTAAAACATTGTAATACCAAACGTGATGCTTTTGATACTCGTCCCCTATCACTGATCAGGATCCAGCTAACTAGCTAACTGAGGTCACTCAACTGTACTAATTCACTTAAAAGTTATGGGTTAAAGTCAACCATCGCAGAAGGGAAAAAGTAACTTCCATAGCAGAAAGGAATTGCCAACTTGTTCATGTTTCAGAGACCAACTCTCAAAGTACAATCCTCTGCTAATAGGGTTAATGATCTCGGACACTGCTTCATGCACGCTAACCACAGCAGGGAGCCCAGCACAACTGACGAAGTCATAAGGCCCCTGCAGACTCGACGACGCGACGACGAGCATTCTCGTCCAACGCGGTGCCGTCGTGCAATGCAGTGTGTTGACTGTAGAGTACACGGCACCGCTTGGGCGAGAATGCTCGTCGTCGCGTGTTTTGCTCAAGTGCACTTATAACGGGAAATTCGACGCGCAAACTGCTCGTCGTCGAGCTGCAGGGGCCTATACCAGTGCGGGTGTATGGTGGCACCTCTTTAAGCTAAACACGTACGCTAGGCACTGGCCCTGGGGAGGCGTACGGAAAGTGTAGGAACTGCACTAGAGCATGGTTCACTGAAATTTCAATGATCCGAAATGACAGACAATCAGTAAACTACCCAAGGGGATCCTGACATGCTGGATAGGGAAAGGAGGTAAAAAATCCAAACATTAAAAACACGGCAGCGGAAAGAAATAGTTCTGTTAGATGCCTAAAATTGCATAAAAAAGAAGAAACTGAGAAACATTACGAATAACCACCTAATCCTAATATTGTACGTAAGTCCAGCTTGGAAATAGCCGTTTTGAAGTCGGTCGTCTTCTCGATCAGTAACATCTCGGCGGGCAACTTATTTAACCATCTCGCGGTTCTCACAAAATAAGAATTGTCCATCACTGAAGATACGCGAGGTGTGCGTGAATGTGCTTGAATGTTGATAGAGGGTCTCCTTAATGACGAAGGAACAAATTTCCAGAACTTCGAAGGGGCAAGACATGACTCACCTCGCAGCATTTTGGAAGCAAAAATAATATCAGCCCTCACTCTTCTATAGAACAGACTTTTGAGTCCCAACTCTTGCAGCCCTATTGTGTAAGTAGGTAATGAATTAGGATATTTATCGTCCGGAAAACACCGGTAATGCAACATTCGTGTGAAGGTTTTTTGCACCCTTTCGATTTTCTCAATCATCTTCTTGGTAGAGGGATTCCAGACCTGGGTACAGTACTCTAGCTTGGGCAGAACGTAAGCTTTGTAAAGTTTAATCAAAATAACAACATCTGTCGTGTGGGTGCTACGCATCAGGCTGAACATTGTACGTTCCGCATGAGAAATAATATTCTCAATATGAGGCTTCCAATTAAGCGAGTTGCATATAATAATACCAAGATCCCTAGCTTGTGAAACCCTATTGACTCCACTTCCGATGTCAAGAGAAGGATTCGTGCACTGTTTCCCTAGAGTAATTACATTAGTTTTTTTCGTAATTCAGCTTCAAACCCCGTTCATTGGTCCCAAAAAACAACCAATCCGATAGCTTCTTGGAGGTGGCTCTCAGCTTCATGCGCGTCTTGCTTCCCAAAAGAAACAGCAACTTTGAAACCATCGGCATACGCATAGACTTTGATGTTAGGAACGTTTCTGAGAGGATTCAAAAGTCTATTGTGTAAATATTAAAAAGCACCGGCGATAATACGCCTCCTTGAGGCACTCCCGAAGGGCAATTATAACGATCGGAAAATTTGTCGCGCTTTCGTACTACAAAGGAACGACCCATTAAATAAGAACGAAACCAGTACAGTAAGTTATCACATACTCCTATTCGTTCCAGGCTCCTCAAAAGTAAGGTGTGATCAACACGGTCAAAAGCTTTACTCAAATCAAAATAAACTACATCAACCGAGTCACGATCGCTAAGTGTTTTGACCCAGTCCGTGGTGCAGGCTAGGAGTTGAGCACATGTGGAGGAATTTTTTACAAATCCAAACTGTTCGGTGGGAATTAAACTATGCTCCGCCAGCCATTCATCCAGAAAGGATTTAAGACATTTTTCCATTATTTTACAAGCAGTGGGAGTTATACTTATTGGTCGGAAATTGGAAGGCTTGGAGGCAGAAGTAACGTTTGGAATAGAAGTTACAACGGACCGTTTCCATACATTTGGGATCTCTCCGAGAATCAGTGAAATATTAAAAATATGGGACAGCGGGATGGAACGAAATTTGGAAAACATCTTAAAGAAGACCCAGGAAGATAGTCTGCCGGAATAGAAGTGGAAGGCTTCATTCGCTTCAGAAGGTGGTGAACTGTATCAGGGTTTATTTGTAGCGGAGGGCATTTATGGGCAATAAGTGTAGGAAGGTTCAGACAAGGTGGACATGTATCTTTATAGATACTAGCGAAATATTTAGCAAGAGCATTAGCCTTGTCAGTATCATTGACGTACACCCTACCCTCATTATCAGTGATTGAGATTGGTTTTTTCCTCTCCTTAATCCGACTACCGACATAGGGAAAGAGTTTCATCGCATTTTTATCAGTCGACAAAATTCGTTCCTTGTATGCCAGGAATCGCTTGAGGTGGTAACTATAATTTTTTGACACTTTTTGAAATTCAGAGGAGGAGAGGGGGTTTTCGCGTGAAAAGAACAGCCTTTCCTTCTGGAAGTAAAGGTTACGGAGATGTAAAGGGTACCTATTCACAGGCGGAGTTGCTTTTTTAATGGGAACACAACGGTTTACTAAATCATAAATGATGGACAAGAATCGCTCATAAGCATCGTCTATGTTGATGTAACGGTCGAAAACTGTTATCCAATCAATGTTGCTTAATTCCCGATTTATGGCTTCAATATCAGCTAAGAGGAAGTCTCTCCACTTTCTTCCAGAGCACATCAGCGGGGGGGGGGGTGTTCAATTGAGAATCGCACGACCTTGACATCGGAGGAGCTTAAAGGAGCAAGTACACTGAGACTGGACACCAAACCGCACGGGGCGAACGCTAGATTGAGTAAGGATTTGCACCACGTGGGAGCATTAACGTGTTGTGTGAGAGATAAACACGAGAAGAGATTTGCAAACTGACAATGAGAATGCTGTTGAGAAGGCGCGTACCCAGATTCCCAATCAACGTAGAGATTGAAATCTCCTACGATACACAGATTAAATGGGCTAGAACTAATTGTAAGATCAGCGAGGCATTGTCGAAGTAATTCATTATTAGCTACGTTCTGGTTCGGAGGCCGGTAAGCTAGCACAAAACGAAGCATACTAGAATCGGGACCACCAATCTCAAAGCACAAAATGTCAGTTGTGAGAAATCCAGTATCCAATGTGAGCATTTTACAAGCCAAGTCGTCATGAACGAGAGCACAAACCCCACCTCCACGCTTGCCGGATCGATCTTTTCGAAGAAGGACATAAGGAAGATCGGCCAGAATTTCATTATCATCAACTTTTTTGTTGAGCCAAGATTCGGTAATCAAAACAACGTCTGGTTTGAGAATAGACATAAGGTGATGAAGAGCGGGTAATTTATTCAATAAACTTCGTGCGTTCAAGAGAATGCAAGAGATGGTTCGATATCCCTGGCTTTTCAAGAAATTTTTGCTGTGTTTTGACCCAGTTTAGAAATATCCAATATATTCATAAATGATAGAAAGAATTCTCGCGTGCTCACTAGGGCCAAAGCTCTCTCTTCTTCAAACCTCGCATTAGATATTGATGGCTCGTCATATGTTTGCTGTCTATTTAAGAGTGGTTATTTCCTAGAAGTGCCTAGAAATGCAGGGTGAGAGATGATATTTCGATGAGTAGCTTCAAGAATCGCTTGAACTCGAAATATATGTAGATCACTGGAGGCAACCGAGCAGCTTAGCCGTTGGAATAAAATGCTGCACCTGATAACCTCGAAAAGATGTCTTTGCACGCTTATTAGATGTATGTCAACATTTCGATCACACTATTATGAATTTCTCTCGAAAATCCTGATCTACATTATTGGTAAAACTTTAGTTTTCACTGATCAGCATTTATTCGTCTTTCCCTTCCAATGGTTACATGGGATTGTTCACCTCACCTGTTCCAGAGAAAATGAAATTTCAGGTTACAATGCTGAAACAAATAGTACTCCTTCTTGTAGCCGTTCACGTAGCAAACTCTGCGGTCCTCAATATGGTTGGAAAGGTGTGAACAATCTCTACAAATCTTAAAATATCATTCAGTAGTCGTAGGGTGAAAAACTTAGGAGGGTGAAAAAGTGGTGCTGGACCTTGGAGAAGGCATCGTGAACTGGAGACGAATAAGGAATGGTAAAGAAGAGTTCATCAAATTCTGCGGACCAACCGAGAAGTCTCCGAGATGCGGCCAGTTCGTCACAGCGGTAGGTCGTTACTGGATAAATTGATTACATATGACGGCGAACATTCTCTTATGATGTATTTAAATAACTTATATCCCTTAAGTTTGGGGGTCAGCGGAGAATCCCAGCGCAGTCACGGTTTCGCAACTCTCCTTGTAGCAATGAAGCCATGAAATTGTGGTCAATATTACAGCTGAAATGACCTTGAAACATATGTGCTTTCCGCTTGCCGCTTAAGCTTGGCATATACAGGTTCCTTCCTATGCGAGCGTATATAAATTGGGCCGAGAATGTAAATGAATGAGAGAATTCATGAATCGCGTCACTGAGATAAAGCATCTGATGGGCGCAACACCAACAAGGTACTTTTTACTAGAAAATGACTAAAATGCTCTTCAGCAGTCTCGTGACTGAAGAAATAGTGGTGGCGGATCTTTCAAGTTGTGCGGTCCACGCCCCCGTGAAGAGTATGCGTGAGTGTCACGGCGTCGGCGGTAGCCGATTCATAATCCTAGAGCCCGATGAGTGGTGAAAGTATGTGAAGATCATCGATGCAAGGATGCGATCGAGGTGTAACTAAGCTAGGCTGTGAATATGAGCACGTTGTCTTGATGCAAGAAGTAAAACAACTAGGGTAAAGCAAACGAGCCCTAAAGTGTGAGAGCAACGTTAAGAATCGTGTCAGAAACATTGGTTTTATAACTTTTAACGTTTTTAAAATGGGAAGTTTTATAATTAGCCTGTGTGCACTACAATAAAACGGATGGCCTGATAGTAGATCGGGAACTTTAAAAAGAAAAAATTCTTCTTTCACCAATACCTTTCGCTAGTCCGATCCAACCTGGCTCACGTTTGCTGCACAAAAAAAACCTTGACAACTGATAGACAAGAGCAAGCACGTCAATAGGGAAGGAATGTTCCAGAATTTCTTTCGAAAGATAAGCCCGCTTAAAACGTTTCATACTGGCAGTGTGTCATTTTAAAATCACAGAAGTGAGAGGTGAATTGAGATAGTTCTAAACGACGCAAAAATTATGCGCGATTCACCGTATCGACTAGGAACAGTAGGCTGAGCTGTTCTGGGTGAGGGACGCTTGGGCCGAATATTAAAACGACGCCATGCAGGTGACAATACCTGCGGTGCTTCGCCGTCTGCGGACCGTGTGGGCTCGGGCTGGCCCGTCCAACATGGCTACAACTCGATGCGGCGGACCACGCCGCCGCGATGATCTGATGTCGTGGAGTGAGCCACGAAGGTCGACCAGGCTCGATGCTTTGGTCACTAATTACTTACCTTAGAACAATTACAAAAACTACATGAACGCTCGAACCAACACAAATGCAACATGATTCCGCATCAATATTTCGAGCTCCATTTAATGAGCACATCCGTAGGTTCGTTTAAGGTACTGTTAGAAAGAAAATCTCAAGTTTGGACAGCGAAAGTGTAGGTTCACGTCTTCTGTTTTCGTTTTATTTCAAAGCTTTGTTCCAAGATGTCGCGGCATGTTACAAGGAAGACCGTTTGAAAATGTAAATGTATTCTTGCATAGTGCAAAGCAATGTGTATTTCTTATGAAGTTAAATCCATAGTCAATTTCACTTGAAACATTTCACGATTTGCATGAATAAAAGACTTCCATAACAGCAACAGTATGAGAAGCCTGTATTCCTAATCTAAGAATCTGAAGTATGTCAACATGGAGGCGATATGATGTCGAAAATAGCCAAGGTTCACCGCTTGATGACAGACTTCCGGAGATCTGCACTTTCCTTTCTCGAACCTTAGATTTTCTTCTTAACGGTACTTTAAGCAAGCCTACGGATATGCTCATTAAATAGAGCTCGAAATTTTGTTGCGGAATCATGTTGCATTTTTGTTGGTTCGAGCATTCATGTAGTTTTTGTAATTGTTCTAAGGTAAGTAATCAATGACCAAAGCATCGAGCCTGGTCGAACTTCGTGGCTCACTCCATGACGTTGGGTCATCGGGGCGGCGCGGTCCCATCGCGGTGTGGCCATGGTGGAGGGGCCAGCCCGAGCCCAGTCAGTCTCTGGACGGAGAAGCGCCGTAGGTATTGTCACCTGCATGGCGTCGTTTTACGATTCGGCCCAAACGTCCTCCCCCCAGCTGTTCTGCAAATGTTCGCGGCTGAAAAAACGGTAATGCTGTGTGTGACAATACCAAAATTCGAAAACAACAGCCATTGAACTGTTGCAACTAAAACGGTGGGAGAGCGCTCCATGCTAATCCTTGCCTCCATAATTTACCCATTGTTCCCGCTGGAACACTGATCCACGGAAGCTCCTTCTAAACAGCGCAAATGTTATGTGACATAGGCGTCCATCAGCCTGCGCTATTACCTATTACTTTATCTGCAACGTATTACCTATTACTTTTTCTGCAGGATAACAAACCAGCGCTGCCGAAATCGAACGCAGTGGTCCTTTCGAATGGTAATCTTGTGCTTGACCCCCTCCAGTCTAGCGATAGCGGCACGTATTCTTCGCCCGACCTGACGATAAAGGTGTGCTTTAAAGTAGTCTTGATCGCTGCACAGCCTCCAGGGGTTTTTGTCCACTCGTCGTTTTTAGGTAACGAGACTTCCCAGCGGTGCAATGGTCGCAACAGCTCCACCACAGATCGACTTGACTGTTACTCAGAATTGATTTCATTTATGTCAAAGCAGTACATTTTCCTCGCACAGTGCGTAGTAAATGTTTTGCCCCTCACTTTTTTGTACCGAAGTTAATCACAAAGAAGTTTGCTTCCCGATAAAAATCATTACTCTGAGAGTCGTGAGCTTTGGACGTCAACTTCAAATACGTAAAGGACTTGCTGTGTTAGTAGGTAGGTGGAACATTGCAGAGGTGAGGATCAAGAATAAGCATCGCAGTGGTCGACGTAGCGGGCGTCCGGAGCGGACTTCTACTATAATGGGACTCTCTAGCTTGTGCAGGATGCAGGAAATCCGACGACGACATTCCAGTTTAACAAGGAGGGCTGACAAATATGTGAATCGGAGGTGGCAGCTGGATCTTCAGGACCTCAAAAATTTGTAATGTTGCAAGTAAGACGATCAGCACGAGAGGTTGCAGGACTACTACGTCAAGTCTCTGAACGCTTCCCTCTCCTGCTTGATTAGTCCCGATGTAAAGGCGTGTTTCACCGCAGGTCACCTGGTACCATGTACCCCGTAGGTGGCCATTGTGGCTAGATCACTAGATCATGGCCTGTGCCGGGCTGGCAGTACGTCTTCGTCCTCGATGGCGGCGCCTCTTCTTATCTACGTAATTGACCCTGACGAGTCGGACACGAGTCGATCCCTGTATAAATGCCGCGGCCCTACAAGGACTTTATATATATATATATATATATATATATATATATATATATATATATATATATATATATATATATATATATATATATATATATATATATATATATATATATATATATATATATATATATATATATATATATATATATATATATATACATATATATATATATACATATATATATATACATATACATATATATACATATACATATATATATATATTAGGTTGTTAACTAATTATTTGCCGTTTTTTTCAAGGTTCGGTTGCGCGGCTATTAGAGAAGCTTCCGAGATCATCCAGATAACATTCGATAGAGTATATATATATATATATATATATATATATATATATATATATATATATATATATATATATATATATATACATATATATACATATATATACATATACATATATATACATATACATATATATATACATATACATATATATATATTAGGTTGTTAACTAATTATTTGCCGTTTTTTTCAAGGTTCGGTTGCGCGGCTATTAGAGAAGCTTTCGAGATCATCCAGATAGCATTCGATAGAGAATTACTTGCTCTTTCCCGCCCGAAACCTTGGAATTTTCATAACTTTTTGGCCACCAAAGTTGAAATCAAAAATGAGAAAAATTCACCCCACCGACAGTGACTTTTCCCTGCTTCGTTTTGCGACTTCCTGCAAAACTGTACATATTATCAGAAAGTAGACAAACTTCTCTATAAAATGCTATACGGCTTGTTTTGGGTTTCATTGGTTTTTGTTTACTTACAGAGCGTCAAAGTGGGCCATCTCAAAGAAGACAATAATTTTTATATGCTTGTGCTGCCTTTCTGCCAAACCTTTCCCATCAGCTCCAAACACGTTATGAGAGAGCATTTTTTGCTCTATCAGACAGTATGTTTATTTTTCCATGCTAGCCGTTTTTTAAAACTTTTATCATGAAAGCGTTTTCAAAATTCTTTGACGTGTAAAACTTTTAGTTGGGAACTTTTTGCAGAATTTCAAAAATCATTCGAAAGAGGAGGATTAGGGCTATAAGGAGACGCGTCACAGTTCTTCAATCGCACCAGGTTTTCTTAACTTTTAGGTCGACAAAGTGGAGGTTCGACGGCTCGCGTGGCCGCGCTGTGCGGCCAACGCGACGGCCGCACGCGCACCCACTCAGTAACTGCGCGGCGGTGCGGCCGTCGCGTTAGCCGCACAGCGCGGCCACGCGAGCCGTCGAACCTCCACTTTGTCGACCTAAAAGTTGACAAAACCTGGTGCGATTAAAAAATTTTGATGCATCTCCTTACAGAACAAATCCTCTTCTTTCGAATGATGTTTGAAATTCTGCAAAAGGTTTCTAACGAAAAGTTTTATACGTCGAAGAATTTTGAAAAGTTTTCATGACAAAAGTTTCAAAAAACGGCTAGCACGGAAAAATAAACATACTATCTGATAGAGCAACAAATGCTCTATCGTGTCGTGTTTACAGCTCATAGAAAACGTTCGGTAAAAAGGCAGCACAAGCATCCAAAAATTATTGTCATCTTTGAGATACCCCACTTTGACGCTCTGTAAGTAAACAAAAACCAAGGCATATCAAAACAATCTGTACACCATTTTATAGAAAAATTCGTCTACTTTCAGATGGTATATACATTTTTGCAGGAAGTCTCGAAACGAAGCAGGTAAAATTCACTGTCGGTGGGGTCAATTTTTCTCATTTTTGATTTCAACTTCAATGGTCAAAACGTTGTGAAAATTCCGAGGTTTCGTAAACAGCAGATACAGGTCGTGAAAGAGCAAATAATTCTCTATCGAATGCTATCTGGATGTTTCCGGAAGCTTCTCTAATAGGCGCGCAACAGAAGCTTGAAAAAAACGGCAAATAACGTTAACATATATATATATATATATATATATATATATATATATATATATATATATATATATATATATATATATATATATATATATATATATACAGTAGCGGCCAAAATTCTATTAACACTCGGTCGCGCAGAAATTTTCACCCTTCTTTGACCAGCAGTCCACGAAAAAGTTCGGAACTTCCGAGGAAGCTGTGTACAGTATCTAATAGAGCAAGTCTTCCTCTTTCAAATAGTGTACAAGAAATTCTCAGATGTGTTGAATCTGAAGAAATATAAGAGGTTCTTTGAGACATACATTTTTCTTCACTCAAAAATTCACTTTGGTGGCGTGTATTTTTTCCGCAAACACCTACGCAAAAAAACTAAACAAACATTTTGGTAGTGCAAACAATTCTCTTTCAAACGGTGTATCTTGTTTTCCACTTCTCTATAGAAATCCAGAATTACGGTTTTTTTTAGTGAACTATTCGGTATTTCACCAATTCTGCGTTGAGTGAGCTAGATAATATAAACATTCTGTTTCCCATTCCTTGTTGTCTTTATGCAATAACTTTCAGCAAAATAACTCGTGAACGCGAGTTGAGAGGAATTTTCGAACGAATTTCCAGCAAGCAGTGTGGTGCCAAATTATGGGTCCGCCCCAAATTTGTCTGATAGCTCACCGAGAGCGCGCTGTCGAAGACAGGATATACAACTATCGTATTCCACATGATTTATCACCATCACGAAAAAAATTTTGAACAAGATATCTCGTCTATGCCGGAAGCCATGAATTTTTAAAAATTTCAACTAGTGGAGCATTGCAAGACTATAAGCCCGCTCAAAATTTAGTTGATAGTACAGTAACAGCGCGATCTCGAGGGTGGATAAGATTTTCATAACATTCTACGTGTTAGATTACCTTTACAAAATAATCTCGAGCAGAATAACTTGTTAGCGCAGGACACCATGAATTTTCAAAAAAAAAAACAGCAAACGGCGAGGATGATAGCTTATGATAGCTTCCACGAATCGCGGTCTATTAAAGAAGAAACTTCTTAATCGTTGTCTGTTTCGCACATCGCTTGTCTGTGAGCATCTTCTACAACTATTAGATACACTACCGTTGAATTACCGATGACATTTATCTTAAGCACTGTCAATCAGGTGTAGAAATTGGTATGTCGTAGAGGTGCATGGCGCAATCCATACCAATAACATGACATAAGATCTGCTTCTCATGTGCTTTCGTATGGCTTATAACCTATCTTTGGATCTTCACTATCAGTAATCTTAGACAGAGGGACAACTTTTTGAGACACCCTGTGGTGTTGCACTTCTTCGTGAGTTTTCACTTTGAAATTGTCTGTAATTCTGCATTTGTGAAGAAAAGTTAAAAACAAATTACACCGATCGAAAGAGAATTGTCTGCACTACCAAGAAGTTTGTTTGGTTTTTTTACGTAGCTGTCTGCGGAAAAAATACACGTCACCAAAGTGAATTTCTGAGTGAAGAAAAATGTATGTCTCAAAAAACCTCTTATATTTCTTCAGATTCAGCACATCTGAAAATTTCTTGTACACTGTTTGAAAGAGGAAGATTCGCTCTATCAGAGCCTGTGCACAGCTTCCTCGAAAGTTTCAAACTTTTTCGTGGGCTGCCGGTCAAAGAAGAGTGGAAAATTCTGCGCGACCGAGTGTTAATAGAATTTTGGCCGCTACTATATATATATATATATATTTATATTTATATATATTTATATATATATATATATATATATATATATATATATATATATATATATATTTATATATATATATATATATATATATTTATTACATGAGCTATTACAGGACTTAGTCCGGTCTTCCCCGAAGCTAAGTCGTCCCGAGATCAATGGAGTTCTCCTGTAGCGTCAGTCACTCGTTCCCAGTGGAATCCGGGGGAAAGACGGAGCAGCCGCGACGACGCTGGAAGCCCTTGTAATAGTTGATTTTCTTGTCGGGTTTTCCGTTCCTGTCGTGGTCCCAATGAATGGCGTGTATTTTGTTCTATCGCATGTCTTGGAAGATATCGAAGTTGCCTGGTATCGAGCACTCCCGGGTGACACTCCGACGTAGCAAGTTTTCATTTGTTAACTATAAATACTACTATAAATAAATAATAAATAAACTATAAACTATTAATACTATAAATAAATAATAAGTAAACTATGAAGACTACTGTTCTGATCCGTTATACTACTGCTGATCCGTGACATGGTGGCCGCAGGTAACGTACCCACGTAACATCGATAGCACGAGAAGATCAAAAATACGCGTCAACACAAGATTATTGCCGGGATGTGTCAACCGGGAATCACTTCACTTACACTTGGGGCAGCGAACAAAACAACTCAGCTTTCGGTTAGAGACGGATTAGCATCACTATCAATCACTGAGTGTTCATTTTGATCTGAATAAAAAACATTGTAGTATTGTGCAAGTGCATCTCAAAGTGCATGTTAAATTTGTTATGTTTTGATGTTTGTGTGTTTACTGTATCAGGAGAAACGCGTATCAGCGATATCACCTGCTGGCAGCCGAAGTAGAACAAGCATGTTATCCGTGAACGTTCAATCAGGTCTGGAATCCCGCGATTCGGGCAGGTGCATGGCGCAATCTTCATGTTTCATACATTTTACATCCCTCTAAACTCTTTTCTTATAATTGCATCGCCGTTGGAAGAGTTTTAGCTTCTCGAGCAGAGGTTACAATTATTGATCGATATTGATGTTGTTCCATGCTTAACTGCCTTAGAAGTAACTCATAGCAGTAATATTACCTGTTTACGACCAAAGTAGAGCAAGCATGTAACCCATGTACTATCAATCAGGTCCAAAATCTGAGGTTTCGGTCGAGTACATGGCGCAATCCTCACCAAGCGCATCCTATAGAATTTTATTTTTTCTTAGCTTTCATTCAAGCTATGATTCATTTTGATTGGTTCCTTTTCGCCAAAGTTATGACATTTCAAACAAGAGGTACATTTTTTGAGACACCCTGTATATCAATGAGCGCATCACGGCTGGTTTGGACTAGTAAAATCAAAAACACGACCTCAACAGGTATCGACTGATCACGTTCGAACACCTCGCAATAAATAAGAACCAAAAAACTATTGAGGTGGCAAATATTTCTATGATTCCGCTGCCGCTATTTAAGGTACTCAAATGGTAAAGTTGTCCGTCAGGTACTCAATTGGCAAGATTGTCCGTTCCGAGCACTCCAAACTAGATCAGAAAAAGGACTTGTTGAGGTGGCAACTGCTTCGTCAAGTCCGTCCCCTGCCTTTAAGATGTCGAAGTCGGCGGCCTGCAGAGAGCCGTGAATTCTAGATTAGAAAGTTACTGATGTTAGACGAACAACAGCAGTAAAACACGCGCCAGGGAAATATAGGGTGGTAAGAAAGTCTTGAGCCGTTTGACGCCTACTTTTTCTTGGTTTTCCTGTTCAGTTTCCAGTGCATTTTACTCCACGGTTTTATCACCATTGTTAGTCAGAACCATGATGTCCCGGATAGGCAGGCTGCCATCTTCTACATGCAGAACTGAGCAGGCTGGAAGCCAAAGAATTCGCTGACTGCTCGTATGACATCATCGATTTTAGTGCCTCTTTTCTCAGCTAAAAAGCAACATGGAAGGATGATAATTGGTAGCTATAGGGGACAATATAGGTGTAATACGATGATTGCAAAATTGGGTGCCAACATCATTTCTTTAAATTTTTACTAGTCTCTTTATCGACATAGGGTCCTGCTGCACCATTTCGAGTGTGCACCGAATCCTGTCGGCCGGGATGTCCGAGCTCAGTCCACTCAGCGTTTCTCTGTAACGAAGGAATGGAGCAAACTGGTAACTGTAGTATGACTGTGTTATAGTCCCCTTGCAAGAGTACGAGGGCTCTCTTCCGGATCCGCTGCAAGAGCTTCGAGAAAGGCAGAATTTTCTACCACAGGAGCCCATCCCAACCAAGGCTTGTCTTCGAAGCCGGAGTCTCGAGCTGTAAAACGAAATAACCAGAGCTCGACGATGCTGAAGATTGCGGTGTCTTCTACGAAAACAGCGCTGATGTTGCGAATGGTTTCCATCGTTCCAGTGCTGTGCCACCGTCCGTTAAAGATGAAGGCTCAAATATGCTCATGTGGAAATGACATCGTATCTGAAGTTAAAGAAGAGGGTTTGGTTATTTATACCCATGGTAACGCTGCTTCGTGAATGACTAACAACTACCACATGTTAGGTAATGGATACAATCCAGAAGTCGGAAGTTATGAATCTTCCAAGCAAAGTGGCTCAAGACTTTCTTACCACCTTATAATATCTGAAAATCGTGAGCTGCTGATAGTCCGAGTCCTAACCACTAGACCACATGGGACATACTGGCTGAGCTCGAGCTCAAACTACGGGAACGCTTTTAGGCCTTTACATGTTCCATGTAGACAGAGTATTCGTCGGTAAGCAAAAGTCTTCCCATGCCGGGAGTCGAACCCGGGCCGCGTGGGTGAAAACCACGAATCCTAACCACTAGACCACATGTGACATACTGGCTGAGCTCGAGCTCAAACTACGGGAACGCTTTCATGCCTTTACTTATTCCATGTAGACAGAGTATTTGTCGGTAAGCAAAAGTCTTCCCATGCCGGGAATCGAACCCGGGCCGCGTGGGTGAAAACCACGAATCCTAACCACTAGACCACATGGGACATACTGACTGAGCTCGAGCTCAAACTACGGGAACGCTTCGCTGTCCTCATTACTGCAAAATGCGACAATCATCTACCACATTTTAAAACGGACGCTCTTCAAGAGCACCAGTCTGTCTACTGCACTGGCAACCCAGCCAAGTGTTTTTGTCGGTAAGCAAAAGTCTTCCCATGCCGGGAATCGAACCCGGGCCGCGTGGGTGAAAACCACGAATCCTAACCACTAGACCACATGGGACATACTGGCTGAGCTCGAGCTCAAACTACGGGAACGCTTCGCTGTCCTCACTACTGCAAAATGCGACAATCATCTGCCACATTTTAAAACGAACGCTCTTCCAGAGCACCAGTCTGTCTACTGCACTGGCAACCCAGCCAAGTGTTTTTAAGCAAAATTCTTCCCATGCCGGGAATCGAACCCGGGCCGCGTGGGTGAAAACCACGAATCCTAACCACTAGACCACATGGGACATACTGACTGAGCTCGAGCTCAAACTACGGGAACGCTTTCATGCCTTTACATATTCCATGTAGACAGAGTATTTGTCGGTAAGCAAAAGTCTTCCCATGCCGGGAATCGAACCCGGGCCGCGTGGGTGAAAACCACGAATCCTAACCACTAGACCACATGGGACATACTGACTGATCTCGAGCTCAAACTACGGGAACGCTTCGCTGTCCTCATTACTGCAAAATGCGACAATCATCTACCACATTTTAAAACGGACGCTCTTCAAGAGCACCAGTCTGTCTACTGCACTGGCAACCCAGCCAAGTGTTTTTGTCGGTAAGCAAAAGTCTTCCCATGCCGGGAATCGAACCCGGGCCGCGTGGGTGAAAACCACGAATCCTAACCACTAGACCACATGGGACATACTGGCTGAGCTCGAGCTCAAACTACGGGAACGCTTCGCTGTCCTCACTACTGCAAAATGCGACAATCATCTGCCACATTTTAAAACGGACGCTCTTCCAGAGCACCAGTCTGTCTACTGCACTGGCAACCCAGCCCAAGTGTTTTTGTTAAGCAAAATTCTTCCCATGCCGGGAATCGAACCCGGGCCGCGTGGGTGAAAACCACGAATCCTAACCACTAGACCACATGGGACATACTGGCTGAGCTCGAGCTCAAACTACGGGAACGCTTTCATGCCTTTACATATTCCATGTAGACAGAGTATTTGTCGGTAAGCAAAATTCTTCCCATGCCGGGAATCGAACCCGGGCCGCGTGGGTGAAAACCACGAATCCTAACCACTAGACCACATGGGACATACTGGCTGAGCTCGAGCTCAAACTACGGGAACGCTTTCATGCCTTTACTTATTCCATGACAGAGTATTTGTCGGTAAGCAAAATTCTTCCCATACATGAAAACCACGAATCCTAACCACTAGACCACATGGGAGATACCATGCTCAAACTACGGGAACACTTTCATGCCTTTACATGTTCCATGTAGACAGAGTATTTGTCGGTAAGCAAAAGTCTTCCCATGCCGGGAATCGAACCCGGGCCGCGTGGGTGAAAACCACGAATCCTAACCACTAGACCACATGGGACATACTGACTGAGCTCGAGCTCAAACTACGGGAACGCTTCGCTGTCCTCACTACTGCAAAATGCGACAATCATCTGCCACATTTTAAAACGGACGCTCTTCCAGAGCACCAGTCTGTCTACTGCACTGGCAACCCAGCCCAAGTGTTTTTGTCGGTAAGCAAAATTCTTCCCATGCCGGGAATCGAACCCGGGCCGCGTGGGTGAAAACCACGAATCCTAACCACTAGACCACATGGGACATACTGGCTGAGCTCGAGCTCAAACTACGGGAACGCTTCGCTGTCCTCACTACTGCAAAATGCGACAATCATCTACCACATTTTAAAACGGACGCTCTTCCAGAGCACCAGTCTGTCTACTGCACTGGCAACCCAGCCCAAGTGTTTTTGTCGGTAAGCAAAAGTCTTCCCATGCCGGGAATCGAACCCGGGCCGCGTGGGTGAAAACCACGAATCCTAACCACTAGACCACATGGGACATACTGGCTGAGCTCGAGCTCAAACTACGGGAACGCTTTCATGCCTTTACATGTTCCATGTAGACAGAGTATTTGTCGGTAAGCAAAAGTCTTCCCATGCCGGGAATCGAACCCGGGCCGCGTGGGTGAAAACCACGAATCCTAACCACTAGACCACATGGGACATACTGGCTGAGCTCGAGCTCAAACTACGGGAACGCTTTCATGCCTTTACATGTTCCATGTAGACAGAGTATTTGTCGGTAAGCAAAAGTCTTCCCATGCCGGGAATCGAACCCGGGCCGCGTGGGTGAAAACCACGAATCCTAACCACTAGACCACATGGGACATACTGGCTGAGCTCGAGCTCAAACTACGGGAACGCTTCGCTGTCCTCATTACTGCAAAATGCGACAATCATCTACCACATTTTAAAACGGACGCTCTTCCAGAGCACCAGTCTGTCTACTGCACTGGCAACCCAGCCCAAGTGTTTTTGTCGGTAAGCAAAATTCTTCCCATGCCGGGAATCGAACCCGGGCCGCGTGGGTGAAAACCACGAATCCTAACCACTAGACCACATGGGACATACTGACTGAGCTCGAGCTCAAACTACGGGAACGCTTCGCTGTCCTCACTACTGCAAAATGCGACAATCATCTGCCACATTTTAAAACGGACGCTCTTCCAGAGCACCAGTCTGTCTACTGCACTGGCAACCCAGCCAAGTGTTTTTTAAGCAAAATTCTTCCCATGCCGGGAATCGAACCCGGGCCGCGTGGGTGAAAACCACGAATCCTAACCACTAGACCACATGGGACATACTGACTGAGCTCGAGCTCAAACTACGGGAACGCTTTCATGCCTTTACATATTCCATGTAGACAGAGTATTTGTCGGTAAGCAAAATTCTTCCCATGCCGGGAATCGAACCCGGGCCGCGTGGGTGAAAACCACGAATCCTAACCACTAGACCACATGGGACATACTGACTGAGCTCGAGCTCAAACTACGGGAACACTTTCATGCCTTTACATGTTCCATGTAGACAGAGTATTTGTCGGTAAGCAAAAGTCTTCCCATGCCGGGAATCGAACCCGGGCCGCGTGGGTGAAAACCACGAATCCTAACCACTAGACCACATGGGACATACTGGCTGAGCTCGAGCTCAAACTACGGGAACGCTTCGCTGTCCTCACTACTGCAAAATGCGACAATCATCTGCCACATTTTAAAACGAACGCTCTTCCAGAGCACCAGTCTGTCTACTGCACTGGCAACCCAGCCAAGTGTTTTTTTTAAGCAAAATTCTTCCCATGCCGGGAATCGAACCCGGGCCGCGTGGGTGAAAACCACGAATCCTAACCACTAGACCACATGGGACATACTGACTGAGCTCGAGCTCAAACTACGGGAACGCTTTTTCATGCCTTTACATATTCCATGTAGACAGAGTATTTGTCGGTAAGCAAAATTCTTCCCATGCCGGGAATCGAACCCGGGCCGCGTGGGTGAAAACCACGAATCCTAACCACTAGACCACATGGGAGATACTGGCTGAGCTCGAGCTCAAACTACGGGAACACTTTCATGCCTTTACATGTTCCATGTAGACAGAGTATTTGTCGGTAAGCAAAAGTCTTCCCATGCCGGGAATCGAACCCGGGCCGCGTGGGTGAAAACCACGAATCCTAACCACTAGACCACATGGGACATACTGACTGAGCTCGAGCTCAAACTACGGGAACGCTTCGCTGTCCTCACTACTGCAAAATGCGACAATCATCTGCCACATTTTAAAACGGACGCTCTTCCAGAGCACCAGTCTGTCTACTGCACTGGCAACCCAGCCCAAGTGTTTTTGTCGGTAAGCAAAATTCTTCCCATGCCGGGAATCGAACCCGGGCCGCGTGGGTGAAAACCACGAATCCTAACCACTAGACCACATGGGACATACTGACTGAGCTCGAGCTCAAACTACGGGAACGCTTTCATGCCTTTACATATTCCATGTAGACAGAGTATTTGTCGGTAAGCAAAATTCTTCCCATGCCGGGAATCGAACCCGGGCCGCGTGGGTGAAAACCACGAATCCTAACCACTAGACCACATGGGACATACTGGCTGAGCTCGAGCTCAAACTACGGGAACGCTTCGCTGTCCTCACTACTGCAAAATGCGACAATCATCTGCCACATTTTAAAACGGACGCTCTTCCAGAGCACCAGTCTGTCTACTGCACTGGCAACCCAGCCCAAGTGTTTTTGTCGGTAAGCAAAATTCTTCCCATGCCGGGAATCGAACCCGGGCCGCGTGGGTGAAAACCACGAATCCTAACCACTAGACCACATGGGACATACTGGCTGAGCTCGAGCTCAAACTACGGGAACGCTTTCATGCCTTTACATGTTCCATGTAGACAGAGTATTTGTCGGTAAGCAAAAGTCTTCCCATGCCGGGAATCGAACCCGGGCCGCGTGGGTGAAAACCACGAATCCTAACCACTAGACCACATGGGACATACTGGCTGAGCTCGAGCTCAAACTACGGGAACGCTTCGCTGTCCTCACTACTGCAAAATGCGACAATCATCTACCACATTTTAAAACGGACGCTCTTCCAGAGCACCAGTCTGTCTACTGCACTGGCAACCCAGCCCAAGTGTTTTTGTAGACGGTAAGCAAAAGTCTTCCCATGCCGGGAATCGAACCCGGGCCGCGTGGGTGAAAACCACGAATCCTAACCACTAGACCACATGGGACATACTGGCTGAGCTCGAGCTCAAACTACGGGAACGCTTTCATGCCTTTACATGTTCCATGTAGACAGAGTATTTGTCGGTAAGCAAAAGTCTTCCCATGCCGGGAATCGAACCCGGGCCGCGTGGGTGAAAACCACGAATCCTAACCACTAGACCACATGGGACATACTGGCTGAGCTCGAGCTCAAACTACGGGAACGCTTCGCTGTCCTCACTCACTGCGACAATCATCTGCAAAATGCGACAATCATCTACCACATTTTAAAACGGACGCTCTTCCAGTCATGTCTACTGCACTGGCAACCCAGCCCAAGTGTTTTTGTCGGTAAGCAAAAGTCTTCCCATGCCGGGAATCGAACCCGGGCCGCGTGGGTGAAAACCACGAATCCTAACCACTAGACCACATGGGACATACTGGCTGAGCTCGAGCTCAAACTACGGGAACGCTTCGCTGTCCTCACTACTGCAAAATGCGACAATCATCTACGGGAACGCTTCGCTGTCCTCATTACTGCAAAATGCGACCATCTGCCACATTTTAAAACGGACGCTCTTCCAGAGCACCAGTCTGTCTACTGCACTGGCAACCCAGCCCAAGTGTTTTTGTCGGTAAGCAAAATTCTTCCCATGCCGGGAATCGAACCCGGGCCGCGTGGGTGAAAACCACGAATCCTAACCACTAGACCACATGGGACATACTGGCTGAGCTCGAGCTCAAACTACGGGAACGCTTCGCTGTCCTCACTACTGCAAAATGCGACAATCATCTACCACATTTTAAAACGGACGCTCTTCAAGAGCACCAGTCTGTCTACTGCACTGGCAACCCAGCCAAGTGTTTTTGTCGGTAAGCAAAAGTCTTCCCATGCCGGGAATCGAACCCGGGCCGCGTGGGTGAAAACCACGAATCCTAACCACTAGACCACATGGGACATACTGGCTGAGCTCGAGCTCAAACTACGGGAACGCTTCGCTGTCCTCACTACTGCAAAATGCGACAATCATCTGCCACATTTTAAAACGAACGCTCTTCCAGAGCACCAGTCTGTCTACTGCACTGGCAACCCAGCCAAGTGTTTTTTAAGCAAAATTCTTCCCATGCCGGGAATCGAACCCGGGCCGCGTGGGTGAAAACCACGAATCCTAACCACTAGACCACATGGGACATACTGACTGAGCTCGAGCTCAAACTACGGGAACGCTTTCATGCCTTTACATATTCCATGTAGACAGAGTATTTGTCGGTAAGCAAAATTCTTCCCATGCCGGGAATCGAACCCGGGCCGCGTGGGTGAAAACCACGAATCCTAACCACTAGACCACATGGGAGATACTGGCTGAGCTCGAGCTCAAACTACGGGAACACTTTCATGCCTTTACATGTTCCATGTAGACAGAGTATTTGTCGGTAAGCAAAAGTCTTCCCATGCCGGGAATCGAACCCGGGCCGCGTGGGTGAAAACCACGAATCCTAACCACTAGACCACATGGGACATACTGGCTGAGCTCGAGCTCAAACTACGGGAACGCTTCGCTGTCCTCACTACTGCAAAATGCGACAATCATCTACCACATTTTAAAACGGACGCTCTTCCAGAGCACCAGTCTGTCTACTGCACTGGCAACCCAGCCCAAGTGTTTTTGTCGGTAAGCAAAATTCTTCCCATGCCGGGAATCGAACCCGGGCCGCGTGGGTGAAAACCACGAATCCTAACCACTAGACCACATGGGACATACTGACTGAGCTCGAGCTCAAACTACGGGAACAATCATTTCATGCCTTTACATGTTCCATGTAGACAGAGTATTTGTCGGTAAGCAAAAGTCTTCCCATGCCGGGAATCGAACCCGGGCCGCGTGGGTGAAAACCACGAATCCTAACCACTAGACCACATGGGACATACTGGCTGAGCTCGAGCTCAAACTACGGGAACGCTTCGCTGTCCTCACTACTGCAAAATGCGACAATCATCTGCCACATTTTAAAACGGACGCTCTTCCAGAGCACCAGTCTGTCTACTGCACTGGCAACCCAGCCAAGTGTTTTTGTCGGTAAGCAAAATTCTTCCCATGCCGGGAATCGAACCCGGGCCGCGTGGGTGAAAACCACGAATCCTAACCACTAGACCACATGGGACATACTGACTGAGCTCGAGCTCAAACTACGGGAACGCTTTCATGCCTTTACATATTCCATGTAGACAGAGTATTTGTCGGTAAGCAAAATTCTTCCCATGCCGGGAAAAATGGTGAAAACCAGACTAGACCACATGGGAGATACTGGCTGAGCTCGAGCTCAAACTACGGGAACACTTTCATGCCTTTACATGTTCCATGTAGACAGAGTATTTGTCGGTAAGCAAAAGTCTTCCCATGCCGGGAATCGAACCCGGGCCGCGTGGGTGAAAACCACGAATCCTAACCACTAGACCACATGGGACATACTGGCTGAGCTCGAGCTCAAACTACGGGAACGCTTCGCTGTCCTCACTACTGCAAAATGCGACAATCATCTGCCACATTTTAAAACGGACGCTCTTCCAGAGCACCAGTCTGTCTACTGCACTGGCAACCCAGCCCAAGTGTTTTTGTCGGTAAGCAAAATTCTTCCCATGCCGGGAATCGAACCCGGGCCGCGTGGGTGAAAACCACGAATCCTAACCACTAGACCACATGGGACATACTGGCTGAGCTCGAGCTCAAACTACGGGAACGCTTTCATGCCTTTACATGTTCCATGTAGACAGAGTATTTGTCGGTAAGCAAAATTTTCCCATGCCGGGAATCGAACCCGGGCCGCGTGGGTGAAAACCACGAATCCTAACCACTAGACCACATGGGACATACTGGCTGAGCTCGAGCTCAAACTACGGGAACACTTTCATGCCTTTACATGTTCCATGTAGACAGAGTATTTGTCGGTAAGCAAAAGTCTTCCCATGCCGGGAATCGAACCCGGGCCGCGTGGGTGAAAACCACGAATCCTAACCACTAGACCACATGGGACATACTGGCTGAGCTCGAGCTCAAACTACGGGAACGCTTCGCTGTCCTCACTACTGCAAAATGCGACAATCATCTACCACATTTTAAAACGGACGCTCTTCCAGAGCACCAGTCTGTCTACTGCACTGGCAACCCAGCCCAAGTGTTTTTGTCGGTAAGCAAAATTCTTCCCATGCCGGGAATCGAACCCGGGCCGCGTGGGTGAAAACCACGAATCCTAACCACTAGACCACATGGGACATACTGGCTGAGCTCGAGCTCAAACTACGGGAACGCTTTCATGCCTTTACATGTTCCATGTAGACAGAGTATTTGTCGGTAAGCAAAAGTCTTCCCATGCCGGGAATCGAACCCGGGCCGCGTGGGTGAAAACCACGAATCCTAACCACTAGACCACATGGGACATACTGGCTGAGCTCGAGCTCAAACTACGGGAACGCTTCGCTGTCCTCACTACTGCAAAATGCGACAATCATCTGCCACATTTTAAAACGGACGCTCTTCCAGAGCACCAGTCTGTCTACTGCACTGGCAACCCAGCCCAAGTGTTTTTGTCGGTAAGCAAAATTCTTCCCATGCCGGGAATCGAACCCGGGCCGCGTGGGTGAAAACCACGAATCCTAACCACTAGACCACATGGGACATACTGGCTGAGCTCGAGCTCAAACTACGGGAACGCTTTCATGCCTTTACATGTTCCATGTAGACAGAGTATTTGTCGGTAAGCAAAATTCTTCCCATGCCGGGAATCGAACCCGGGCCGCGTGGGTGAAAACCACGAATCCTAACCACTAGACCACATGGGACATACTGGCTGAGCTCGAGCTCAAACTACGGGAACGCTTTCATGCCTTTACATGTTCCATGTAGACAGAGTATTTGGACATACTGGCTGACTAGCTCGAGCTCAAACTACGTGGGTGAAAACCACGGACCACATGGGACATACTGGCTGAGCTCGAGCTCAAACTACGGGACATATGGCTGAAACGCTTCGCTGTCCTCACTACTGCAAAATGCGACAATCATCTACCACATTTTAAAACGGACGCTCTTCCAGAGCACCAGTCTGTCTACTGCACTGGCAACCCAGCCCAAGTGTTTTTGTCGGTAAGCAAAATTCTTCCCATGCCGGGAATCGAACCCGGGCCGCGTGGGTGAAAACCACGAATCCTAACCACTAGACCACATGGGACATACTGGCTGAGCTCGAGCTCAAACTACGGGAACGCTTCGCTGTCCTCACTACTGCAAAATGCGACAATCATCTGCCACATTTTAAAACGGACGCTCTTCCAGAGCACCAGTCTGTCTACTGCACTGGCAACCCAGCCCAAGTGTTTTTGTCGGTAAGCAAAATTCTTCCCATGCCGGGAATCGAACCCGGGCCGCGTGGGTGAAAACCACGAATCCTAACCACTAGACCACATGGGACATACTGACTGAGCTCGAGCTCAAACTACGGGAACGCTTTCATGCCTTTACATGTTCCATGTAGACAGAGTATTTGTCGGTAAGCAAAAGTCTTCCCATGCCGGGAATCGAACCCGGGCCGCGTGGGTGAAAACCACGAATCCTAACCACTAGACCACATGGGACATACTGGCTGAGCTCGAGCTCAAACTACGGGAACGCTTCGCTGTCCTCACTACTGCAAAATGCGACAATCATCTACCACATTTTAAAACGGACGCTCTTCCAGAGCACCAGTCTGTCTACTGCACTGGCAACCCAGCCCAAGTGTTTTTGTCGGTAAGCAAAATTCTTCCCATGCCGGGAATCGAACCCGGGCCGCGTGGGTGAAAACCACGAATCCTAACCACTAGACCACATGGGACATACTGGCTGAGCTCGAGCTCAAACTACGGGAACGCTTTCATGCCTTTACATGTTCCATGTAGACAGAGTATTTGTCGGTAAGCAAAAGTCTTCCCATGCCGGGAATCGAACCCGGGCCGCGTGGGTGAAAACCACGAATCCTAACCACTAGACCACATGGGACATACTGGCTGAGCTCGAGCTCAAACTACGGGAACGCTTCGCTGTCCTCACTACTGCAAAATGCGACAATCATCTGCCACATTTTAAAACGGACGCTCTTCCAGAGCACCAGTCTGTCTACTGCACTGGCAACCCAGCCCAAGTGTTTTTGTCGGTAAGCAAAATTCTTCCCATGCCGGGAATCGAACCCGGGCCGCGTGGGTGAAAACCACGAATCCTAACCACTAGACCACATGGGACATACTGGCTGAGCTCGAGCTCAAACTACGGGAACGCTTTCATGCCTTTACATGTTCCATGTAGACAGAGTATTTGTCGGTAAGCAAAAGTCTTCCCATGCCGGGAATCGAACCCGGGCCGCGTGGGTGAAAACCACGAATCCTAACCACTAGACCACATGGGACATACTGGCTGAGCTCGAGCTCAAACTACGGGAACGCTTTCATGCCTTTACATGTTCCATGTAGACAGAGTATTTGTCGGTAAGCAAATTACTTCCCATGCCGGGAATCGAACCCGGGCCGCGTGGGTGAAAACCACGAATCCTAACCACTAGACCACATGGGACATACTGGCTGAGCTCGAGCTCACAATCACTACGGGGCAACTTTCATGCCTTTACATGTTCCATGTAGACAGAGTATTTGTCGGTAAGCAAAATTCTTCCCATGCCGGGAATCGAACCCGGGCCGCGTGGGTGAAAACCACGAATCCTAACCACTAGACCACATGGGACATACTGGCTGAGCTCGAGCTCAAACTACGGGAACGCTTTCATGCCTTTACATGTTCCATGTAGACAGAGTATTTGTCGGTAAGCAAAAGTCTTCCCATGCCGGGAATCGAACCCGGGCCGCGTGGGTGAAAACCACGAATCCTAACCACTAGACCACATGGGACATACTGGCTGAGCTCGAGCTCAAACTACGGGAACGCTTCGCTGTCCTCACTACTGCAAAATGCGACAATCATGCCACATTTTAAAACGAACGCTCTTCCAGAGCACCAGTCTGTCTACTGCACTGGCAACCCAGCCAAGTGTTTTGTTAAGCAAAATTCTTCCCATGCCGGGAATCGAACCCGGGCCGCGTGGGTGAAAACCACGAATCCTAACCACTAGACCACATGGGACATACTGGCTGAGCTCGAGCTCAAACTACGGGAACGCTTTCATGCCTTTACATATTCCATGTAGACAGAGTATTTGTCGGTAAGCAAAATTCTTCCCATGCCGGGAATCGAACCCGGGCCGCGTGGGTGAAAACCACGAATCCTAACCACTAGACCACATGGGACATACTGGCTGAGCTCGAGCTCAAACTACGGGAACGCTTTCATGCCTTTACATGTTCCATGTAGACAGAGTATTTGTCGGTAAGCAAAAGTCTTCCCATGCCGGGAATCGAACCCGGGCCGCGTGGGTGAAAACCACGAATCCTAACCACTAGACCACATGGGACATACTGACTGAGCTCGAGCTCAAACTACGGGAACGCTTCGCTGTCCTCACTACTGCAAAATGCGACAATCATCTACCACATTTTAAAACGGACGCTCTTCCAGAGCACCAGTCTGTCTACTGCACTGGCAACCCAGCCCAAGTGTTTTTGTCGGTAAGCAAAATTCTTCCCATGCCGGGAATCGAACCCGGGCCGCGTGGGTGAAAACCACGAATCCTAACCACTAGACCACATGGGACATACTGGCTGAGCTCGAGCTCAAACTACGGGAACGCTTCGCTGTCCTCACTACTGCAAAATGCGACAATCATCTGCCACATTTTAAAACGGACGCTCTTCCAGAGCACCAGTCTGTCTACTGCACTGGCAACCCAGCCCAAGTGTTTTTGTCGGTAAGCAAAATTCTTCCCATGCCGGGAATCGAACCCGGGCCGCGTGGGTGAAAACCACGAATCCTAACCACTAGACCACATGGGACATACTGGCTGAGCTCGAGCTCAAACTACGGGAACGCTTTCATGCCTTTACATGTTCCATGTAGACAGAGTATTTGTCGGTAAGCAAAAGTCTTCCCATGCCGGGAATCGAACCCGGGCCGCGTGGGTGAAAACCACGAATCCTAACCACTAGACCACATGGGACATACTGGCTGAGCTCGAGCTCAAACTACGGGAACGCTTCGCTGTCCTCACTACTGCAAAATGCGACAATCATCTACCACATTTTAAAACGGACGCTCTTCCAGAGCACCAGTCTGTCTACTGCACTGGCAACCCAGCCCAAGTGTTTTTGTCGGTAAGCAAAATTCTTCCCATGCCGGGAATCGAACCCGGGCCGCGTGGGTGAAAACCACGAATCCTAACCACTAGACCACATGGGACATACTGGCTGAGCTCGAGCTCAAACTACGGGAACGCTTTCATGCCTTTACATGTTCCATGTAGACAGAGTATTTGTCGGTAAGCAAAAGTCTTCCCATGCCGGGAATCGAACCCGGGCCGCGTGGGTGAAAACCACGAATCCTAACCACTAGACCACATGGGACATACTGGCTGAGCTCGAGCTCAAACTACGGGAACGCTTCGCTGTCCTCACTACTGCAAAATGCGACAATCATCTGCCACATTTTAAAACGGACGCTCTTCCAGAGCACCAGTCTGTCTACTGCACTGGCAACCCAGCCCAAGTGTTTTTGTCGGTAAGCAAAATTCTTCCCATGCCGGGAATCGAACCCGGGCCGCGTGGGTGAAAACCACGAATCCTAACCACTAGACCACATGGGACATACTGGCTGAGCTCGAGCTCAAACTACGGGAACGCTTTCATGCCTTTACATGTTCCATGTAGACAGAGTATTTGTCGGTAAGCAAAAGTCTTCCCATGCCGGGAATCGAACCCGGGCCGCGTGGGTGAAAACCACGAATCCTAACCACTAGACCACATGGGACATACTGGCTGAGCTCGAGCTCAAACTACGGGAACGCTTTCATGCCTTTACATGTTCCATGTAGACAGAGTATTTGTCGGTAAGCAAAATTCTTCCATGCCGGGAATCGAACCCGGGCCGCGTGGGTGAAAACCACGAATCCTAACCACTAGACCACATGGGACATACTGGCTGAGCTCGAGCTCAAACTACGGGAACGCTTTCATGCCTTTACATGTTCCATGTAGACAGAGTATTTGTCGGTAAGCAAAATTCTTCCCATGCCGGGAATCGAACCCGGGCCGCGTGGGTGAAAACCACGAATCCTAACCACTAGACCACATGGGACATACTGGCTGAGCTCGAGCTCAAACTACGGGAACGCTTTCATGCCTTTACATATTCCATGTAGACAGAGTATTTGTCGGTAAGCAAAATTCTTCCCATGCCGGGAATCGAACCCGGGCCGCGTGGGTGAAAACCACGAATCCTAACCACTAGACCACATGGGACATACTGGCTGAGCTCGAGCTCAAACTACGGGAACGCTTTCATGCCTTTACATGTTCCATGTAGACAGAGTATTTGTCGGTAAGCAAAATTCTTCCCATGCCGGGAATCGAACCCGGGCCGCGTGGGTGAAAACCACGAATCCTAACCACTAGACCACATGGGACATACTGGCTGAGCTCGAGCTCAAACTACGGGAACGCTTTCATGCCTTTACATATTCCATGTAGACAGAGTATTTGTCGGTAAGCAAAATTCTTCCCATGCCGGGAATCGAACCCGGGCCGCGTGGGTGAAAACCACGAATCCTAACCACTAGACCACATGGGACATACTGGCTGAGCTCGAGCTCAAACTACGGGAACGCTTTCATGCCTTTACATGTTCCATGTAGACAGAGTATTTGTCGGTAAGCAAAATTCTTCCCATGCCGGGAATCGAACCCGGGCCGCGTGGGTGAAAACCACGAATCCTAACCACTAGACCACATGGGACATACTGACTGAGCTCGAGCTCAAACTACGGGAACGCTTCGCTGTCCTCACTACTGCAAAATGCGACAATCATCTGCCACATTTTAAAACGGACGCTCTTCCAGAGCACCAGTCTGTCTACTGCACTGGCAACCCAGCCCAAGTGTTTTTGTCGGTAAGCAAAATTCTTCCCATGCCGGGAATCGAACCCGGGCCGCGTGGGTGAAAACCACGAATCCTAACCACTAGACCACATGGGACATACTGGCTGAGCTCGAGCTCAAACTACGGGAACGCTTTCATGCCTTTACATGTTCCATGTAGACAGAGTATTTGTCGGTAAGCAAAAGTCTTCCCATGCCGGGAATCGAACCCGGGCCGCGTGGGTGAAAACCACGAATCCTAACCACTAGACCACATGGGACATACTGGCTGAGCTCGAGCTCAAACTACGGGAACGCTTTCATGCCTTTACATATTCCATGTAGACAGAGTATTTGTCGGTAAGCAAAATTCTTCCCATGCCGGGAATCGAACCCGGGCCGCGTGGGTGAAAACCACGAATCCTAACCACTAGACCACATGGGACATACTGGCTGAGCTCGAGCTCAAACTACGGGAACGCTTTCATGTTACATGTTCCATGTAGACAGAGTATTTGTCGGTAAGCAAAAGTCTTCCCATGCCGGGAATCGAACCCGGGCCGCGTGGGTGAAAACCACGAATCCTAACCACTAGACCACATGGGACATACTGGCTGAGCTCGAGCTCAAACTACGGGAACGCTTCGCTGTCCTCACTACTGCAAAATGCGACAATCATCTACCACATTTTAAAACGGACGCTCTTCCAGAGCACCAGTCTGTCTACTGCACTGGCAACCCAGCCCAAGTGTTTTTGTCGGTAAGCAAAAGTCTTCCCATGCCGGGAATCGAACCCGGGCCGCGTGGGTGAAAACCACGAATCCTAACCACTAGACCACATGGGACATACTGGCTGAGCTCGAGCTCAAACTACGGGAACGCTTCGCTGTCCTCACTACTGCAAAATGCGACAATCATCTGCCACATTTTAAAACGGACGCTCTTCCAGAGCACCAGTCTGTCTACTGCACTGGCAACCCAGCCCAAGTGTTTTTGTCGGTAAGCAAAATTCTTCCCATGCCGGGAATCGAACCCGGGCCGCGTGGGTGAAAACCACGAATCCTAACCACTAGACCACATGGGACATACTGGCTGAGCTCGAGCTCAAACTACGGGAACGCTTTCATGCCTTTACATGTTCCATGTAGACAGAGTATTTGTCGGTAAGCAAAAGTCTTCCCATGCCGGGAATCGAACCCGGGCCGCGTGGGTGAAAACCACGAATCCTAACCACTAGACCACATGGGACATACTGAGCTCGAGCTCAAACTACGGGAACGCTTTCATGCCTTTACATATTCCATGTAGACAGAGTATTTGTCGGTAAGCAAAATTCTTCCCATGCCGGGAATCGAACCCGGGCCGCGTGGGTGAAAACCACGAATCCTAACCACTAGACCACATGGGACATACTACTGAGCCTCACTACTGCAAAATGCGACAATCATCCCACATTTTAAAACGGACGCTCGGACGCTCTTGGCAACCCAGCCCAAGTGTTTTTGTCGGTAAGCAAAATTCTTCCCATGCCGGGAATCGAACCCGGGCCGCGTGGGTGAAAACCACGAATCCTAACCACTAGACCACATGGGACATACTGAGCTGAGCTCGAGCTCAAACTACGGGAACGCTTTCATGCCTTTACATATTCCATGTAGACAGAGTATTTGTCGGTAAGCAAAATTCTTCCCATGCCGGGAATCGAACCCGGGCCGCGTGGGTGAAAACCACGAATCCTAACCACTAGACCACATGGGACATACTGGCTGAGCTCGAGCTCAAACTACGGGAACGCTTTCATGCCTTTACATGTTCCATGTAGACAGAGTATTTGTCGGTAAGCAAAAGTCTTCCCATGCCGGGAATCGAACCCGGGCCGCGTGGGTGAAAACCACGAATCCTAACCACTAGACCACATGGGACATACTGGCTGAGCTCGAGCTCAAACTACGGGAACGCTTCGCTGTCCTCACTACTGCAAAATGCGACAATCATCTGCCACATTTTAAAACGGACGCTCTTCCAGAGCACCAGTCTGTCTACTGCACTGGCAACCCAGCCCAAGTGTTTTTGTCGGTAAGCAAAATTCTTCCCATGCCGGGAATCGAACCCGGGCCGCGTGGGTGAAAACCACGAATCCTAACCACTAGACCACATGGGACATATGGGACATACTGGCTGAGCTCGAGCTCAAACTCGGGAACGCTTCGCTGTCCTCACTACTGCAAAATGCGACAATCATCTGCCACATTTTAAAACGGACGCTCTTCCAGAGCACCAGTCTGTCTACTGCACTGGCAACCCAGCCCAAACTAGACCACATGGGACATACTGGCTGAGCTCGAGCTCAAACTACGGGAACGCTTTCATGCCTTTACATGTTCCATGTAGACAGAGTATTTGTCGGTAAGCAAAAGTCTTCCCATGCCGGGAATCGAACCCGGGCCGCGTGGGTGAAAACCACGAATCCTAACCACTAGACCACATGGGACATACTGGCTGAGCTCGAGCTCAAACTACGGGAACGCTTCGCTGTCCTCACTACTGCAAAATGCGACAATCATCTACCACATTTTAAAACGGACGCTCTTCCAGAGCACCAGTCTGTCTAACCACTGCACTGGCAACCCAGCCCAAGTGTTTTTGTCGGTAAGCGAATCGAACCCGGGCCGCGTGGGTGAAAACCACGAATCCTACTAGACCACATGGGCAAAATGCCTTTACATATTCCATGTAGACAGAGTATTTGTCGGTAAGCAAAAGTCTTCCCATGCCGGGAATCGAACCCGGGCCGCGTGGGTGAAAACCACGAATCCTAACCACTAGACCACATGGGACATACTGGCTGAGCTCGAGCTCAAACTACGGGAACGCTTCGCTGTCCTCACTACTGCAAAATGCGACAATCATCTGCCACATTTTAAAACGGACGCTCTTCCAGAGCACCAGTCTGTCTACTGCACTGGCAACCCAGCCCAAGTGTTTTTGTCGGTAAGCAAAATTCTTCCCATGCCGGGAATCGAACCCGGGCCGCGTGGGTGAAAACCACGAATCCTAACCACTAGACCACATGGGACATACCTGAGCTCGAGCTCAAACTACGGGAACGCTTTCATGCCTTTACATATTCCATGTAGACAGAGTATTTGTCGGTAAGCAAAAGTCTTCCCATGCCGGGAATCGAACCCGGGCCGCGTGGGTGAAAACCACGAATCCTAACCACTAGACCACATGGGACATACTGGCTGAGCTCGAGCTCAAACTACGGGAACGCTTCGCTGTCCTCACTACTGCAAAATGCGACAATCATCTGCCACATTTTAAAACGGACGCTCTTCCAGAGCACCAGTCTGTCTACTGCACTGGCAACCCAGCCCAAGTGTTTTTGTCGGTAAGCAAAATTCTTCCCATGCCGGGAATCGAACCCGGGCCGCGTGGGTGAAAACCACGAATCCTAACCACTAGACCACATGGGACATACTGGCTGAGCTCGAGCTCAAACTACGGGAACGCTTTCATGCCTTTACATGTTCCATGTAGACAGAGTATTTGTCGGTAAGCAAAAGTCTTCCCATGCCGGGAATCGAACCCGGGCCGCGTGGGTGAAAACCACGAATCCTAACCACTAGACCACATGGGACATACTGGCTGAGCTCGAGCTCAAACTACGGGAACGCTTCGCTGTCCTCACTACTGCAAAATGCGACAATCATCTGCCACATTTTAAAACGGACGCTCTTCCAGAGCACCAGTCTGTCTACTGCACTGGCAACCCAGCCCAAGTGTTTTTGTCGGTAAGCAAAAGTCTTCCCATGCCGGGAATCGAACCCGGGCCGCGTGGGTGAAAACCACGAATCCTAACCACTAGACCACATGGGACATACTGGCTGAGCTCGAGCTCAAACTACGGGAACGCTTCGCTGTCCTCACTACTGCAAAATGCGACAATCATCTGCCACATTTTAAAACGGACGCTCTTCCAGAGCACCAGTCTGTCTACTGCACTGGCAACCCAGCCCAAGTGTTTTTGTCGGTAAGCAAAAGTCTTCCCATGCCGGGAATCGAACCCGGGCCGCGTGGGTGAAAACCACGAATCCTAACCACTAGACCACATGGGACATACTGACTGAGCTCGAGCTCAAACTACGGGAACGCTTTCATGCCTTTACATATTCCATGTAGACAGAGTATTTGTCGGTAAGCAAAAGTCTTCCCATGCCGGGAATCGAACCCGGGCCGCGTGGGTGAAAACCACGAATCCTAACCACTAGACCACATGGGACATACTGGCTGAGCTCGAGCTCAAACTACGGGAACGCTTCGCTGTCCTCACTACTGCAAAATGCGACAATCATCTGCCACATTTTAAAACGGACGCTCTTCCAGAGCACCAGTCTGTCTACTGCACTGGCAACCCAGCCCAAGTGTTTTTGTCGGTAAGCAAAATTCTTCCCATGCCGGGAATCGAACCCGGGCCGCGTGGGTGAAAACCACGAATCCTAACCACTAGACCACATGGGACATACTGGCTGAGCTCGAGCTCAAACTACGGGAACGCTTTCATGCCTTTACATGTTCCATGTAGACAGAGTATTTGTCGGTAAGCAAAAGTCTTCCCATGCCGGGAATCGAACCCGGGCCGCGTGGGTGAAAACCACGAATCCTAACCACTAGACCACATGGGACATACTGGCTGAGCTCGAGCTCAAACTACGGGAACGCTTCGCTGTCCTCACTACTGCAAAATGCGACAATCATCTGCCACATTTTAAAACGGACGCTCTTCCAGAGCACCAGTCTGTCTACTGCACTGGCAACCCAGCCCAAGTGTTTTTGTCGGTAAGCAAAATTCTTCCCATGCCGGGAATCGAACCCGGGCCGCGTGGGTGAAAACCACGAATCCTAACCACTAGACCACATGGGACATACTGGCTGAGCTCGAGCTCAAACTACGGGAACGCTTTCATGCCTTTACATGTTCCATGCTTTCATGCCTTTACATATTCCAGACAGAGTATTTGTCGGTAAGCAAAAGTCTTCCCATGCCGGGAATCGAACCCGGGCCGCGTGGGTGAAAACCACGAATCCTAACCACTAGACCACATGGGACATACTGGCTGAGCTCGAGCTCAAACTACGGGAACGCTTTCATGCGACAATCATTACATAAAACGGACGCTCTTCCATGTAGACAGAGTATTTGTCGGTAAGCAAAAGTCTTCCCATGCCGGGAATCGAACCCGGGCCGCGTGGGTGAAAACCACGAATCCTAACCACTAGACCACATGGGACATACTGGCTGAGCTCGAGCTCAAACTACGGGAACGCTTCGCTGTCCTCACTACTGCAAAATGCGACAATCATCTGCCACATTTTAAAACGGACGCTCTTCCAGAGCACCAGTCTGTCTACTGCACTGGCAACCCAGCCCAAGTGTTTTTGTCGGTAAGCAAAATTCTTCCCATGCCGGGAATCGAACCCGGGCCGCGTGGGTGAAAACCACGAATCCTAACCACTAGACCACATGGGACATACTGACTGAGCTCGAGCTCAAACTACGGGAACGCTTTCATGCCTTTACATATTCCATGTAGACAGAGTATTTGTCGGTAAGCAAAAGTCTTCCCATGCCGGGAATCGAACCCGGGCCGCGTGGGTGAAAACCACGAATCCTAACCACTAGACCACATGGGACATACTGGCTGAGCTCGAGCTCAAACTACGGGAACGCTTCGCTGTCCTCACTACTGCAAAATGCGACAATCATCTGCCACATTTTAAAACGGACGCTCTTCCAGAGCACCAGTCTGTCTACTGCACTGGCAACCCAGCCCAAGTGTTTTTGTCGGTAAGCAAAATTCTTCCCATGCCGGGAATCGAACCCGGGCCGCGTGGGTGAAAACCACGAATCCTAACCACTAGACCACATGGGACATACTGGCTGAGCTCGAGCTCAAACTACGGGAACGCTTTCATGCCTTTACATATTCCATGTAGACAGAGTATTTGTCGGTAAGCAAAAGTCTTCCCATGCCGGGAATCGAACCCGGGCCGCGTGGGTGAAAACCACGAATCCTAACCACTAGACCACATGGGACATACTGGCTGAGCTCGAGCTCAAACTACGGGAACGCTTCGCTGTCCTCACTACTGCAAAATGCGACAATCATCTGCCACATTTTAAAACGGACGCTCTTCCAGAGCACCAGTCTGTCTACTGCACTGGCAACCCAGCCCAAGTGTTTTTGTCGGTAAGCAAAATTCTTCCCATGCCGGGAATCGAACCCGGGCCGCGTGGGTGAAAACCACGAATCCTAACCACTAGACCACATGGGACATACTGGCTGAGCTCGAGCTCAAACTACGGGAACGCTTTCATGCCTTTACATGTTCCATGTAGACAGAGTATTTGTCGGTAAGCAAAAGTCTTCCCATGCCGGGAATCGAACCCGGGCCGCGTGGGTGAAAACCACGAATCCTAACCACTAGACCACATGGGACATACTGGCTGAGCTCGAGCTCAAACTACGGGAACGCTTCGCTGTCCTCACTACTGCAAAATGCGACAATCATCTGCCACATTTTAAAACGGACGCTCTTCCAGAGCACCAGTCTGTCTGCACTGCACTGGCAACCCAGCCCAAGTGTTTTTGTCGGTAAGCAAAAGTCTTCCCATGCCGGGAATCGAACCCGGGCCGCGTGGGTGAAAACCACGAATCCTAACCACTAGACCACATGGGACATACTGACTGAGCTCGAGCTCAAACTACGGGAACGCTTTCATGCCTTTACATATTCCATGTAGACAGAGTATTTGTCGGTAAGCAAAATTCTTCCCATGCCGGGAATCGAACCCGGGCCGCGTGGGTGAAAACCACGAATCCTAACCACTAGACCACATGGGACATACTGGCTGAGCTCGAGCTCAAACTACGGGAACGCTTTCATGCCTTTACATGTTCCATGTAGACAGAGTATTTGTCGGTAAGCAAAATTCTTCCCATGCCGGGAATCGAACCCGGGCCGCGTGGGTGAAAACCACGAATCCTAACCACTAGACCACATGGGACATACTGGCTGAGCTCGAGCTCAAACTGAGCTCGAGCTCAAACTACGGGAACTACTGCAAAATGCGACAATCATCTGCCACATTTTACATATTCTCTTCCAGAGACAGACCCAGCCCAAGTGTATTTGTCGGTAAGCAAAATTCTTCCCATGCCGGGAATCGAACCCGGGCCGCGTGGGTGAAAACCACGAATCCTAACCACTAGACCACATGGGACATACTGGCTGAGCTCGAGCTCAAACTACGGGAACGCTTTCATGCCTTTACATATTCCATGTAGACAGAGTATTTGTCGGTAAGCAAAAGTCTTCCCATGCCGGGAATCGAACCCGGGCCGCGTGGGTGAAAACCACGAATCCTAACCACTAGACCACATGGGGACATAGCTGGCTCAAACTGAGCTCGAGCTCAAACTACGGGAACGCTTCGCTGTCCTCACTACTGCAAAATGCGACAATCATCTGCCACATTTTAAAACGGACGCTCTTCCAGAGCACCAGTCTGTCTACTGCACTGGCAACCCAGCCCAAGTGTTTTTGTCGGTAAGCAAAAGTCTTCCCATGCCGGGAATCGAACCCGGGCCGCGTGGGTGAAAACCACGAATCCTAACCACTAGACCACATGGGACATACTGGCTGAGCTCGAGCTCAAACTACGGGAACGCTTCGCTGTCCTCACTACTGCAAAATGCGACAATCATCTGCCACATTTTAAAACGGACGCTCTTCCAGAGCACCAGTCTGTCTACTGCACTGGCAACCCAGCCCAAGTGTTTTTGTCGGTAAGCAAAAGTCTTCCCATGCCGGGAATCGAACCCGGGCCGCGTGGGTGAAAACCACGAATCCTAACCACTAGACCACATGGGACATACTGACTGAGCTCGAGCTCAAACTACGGGAACGCTTTCATGCCTTTACATATTCCATGTAGACAGAGTATTTGTCGGTAAGCAAAAGTCTTCCCATGCCGGGAATCGAACCCGGGCCGCGTGGGTGAAAACCACGAATCCTAACCACTAGACCACATGGGACATACCTGAGCTCGAGCTCAAACTACGGGGGTGACTGCAAAAATTTTAAAACGGACGCTCCACGCATACTGGCTGAGCTCGAGCTCAAACTACGGGAACGCTTTCATGCCTTTACATATTCCATGTAGACAGAGTATTTGTCGGTAAGCAAAAGTCTTCCCATGCCGGGAATCGAACCCGGGCCGCGTGGGTGAAAACCACGAATCCTAACCACTAGACCACATGGGACATACTGGCTGAGCTCGAGCTCAAACTACGGGAACGCTTCGCTGTCCTCACTACTGCAAAATGCGACAATCATCTGCCACATTTTAAAACGGACGCTCTTCCAGAGCACCAGTCTGTCTACTGCACTGGCAACCCAGCCCAAGTGTTTTTGTCGGTAAGCAAAAGTCTTCCCATGCCGGGAATCGAACCCGGGCCGCGTGGGTGAAAACCACGAATCCTAACCACTAGACCACATGGGACATACTGGCTGAGCTCGAGCTCAAACTACGGGAACGCTTTCATGCCTTTACATATTCCATGTAGACAGAGTATTTGTCGGTAAGCAAAATTCTTCCCATGCCGGGAATCGAACCCGGGCCGCGTGGGTGAAAACCACGAATCCTAACCACTAGACCACATGGGACATACTGGCTGAGCTCGAGCTCAAACTACGGGAACGCTTTCATGCCTTTACATATTCCATGTAGACAGAGTATTTGTCGGTAAGCAAAATTCTTCCCATGCCGGGAATCGAACCCGGGCCGCGTGGGTGAAAACCACGAATCCTAACCACTAGACCACATGGGACATACTGGCTGAGCTCGAGCTCAAACTACGGGAACGCTTTCATGCCTTTACATATTCCATGTAGACAGAGTATTTGTCGGTAAGCAAAAGTCTTCCCATGCCGGGAATCGAACCCGGGCCGCGTGGGTGAAAACCACGAATCCTAACCACTAGACCACATGGGACATACTGGCTGAGCTCGAGCTCAAACTACGGGAACGCTTCGCTGTCCTCACTACTGCAAAATGCGACAATCATCTGCCACATTTTAAAACGGACGCTCTTCCAGAGCACCAGTCTGTCTACTGCACTGGCAACCCAGCCCAAGTGTTTTTGTCGGTAAGCAAAAGTCTTCCCATGCCGGGAATCGAACCCGGGCCGCGTGGGTGAAAACCACGAATCCTAACCACTAGACCACATGGGACATACTGGCTGAGCTCGAGCTCGGGAAACTACTGGGACAATCATCTTTCATGCCTTTGGGACATACTGACTGAGCTCGAGCTCAAACCGGGAACGCTTTCATGCCTTTACATATTCCATGTAGACAGAGTATTTGTCGGTAAGCAAAAGTCTTCCCATGCCGGGAATCGAACCCGGGCCGCGTGGGTGAAAACCACGAATCCTAACCACTAGACCACATGGGACATACTGGCTGAGCTCGAGCTCAAACTACGGGAACGCTTCGCTGTCCTCACTACTGCAAAATGCGACAATCATCTGCCACATTTTAAAACGGACGCTCTTCCAGAGCACCAGTCTGTCTACTGCACTGGCAACCCAGCCCAAGTGTTTTTGTCGGTAAGCAAAATTCTTCCCATGCCGGGAATCGAACCCGGGCCGCGTGGGTGAAAACCACGAATCCTAACCACTAGACCACATGGGACATACTGGCTGAGCTCGAGCTCAAACTACGGGAACGCTTTCATGCCTTTACATGTTCCATGTAGACAGAGTATTTGTCGGTAAGCAAAAGTCTTCCCATGCCGGGAATCGAACCCGGGCCGCGTGGGTGAAAACCACGAATCCTAACCACTAGACCACATGGGACATACTGGCTGAGCTCGAGCTCAAACTACGGGAACGCTTTCATGCCTTTACATATTCCATGTAGACAGAGTATTTGTCGGTAAGCAAAATTCTTCCCATGCCGGGAATCGAACCCGGGCCGCGTGGGTGAAAACCACGAATCCTAACCACTAGACCACATGGGACATACTGGCTGAGCTCGAGCTCAAACTACGGGAACGCTTTCATGCGACAATCATTACATGTTCCATGTAGACAGAGTATTTGTCGGTAAGCAAAATTCTTCCCATGCCGGGAATCGAACCCGGGCCGCGTGGGTGAAAACCACGAATCCTAACCACTAGACCACATGGGACATACTGGCTGAGCTCGAGCTCAAACTACGGGAACGCTTTCATGCCTTTACATGTTCCATGTAGACAGAGTATTTGTCGGTAAGCAAAAGTCTTCCCATGCCGGGAATCGAACCCGGGCCGCGTGGGTGAAAACCACGAATCCTAACCACTAGACCACATGGGACATACTGGCTGAGCTCGAGCTCAAACTACGGGAACGCTTCGCTGTCCTCACTACTGCAAAATGCGACAATCATCTGCCACATTTTAAAACGGACGCTCTTCCAGAGCACCAGTCTGTCTACTGCACTGGCAACCCAGCCCAAGTGTTTTTGTCGGTAAGCAAAAGTCTTCCCATGCCGGGAATCGAACCCGGGCCGCGTGGGTGAAAACCACGAATCCTAACCACTAGACCACATGGGACATACTGGCTGAGCTCGAGCTCAAACTACGGGAACGCTTTCATGCCTTTACATATTCCATGTAGACAGAGTATTTGTCGGTAAGCAAAAGTCTTCCCATGCCGGGAATCGAACCCGGGCCGCGTGGGTGAAAACCACGAATCCTAACCACTAGACCACATGGGACATACTGGCTGAGCTAGCAGAAGCTCAAACTATGCGACAATCATCGCTTTCACGCCTTTAGCTTTTACATTGATCAGCCCAAGTGTTTTTGTCGGTAAGCAAAAGTCTTCCCATGCCGGGAATCGAACCCGGGCCGCGTGGGTGAAAACCACGAATCCTAACCACTAGACCACATGGGAATACTGGCTGAGCTCGAGCTCAAACTACGGGAACGCTTTCATGCCTTTACATATTCCATGTAGACAGAGTATTTGTCGGTAAGCAAAAGTCTTCCCATTGAATCGAACCCGGGCCGCGTGGGTGAAAACCACGAATCCTAACCACTAGACCACATGGGACATACTGGCTGAGCTCGAGCTCAAACTACGGGAACGCTTCGCTGTCCTCTTTTTGACTACTGCAAAATGCGACAATCATCTACCACATTTTAAAACGGACGCTCTTCCAGAGCACCAGTCTGTCTATGCACTAGCAACACTTTGAAACGTGTTTCTGCCAGCATTCAAAGTGTGTTTACCGGGAATCGCGATCGAGTAAAGGCAATTGAAGAAACTCAGGACCGAATTCTTGCTCGCCTAGCTAGTATTGAGTCGAGGCTCGGTTCCCCAGATGGCACTTCTCCAATGGAAAAGAGTGTCGTCTACTCTACTTTTGTGAAGTTCAAGGCTGACAGCAAGGAAATTGACGAAAAGGCGAGGAGAATCGCATGGATCGGGATTGGAGAGCAGGAAAGTGAAGAACTCACTCGTCGTTTCGACCGAGAAATACTGAAGGAGGCCGTGCAGACATCAGGCAACGATGAGCTGATTCGCGAATTCGAGAAAGGCCGCATCACCTCCTACCGGCATCTCGCCGGCAAGCCTCGTGGAACTGGCACTCGTGGACGAATAATCAAGATATCCTTGCCAAACCAGGAGCTAAGGAATGCACTGCTCTCTCACATGAGAGCAGGTCGCCAAAGCCTGACGCGACAGTTCGTCCACTCTTTCGCCCGCCGCGACTGCACGTCGGAGGAGCTGCGATTAGACAGAAGGCTACGCAAAGAAGCAGGAGAACGGAATGCCGCAGAAGGAAAGCTGATGTATATTGTTCGCGACTTTGACATCGTCAAGCTGAAGACTCCACGCGAACTTGTCGTACACCGCGAACGCAGTTCGTCTGAAGGCTCTGCTACAGAGCTCTCTAGCGAAGTAAGGCATGGGGATAATTTGTCTATGCTATCTCAATCTCGCTTTCGCCCAACCTCATCTCGTGCATAGGACGCCATGCACCGCCGCCCAGGACCATTCTCGCTCTCACACCTCTCGTTTATCTAATATTGATGAAAATTATGTTGCTCCCGCCACCTTTTTGAATGGAGGACAGCCTGCTGTCCAGAAAGGTTCCAACTCGGTTTTTCTCTTTAATGCCCGTTCGATTTGTAACAAAATTCCTGACCTCTGCTTCCTTCTAAGCCAGTCTCCACTAATGGTGTTGATAACCGAAACTTGGTGTAAACCTGGATGTATCAGTGATGCCACACTTCGCCCTGATGAACGATATGAGCTTTATAGGTGTGATAGAGAGAGTAGTGCCACCGGTGGTGGTGTTTTGGCACTTATACATTCTCGCCCTTCTCATCATCTGCACTCCTCCAAAAACTTCTCTCCTTACTGTCAATGTTTAACGATCTATGTGAACTCCGACCAGTGGTCAACGCACATCGTTCTCATATATCGTAGTCCATCTTGCGATCACAATTCCTTTCAGGAGGCTCTTACATACCTTTGTGAAATTATTGAGCTTGATTCGAAGTGCCTAATACTTGGAGACATTTATTCATTTATTCATTTATTCAAATGAAAATCCAACAATAAATTGCAGCAAATAAGGCAAGAGTCGGAAAGCACTTATTGGACGTGAAAAATGCACGAAACAGCGAAGTGGAGAAACCTTAAGACATCCTGCTGATGGTCGAATTGATTTGTTATGTAGCCTGATAAGTGAGCCAGGCAAACTGAGGTAATGGACGAGGACAAGTTGGCTCAATGCAATGAGGACACTAACAAGCACCAAGCTACTAACGCTCCTAAGGGAGAAAGTGTTTCCAAGCAAGAAAAAAGAATTCAGCCGAAGGCCAGGATACTACTGCAAGCAGGGCACCTGGATAAAACACGAATGAAATCAGCAGTCAAGACCTGACTGCACTATTAAGCACCTGCTAGGAGGTCGCGGGCCTAAATGGAGGATCAAATAAATAGTATCCAACGTGAGCAAGGTGGATTGTATGTCCCAGCACAGAGCACTTGAGCCCCACCATGACCGCAGAAGAAGGAACAAAGATATAATCCATCAGGAGGAGTCAGAAGGAAAGCAGACATGGAAGAATGATGGAGCCCCTGAAAAAGAAAAAAGGAGAAAAACTGCCGATTATATTGGAAGACGAAAACCGAAGAACACAACAAGCAGAAGAGCCACTAAACGAAAGTAACGCCGCCCGATACAAAAGCATCGCTTCGTTGACAAGGGGCGAGAAACGACGATCTGAAAAAAAAATCAAGCAGAGCAGAAAGAATTATATTGAAGACCATTGGAGAACACCCCCCGTAAGAGATGCATCCGCAATCCTCGAATAAAGGCTAAACGGAGCGAAAGGAGGAGTTGAGCAACAGTCGGACTAACGACACCTGAAAGGTAGATGGTAGGCAAGTCAGGCGGCTGCTAAACGCAGAACGGCAGAAACAGAAAATAGAACAAAGATAGGAAATGGGGATAACAGAGAAATGGAGAGAAAGGCAAAAAAAGGAAAAAACATAGGCAGAAAAGAGTTTAGAGTTTAAGGTAACAGGAATCACTCATTACAAAGACACCTGAGTAATCTAATCTTGAAAAGATGAGACTTGCTGCTGAGGACGAGCGTTGGATCCAGATCATTCCAAGTTCCAACGACCCTGGCAATGAAACTCCCCTGAAAGTTCCTTGTGCGAGGACGAAAAGGCCGTACACGCCAGCTATGCCCTCTACTGGTGCCGATAGTATTAGATAGTTCGAAAAGGTCACCCAGGTTAAGGGACATCTCTTGGGTCACGAGCTTATACATTACAGTGAGGTCGCTAACTGTCCTCCAAACTTCAAGAGTGGTGGTTCCTAGTCTACGAATGCGTTCGCTGTAAGAGATAGAGGTGGCCCCACTACGAGCAAAACATCTGTTCGTGAAGCGTTTTTGAATCCTTTCTAGGGCATCAATTTGTGACTGCTTAAAAGGAGACCAGATGGGAGAACAGTACTCTAGCAACGGCCGAACATAAACCGAGAAAAGACGAAAGAGAACAGACACGTCACGAGTCCGGAACGCCCTCAAGATATATGTTGACAGCGAACTTGCCCTAGCAATGATACTGTCTATGTGACAAGTGAAATCAAGTTTATTTGAGTAGGCAACCCCTAAATCACGAATTTGTTCGGTAACAGTAAGAGGCTGCCCGCGCATCACGAAATTAAAAGGCGGATGTTTGTCCCCAATTTTCATGACAGCCGTTTTATTAAGAGCTATACTAAGCTCCCACTCATCTGCCCATTCAGTAAGAGCATTAATGCCGGACTGAAGCTTGCTACAGTCATTTATGGTGAAAATCTTGGAATCATCGGCAAACATACTGCAAAAGCACCCATCAGGCATAGCATCGAAGAGGTCATTTACGTAAAGGAGAAAAAGGAGAGGGCCCAGGCAGGTACCCTGAGGCACTCCACTGGGAGTGCTATAGGACCTTGACGCGCAGCCATTAATAACAACGGACTGAGTTCGATCTACTAGAAAACCACGGAAAAACTCAAGCAGACACCCTGTGATACCATAAGAGGAGAGCTTGGTCAAAAGGAGCGGAATGAAGACCGTATCGAAAGCTTTGGCAAGGTCAACGAAGCAGACGGAGACAAAGTTGTTCTTGTCAACCTCCCTTTGCCAGGTAGTGACTGTGGACAGTAGGGCAGACAGAGTAGACTTCCGCGGTAGAAAACCGTGTTGGCTCCTGTTCACAAGTCGATTGGATTCAATGAACGCCGTTAATTTTTTGCAGATAATGCGCTCCATAACTTTGCTGGTAGAACTTGTGAGACAGATTGGCCGGTAATTGGAGACACAGTGTTTGGACCCTTTTTTGAACACAGGACAAACCAAGCCCACTTTCCAAATCTTTGGAGGATCACCATGTAGCAGAATCCTGTTGAAGAGGATAGTTAACGGAGTCGCAAGACCAAGAGCTGCCTTTTTCAGGAAAGCGTAGGGTATTCTGTCAGCAGTTGTCGAATCCCTATTCGGGAGTTTGCGTAGAGCACTGTAGACATCATTACTGGAGATGTCTATCCAATCTAGAGACACCGACGGGCTTTTGAGGACTCTAGCTTTGCGGCAAGACGGGGCCTTGTATACCGAACTGAAGAACCGTGCAAACTCCTCAGCTTTATCAGCGTCACTCTTGATAATTCGTCCATCGGTAGAGACTAAGTTGGGAACTGAATCATCAATTCTGAGCTTTTTCCTGCAATAGCCGAAAAACTTTCTAGAGTTCTTTGTAGAAGCAATACGTTTCTCTTTACCAATTTCGAAGCGAAGAAGCGCTCGCTTGAGCATACGAGCAAGCTTCCGAGCTCTGCGAGAACTGCAGTTGCTGGAGCGACAGGCATGGACCTTGGACTGCAGCAATCGGATCTTCCTCGGATAGGACTCGTGAAGCTCCTTTGTGTAAGAGAGAGGGACGTGGTTTTCGATAAGATCAAGACAGATTCGCATATAATGAGCATAAAATTCATTACTGGAGCTAGACCTACTGTTCAGGCCCGACCAGTCGACACATGAAAGAATTGAATTAATGCTTTCAAAATCGGCAGCAGCGAAATTCCTGAAAGCTCTTATACGGCGACGTGGTTTAGACATGAACGTGGAGAGCTTAAAAGTGACCAGATTGTGATCGGATGTACTGAAGGGCGGAAGGACATGCATATCCTGCACAAGATGCGGACTAGTAGTGAGGACGATGTCGAGGATATTGAGCCCGTGGGTAGGTTCGTGAACCAGCTGTGTGAGACAGAACGAGTTGACAAAGTTCAAAAAGCAGCGTGAGCAGGTGTTGGACACATGAACCTCCCCTCCATTAATTGGGGACAGAATTTTGACGTAGTACCTGGTGGCTGCCTATCGGCCCGTAACTTTCGACAATTTTGCACTGAATACGCTTTTGAGCAACTGGTTCTAACCCCCACTCTTGGCAACAACATCCTAGATCTCGTACTGTCCAATAATCCTCATCTTATTTGTAACTTAAATGTCCTGCCTCCCTTCTCTACATCGGACCACCGAATGATTTCGTTTGAATTAGCTGCTTGGAATTCGACCATAACTGGTACTCAAGGTTTGTACTTTGACTACCGCAATGGGGATTACACAGCTATTTGTGACCATCTCTTGCGCGTCAACTGGCGAGGGGTTTTGTCGTCTTGCACATCCGCGGACGACTGTTACACAATTTATTTGACGTACTGCGAGGACCTTATAAGACGATATATTCCCACAAAGGCGCGTGTCGATTATTCTAATAAGTTCCCTGCTCGTATAAGCATGCTGGCGCGTAAGGTGGCAACGCTTTTTCATGCAAGATTTAGGATTGGGTCCCAGGTGTACCGAAGGTCCTCTTATAAGCTAAAAAGGGAGTTAGCGAGATTCAGTAGGAAAAATGAGGACAGGATAGCCGCCTCTGGTAGCCCCAGGTTATTCTATAATTTCGTTAATAGGAAGCTTAAGTTGGATAGTAACATTGGATCCATTCGTAACGCGAACGGTGATCCCTGTCGGTCTGAGCTGGAGAAAGCCCAGGTGTTTGCATCTTACTTCAAGTCTGTTTACAAGAATCACGGAGTTAATGCAGCAGCTTGCCCTGTCCTGACTACGTCCAAGCTTGATTTCGTAGACATAAATGGTGAATTGGTATACAAAACTTTGTTGCGTCTCCCTGCCCGTGTTTCCACTTCTCCAGATAAAATCCCATACATATTCCTTAAGAAAGCTGCACTTGGGTTAACCCCGGTGCTTACGCTCATCTTCAATTGGTGTCTTCTGCACGGTGAAACTCCATCAATATGGAAGAGCAGCTTTGTGAAGCCCATTTTCAAGAAAGGAGACAAAGGAGACTACAAAAATTACAGGCCTGTCTGCCTCACATCTTCTACAAGCAAGGTGTTTGAAAGAATTGTGTGCCAGCAGCTAAACAACTATCTGCTCTCAAACAGGCTTATTAGTGAATCGCAACACGGATTCCTCGAAAGAAGATCTACATCTACGGCTATAATTTCGACAATCCCTGTTTGGCAGAGAGTTGTTGACTCACAAGGGTTTGTGACTGCTTGCTACATTGATTACACCAAGGCTTTTGATTCCATTAACCTTGAACTCCTCCTTGTAAAACTGCGAGCCTACGGTATTGAGGGGTGTCTTTTGAAGTTTCTAAAATCGTTTTTGCTTGGACGTAGCCAGACAGTGCTTATCAATGGCGCATTCTCCGAATCGTATCTGACACCAAGCGGAGTTCCGCAGGGTACCTGCTTGGGGCCAGTGATGTTCCTTTTGTATATCAATGATCTTCCGAGTTGCTTGCCTAAGGGTATTTCTAGCTCAATTTACGCCGATGACTCTAAACTCTTTGCTGTAAATGACGCCCGTATGATGCAGCAGGCCCTAGATGCTGTTTGGGAATGGTCCAAAAAGTGGGATCTTGACATTTCCTACGAAAAAACCACGGTGATGCGTATAGGATCAAGCCATCCCGAAATAACATACACTCTAGGCGGCCACGAACTCCTTGCCAGCACTTCTGTCCGTGATCTAGGTTTGATTTATTCAAACTCTTTCTCCTTCGAAGGTTACGTAGAAAAAATCACGTCAGTCGCATTCAGAAAATCGAACTTTATCCTTCGCGCCTTTCAGACACGTAATATTGGAACTCTTTTCAAACTTTTTGTCACCTATGTAAGGCCTGTACTAGAGTACTGCACCCCGATCTGGTCCCCTGCAAGGCAAACACATATTGACCAAGTGGAAAAAGTTCAGAGGAAATTTACTAAGCAGATTTTCGCAAGAAATGGCCTGTTCCTAACAACTTACAGAGAACGTTTGTCGCAGCTTGGAACTACATCTCTACGGCTAAGGCGCGTCATTTCCGATCAGGTGCTAATTTACAAGATTGTTTTTGGAAAAATAGCAGTCGATATCAATGAGCTATGGACTTTCTCAAACTTTGGAAGTAGAACAAGGGGTCACCCCTTTAGGTTGCAGATTGGTAGAGTGCGTTCACGACAGTTCCTCGAATCGTTCCTGGTACGTGCCGCTACGACTTGGAATGAACTACCGCCCGATATAGTCCTGGCCACTTCAGTGTCCTCGTTTGCTAACAAGCTAAAAGCTCACTTGTTAGCTATGGGCTATTCCTAGTACAATTTGTTCATCAGCTTCCTGAAGCTGATAAAATAGCCCATCCTGGAAACATTTGCTTACAGGAGAGACTTTCAAAGAAAGGCACGTGTCTGTGCCAGGCAGCTGCGAAAAGGAGCCAACCCAACATTTCTTCAGACAACACTTGTTTGATATATTTGGGAGACCCACCGAGCGTTTGTCAACCACATAATCTTTCTGTTTGTTTTGAACAAAATAACAACAATTCTTTATGAGATTCGTTCAGGTTGGACGGGCGGCACGGTGACCGCCTCGCCTTTCTTGTGGTCGCGGCGCTCCCGCTCCGGCGTCGGCGCCTCCGGCTTCGTCTCGCTGCGGGGCCGGCGGCTCTGGCCGAGTGGGTGTAGGCGCGCGTGGCGTGGAGGCGGCGGCTGGGTCCTTCCCGGCTCGGCTGGCGTGGCGGTGGCGGACGGCGGTTGCGGCCGGCTTGGTGGTGGCTGGCGACGCGGTTTAACGAATACCTTTATTTCTCCGTCGCTATATATGTGGCTAGAGAAGGTTCTCGAGTAGATCGTTGCTAGCGTGTATTGGGAAGATTTGACTGCGTTGAAGAACATCGTGTTTGATATTCGCGAAAGGAAAATTTCTTGGCGTGTGGCTGGTTATCATATTCCTTCCAAGTCTCCTGCTATTCAATCTATGTGCCCTCCACCGCTCCTCCCTTTTAAGCCATCGCCTGGGGTGCGTACCAGTTTAAATAGGTCTGAAATGGCCAGCCCCGGAATGGAACATCCAGTTGCGTGCTTTTAAGGTCGTAGGCAGCGCGTTGGCAGGCCTAATGTCTTGCTATTGGGAGACAGCATTTGTTTGGTTACTAGCACTTTAGCCAAGCTAATTCCCTTCAACTAAAATTTACTTACATTTGACCACCCGCAGTCATCCCTTCCTTGTTCATTTTTTTCGGTCAGTTTCGATAGTTACTGCTAACTTGCTGTTGTGTTTTTGTTTAGCACTGAC